>JAOXNQ010003343.1:0-35405 GCA_028571165.1 Hypoxylon perforatum
CCCCTCCCCCCCCCCCCCCCCCCCCTGCAAGCCTACGCGCCGCCGGGTGTGCCGGTGCCGTTCTATCTGACACATCCGCTCGATCCACCGCCGCAGGGGCTTGTTTTCCCGCAGCCCGACATAGAGCTCCCGCCTGATCCTCCTAGTCCGCGCCCATCCCTCTCCTCAGCAGTTACCTGCATCGCGAGAAGGAAATCCTGGAAGTACAGTACCATGTATCCCTAGGTAGAGACGATTGCCGCACAACCTACCGGTGCTGATGCAGATAAGTTTCGAGAATTAAGCAATTATCTGCATCGCGAGAAGGAAATCTTGGAAGTGCAGTACCATATATCCCTAGGTGCCGGCTATCGCCGTCGGCGATTGCGTCTAAACACTCTAGTTTTAGTAAGGTATAATTAATTCAATACATATCGTAAGAATATCGGAGTAACGACTGTAAACCTCTTGTTTATCTATGAGGTAGGTAGTAGAGAGCGTACATGCACCGCTATATCTGCCTTTCCATTCAACTAATCGTACTTTCCATGGCGGCAGCATCGCACCTATCTAGGTACCTAATTAGCGTCTTCTGATCATACCTAGGTACCTAGGTAGGTAAATGAACTTCGACATTTCTTTTACTATTCTGTTCTAAACCCACAACGTTTCTAAACCAGCCATTCTTCTCCCTGTACCACAGTTCAACAGTCTTCCCGCTCCCGATTCTATTACTATTTCTATCCGAACTAGGCAGCATCAGATGTATAGCACATAGACACGTCTGCACGACATCGCTGATGTGGCTTCCCTGGTACCCATAAATGTGTCAATGCCATGCCTCCTGTTAATACCCTGAGTGCCTACCTCTGCAGCCGCCGCCGTGCCATTACCAGCTATTGGGAGGGTAGAGTGATGGGAATTCCCATTGTAGACATTCTATCAAGGTTTGCTAGATCTCGACTTGATGCAGTCTGGAGCAGTGGGCATACTGATTCCTTTAATAGTGTCATCCGAGTCGTGCTCCCGGATTCGGTTTCGATTCCCGTTCCCCTTTTTACCAACATATGACCCATCTCGACCGGTCGCTGCCTGATCGCGCGCACGCAATACAAATCCTCGTCCTAGAGCTAGAGATTATTTCCCGACGCCTTCCATCATCATCCTTCTCCTGCGCTTTCAAGCAAGCAGCCTCATTCCTTCCAACTACTTCGACCTTTCGACTCTGCTTCCTTCTCACCTTTAGCCGTGGACGTATGGCCTATTGAGTGTACGAAATGCTTAGCGTCGTCCAATAATATCGACCCAATTCTTGCGCACGAACTTAGGCCCGGCTAGGAACGGATTCTTTGGTAGCATTCGACATACAATTTCCCATGCTTCCGTATAGGGAGACATCGCGGCCGTACGATCAGAACGGTCCTCTAGACCCTCTAGACAGGGCGAGTGTGCCGACTCTTCTATCCCAATCCCATTTTCCCGACGCTGTTGAGATTTGCCGCTTCCGCTCTCGTGTGGTCCCTGATCGTGCTCTCTCAATCGACCTTCACGATAGCCGTCAGGCACAAGCACATAATAATAAGCCGCAACCGCTTCCACGGCCTCAATTGTTTCAACATGGACATTTGGAAGGAGGATCAATAATGCGACCACGACCGCGGGTTCAGTTGCGGAAGGCCTTGCGAATTTGAAAGATGCAGCGCGGCGTGCAGAGGGTAACAGCCGGGATAGGTACGCGTCTTGGTTGCGACAAGCTACCGGATTAGATTTGGGGATTTGATAGGTACATCGTTAGAATCAATATAATGGAGAATTATTACAACGTCATCAAGTCTAACTCTCCCGTTACACAGCCAATGGCATCTAATACTAGCTAGACCGCTTCTGTCGTATTCTTAAGCACCTGTGCACCAAACTCAACCCACCATGGCCCTATGAGAGAGTAGCCTATCCATCGGTCGATGTTATTTATGAGTACCATAGTCCCTAACGTATTATCATGTAGTATCCATTCTAATAGTAATTAAGCCACTTGGTACCTATGTGGGGCGTTAGGGGGCGTCGTGGCAACGCGAATGGCCTTATAGGAATGAACCTGAAGCTGTCTCCCTTGCGGCTCTGGGACGCCAGCACACCTCTGTTCGGCCTCTTGTACTGGTGGAACCTAGGACGACATGTATGCTAAAAGAGACGGTATATGAGCTGAGATTAGGTGTATCAGTTAAGTGACTAGCTATTGTAAGTGAAGGGGGAAGCCCTGCTATATATACACATCCACACTATGTCTCCATGTACAGTACCTGACAGTAGTCCCTTGACCCCATTCCAACACTGAGCTGGCGTTCTAGCAGCCCAATTCTCCCGGGCTTTGCGATGCCTCTCATCCTTCTCAACCTGCGTTTCATTAGCCCTCTTAGCAGACCTCTTAGCAGCCCTTTTTTCGGCCCTTTTTTCTCGAAGTTGTTCTAGGAGATGGGTGAATGATAGCGGAGATATCTAGCGTGATCGAGGATTTCGACGCCGCTTAATTGGCAAACACCGTTGATGATCATGTCTGTGAACGCTGCAGCCTGCTTCCTGAACCCCATCAAGAAGTGCATAGAGTGTGGTATAAAAACCACAATCTTTTTAATAGTCTTATACCGCATTTCTTGGAGGAGGTGAATGCGAGGATTCTCGCTGTATAGTTGGAACCCGTTGAGTTCATCCTTCAGAACGACCACCCTCCACATATCATTCTCATACGACGA
The DNA here is from genome assembly GCA_028571165.1 of Hypoxylon perforatum. Lineage (NCBI taxonomy): Eukaryota > Fungi > Ascomycota > Sordariomycetes > Xylariales > Hypoxylaceae > Hypoxylon > Hypoxylon perforatum. The sequence goes on from JAOXNQ010003343.1 coordinate 2,730, forward strand.
AGGGATAAGTTTGGTATATGCCTCTTTGTTGTCTTGACCAACCACAACGATGATCTTGGTCTTGGTGTTAAGGTCTCGCTGGAACTGGTCGCAACGCTCGAGGATCTTCTCGTAGTTATCGAGCGTGGAAGACATAGTTTTTTCGAAGTGTTTGACATTACCCTGACGAATTGGGACCAATCTTGTCATACTGGACCTTGAGACAAGGGTTCGTCACGTCTAAGACATGACCGTAGTGTCTCTTGCTCGTCTTAAACGTCGGGTAATGCCAGATAAATGCGAGTTCGGCATTAAGGGGCCCCGACGGCTTTACCAACTCGCTCTTTCGGATCTGCCCGTTAGAGAGGGCCATGATGTCGTCGACGAACTTATCCCAGAGGCCAGTGAGGTCCGAGTCGTGGTCTTGCCAGTTATTATCATCACTGGTCAAGAACCCGTTCAGATCTATATCTGAAGCTGGCTTCGACTTTCCAAGCCGAGCACAAAAGTTCTGCACGCCAACCTTGGTCGCCGAGGGAAGACGGTTGAGAAATAGCTCCGCACTATCGGTTGGGCTGACGTCTGGGAGACCGAGAGCGGCCTGGACGCATCGCTTAGATACAGCTTCGTAGCTTGCATCATCGACCAACTCGTCTGGCTCTACGACATCGATGCCGAGGATAAGATCTACCAAGTTCTTGATTCGCCCTCTTTTGGTGCGTTCCTCGGGAGCGAGAGCCTTCAATTCCAAGGCATTATCAGGGTCCTCTTCAACGTCGCTCTCCTCGCCCGAGTCACTTTCGTCCAACTCGCTATCGCTTTCAAACTCTGAAGAGTCGTCGAAGGACTCGGTATCATCGGACGAATGCGTCTCGTCGTCATCAGATGAATTCGTCTCGTAGTCCTCCTCTCCGGCTGAGGCGATGTTCTTGGTGGACACGAGGGCGAAATCGGTTGGTTCTAGAGCCTTCGTGCGCTTAGGCTGGGGCGCTGGCGTGAGATCGTCTGCCGCTGGTCGCTTGACTGCAGTTCGAGAGGAACGTCTTGGTTCTGCAGTCTTGACGTTCTTGCCCTCAGACTTCGAAACGTCTGGAGCAGGCTTGTCGACCGCCTGTTGGGAAGATCGTCTTGGTGCCATCTTAATAGAGGTACAAAGTCGAGTAGAGAGTTGTGAATAGAGGCAACTAGAGGCAACAGAGGCAATAGAGGTAGTTCAGGCAATTCACAATCAAACAGTCACGAAGGCTTACAGAACCAGATTGAGGGAGAGAAGCCCAATTCTAAATTCTTCTCTTGGCACCACAAACTCTAGTGTTTTCCACGGGCAGGAGCAACTCTCACCATAGTCTTCATGCAGCTATATGGTAGCGTGGTTCCACTATCTGCCTCAACTAACGCCAGAGAAAACTCAATCGAAAACTCATCAAGCAGGTACTTCCGCTTCCTAGGTTAGGTAGGTGTCTATAGGTAATACATGTACCTAACTTATGGCTATTCAGGTATCCCTTCAGGTCGCTTTCGAGCCTTCCATAGCAGACGTACACACTAACCATCTCATACACAGGCATGCATGTCTCTCGGAGGTTCAACTGCATGCATGCATACTGTAGACTGCGGGCTCCCCCGGCCATGTATGGTTTGTATTTGAATCGTTTGAGATATCATAGTGCGAAATTCCAAGCTCGCTGTCGGGCCAGGACTAACCAAACGCTTCATGTAGACGCGCATGGGCAAATAACAGTAGATTAATAACAAGCAATTGAACATATTGAGAGTAATTCATTTATCTTTGGAACTCTTGGTGGATAACTTCGGTAACTACCTAATGTGGAACACATCCATACTACCTGACATCGTTGTTGCGGATTCCCTGCTCGTAAACCATCACTTGTACACCATAGATAGTAGGTACAATGGGCTGTAATATCACTATATTCATTAAGGTCCTACCAAAAGTAGAATTGCAGCTACTTCCCGGAGTCTGGGCTAATAAACTAGATGAGTCTTGTGCTATCGCCATTTCTTTACCACAACTACCATCACCAAGGCATTGAGATGCAGATAGGCCCTTTGGATCATCTATGCTTGTCAAGACGTAGATAATTTTCTGTAGAGCGAGTTTGGGAAAGTATGAGTCTGTTGTAAAAGAAGGTACCCCACTCAGCTACATATAATTGCATATCGCATCACTGGATGTACGATGGGCTGCTCTTGCCTCTCCTACGTGCCAGCACCAGGTGACTTAGGGTTGTGGGGCAACGCTGCCAGAATTCTTTCTCTCTCTTTCTCTTCTAATTTTTTTTCTCCCTTAAGCCCATTGCCTCCTCTGGATATCTTTCTCAATCTCACAACCCACCTACTTAGTTCCTTCTCCTCAATGTCTGGCCCAGCTCCAGTCACATTGCCTCAATTCTCGGTAGAGTGATTACGTAACAATGGCACCCTAAATCTACAACATCACCAACAACTACGGCGGACGAGGCGGCGGTTACGGCGGGAGAGGAGGAGGTGGAGGACGTGGTGGGCGAGGACGCGGTGGGAAAGGAGGCCGCGGCTGCGGCGGCGGTGATGGCGGCAGTAGAGGAGGGGGAGGTAGAGGAGGGGGAGGTAGAGGAGGAGGAGGAGGCGCTGGACGCGGCGGCGTCAAGAAACGCTCTGCCGGTGAGCACCCCTATCACTGTCGTTATCTTCAAATCTAATTTGCTTATGTAATCAGAATATCTCCGAAACCGGGCGGACCACCACATGGCGAGGCTCGAGGCGGCGGCGGCGGCGACTGAGGCACAAACACAAGCACAAGCACCCGGTGTCCTCGGCCCGCCTGTCCCCCCTTCCCCCCCTCCTCTGGATTCCTCCAATCAATGCAGCAGGGGAAGGAGAAGCAGCAGAAGGAGAAGCAGCAGAAGGAGAAGCAGCAGCAGATGCAGCAGCGGCTGCAGCAGGGGGTGGAGCGGTTCCAGGCGATGCAGCAGCCGCAGCAGCAGCAGAAGCTGCAGGAGGTGCTCCAAGAGTACCAAAGACAACCACAGCAGCATTAGGGGGGTTATAGGGGTTATTTCGGCGTTACGTGGTGGTTTTTTTTAAGGATTGTTATTCGCACTCTGCGATTTTACTTATCCGTACTCTGTACATCGGGCATAGCCCCGCGCCCGGAGCCTCATGTCACGCCCTCCAATAGCTTGATTAAATACACGCTTTCAAAGCTGCAACCTAGATAAAAATGATCGACTAATTGAGAGCTTTCTAACGATATAAGTAACATGCTGGTGCGTGGCTTGGTTGTAAAGTTATCAGATTTAGAAAGTCAGTACCATCAGACCCAAATATGAATGCCTCACTTTCAAACTCAATACCAAGATACACTCACATATAACTCAATGATTTCATGGTCCTACTAGATGCAACTAGCGTCTCCTTATTCGCCTTGAGAAAGGCTATCTAATGATGTAATTTTTAGAATGTTCCGAATTTCTGTCGAGTAATTGTTCTGGCATATATATACAGCATCAGATTCCGATACGGGCGGCAGTCATTCATTTTCAGGCCTGATAATGCCAACCTTTCATATCAAATAAATTTACAACCAGGTCATGCACCGGCTCGGAGTTTATACTGTTAAAAGGCCCTCAAGTCGATAATTATTTTTATATATGTTTTAATATTCTGAACGTGTCATTGACCGAGGTGTTGGGAGATATTTAGTATGAGGCTCTATGAGGCTCTATGAGGCTCTATGAGGCTCTGGGCGGCGGGGTTGGCGATGTCGCCGAGTGCGAATAGCAATCCTCTTCTTTTTTTTTTTCCAAAATAAATTCTTTTCCCATTTCATATGAGTATGACATTGCCGTAACTTTGTATCACCTAAATTATGTCTCATGACTGTGAGACACTATGACAAGACTTTTCCATACTAAACATGATACCTTTGTAGCATTTCCATGCCAATTTGTAATATGATTTCATTATTTAGGGGAAATCCCACCCGACCCGATTTATCTTCTTGCTCTTCTTGCTCTTCCTCCTCCTCCTCCTCCTCTTCTTCCTCTTCCTCCTCTTCCTCCTCTTCCTGCTCTTCTTCCCCGTATACCGCAGTTACCACGGCGTTGCACGTTAAAAGGTATTAGTATGCCAGAAGAGTAAAAGTTCAAGGATGATTCGTATTGGTTCCAAGGCGAACAACCATACGAACAACATTGATTCGTAATAGGATGAAGCGCACTATGGACCCTCTAGCTTAGCAGAAGCCGCCTTAACCGTGGCTGTAACCTTCTAACATTCTAACGTACCGGACGCATCAATTTTACCAGTCGTTCCAAAGGATTAGATTACAAGAAAAACGAGCGTCACTAAGCCATTGAGGCCCACGCCAACTTCGTTGCGAATAAGCGCGCCCTTGGTTGCATTGTTGAATACGCTTGCGAGCAATTGACAAGTTATGGTATCGGGTCTCATAGGGGAGTCAAAGGAGTCAAAGGAAGCAAAAAGCCCAAAGAGACGATCGAGCCGGACCATGGTGTCCGAGGTTCAATGTGCTATTTCATTTGAACTAAAGGAGGTAAGCTTTTGAGTATGCTACCAACCGTATATATACTTTATTAGCCTCCTATTTGTCAGCTGATGGTGGGTGAAACAAGGAAACAGTCTAACTGTTGGTTGTCCGCATGCCCGTGGTTCATTGTGTTACCACAAGAACAACCACTGTGGTCAAATGTGAACATTGGGTGGAGAGGACCGATAATCACCTAGTTACCAACATGAATACTTTGTTAGAGTAGATCCTTTAAGAGATCTATGGATCTTGATAGGTACCTGTGTGCCACCTACAGAGAAGCCTACCTCGAGAAATTACAGCATCACCGTAATAGATCTACTTCAAGGCCGATCTGCAACATGCAATAGTCCTTTAGATGATAAGCTATTAGAAGATAATTGGAAGATGAAAGTCCAGAGACCTCTGGGCCATCGACCAAAAGCGGAGTCGGGTAAGCCCTCACAAGTCGTCACATACTCTTCTCATATTATTCATAAGTTGAGGTAAGTTATAAATGCACATCAACGAGGTGAGGGTGTGAAGAAACATCTTGGCTACGTCAAATTAACAGATGAAAACAACAAAGTGTTCGCCGGACAGGATAATTTGTGAAGAGATGGCAAGCTAGGTGTCTATCTAGGTAACCAAACTAGTTTGGCTAGACTTTGTTACCAGCTGCCCAATATCCCTAACCGTCCTTCCCCCCATAATTTCGAAAACAGCCACGTCAGCTGCAAACTCTCTGCCTATCCAATTCCGGAGCTCCACGGCCACAAGTGAGTCGACCCCCAAGGCATGGAGCGGCTGATCTGCATCCACATCCTCAGTCTCTATAGACAGTGCTCTCGCCAACTTCTTCGAGAGTGACTGAATGACTATCGCCGCGCGATCCTCCATCGTGTCCAGCTGTTTGAATAGCTCACCCGGGCTAGCGCCACTCATTGACCCTGGGCTGAGAAAGATGTCGCGCACTTGACGGAATTTGGCATATAGTGGTTGCTGCATCATTTCTGTGGGCTCTAAGGAGCAGATTAATAGATCTGCTGGTGTGACCAAACCCATGATCATCTGGTTAGTAGCGACGGGACGCGTAGGGTTGCAACACACATCCATTAGTGATATCAAGTCCTGCTCCTCGAGTTGAGCGAAGCCTTGCAATTCTTCAAAGTGTCTTTGTAAAGACTCTGATTCCGCAACGACACCGATAGATCGCATCACACCAAGATCAATGCTGATGGTCTTTTGGCCGCGATGCCGAGCTAACGCATCTTGAAAGGTACAACCCGCCGCATAGTTGGATTGCCCCGGGTTGCCAACAATACCAGAGATGGATGATAGAAGTATAAAGAAGTCCAACTCAGGAAGCATTTCATGGAGATTCCAAGAGGACTGGACCTTCGACCTTATGGTTCTGTCCCACTGCGTCCTGTTCATGTTTTCAAAGATGGAGTCCTGAATGGCCTTTGTTAGTGAGGTTAAGCGGAGGTTTGAGAGTGGAAAGCTCACATTCAAAACCATCGTTGCATTGATGCATCCTCGGATGGGAGGCATGATCTTGCCACACTCCTCTAGCGTCGATGATAGTAAACTCAACGAGGAGATATCACACTCTGGGGTCATGACAGTAATGCCCTGCTCGGTAAGTTTTTGAACAACCTCCGAAGCTGCACGAGAAGACACGCCTGATCTTGATAGAACGAGCAAGTTTCTAGCACCCTTGAAGGCCATCCAACGAATTATACGTCTTCCAATTCCACCTAGTCCACCAGCAATAATGTATGTTGCGTTCTGGTCGAATGTCCAGTCTTTTCGGAGGATAAGGTGTTTCTAAATATGTTAATGCGCCTGGTCAAAAACCACCAGATTTTCACTCGTATGCACATACCTGGACCTTTATTGACGAATCAACGCGGATGACAACTCGTCCAGAGTTTCTGCCGCTCTGAATGTAGCGAAAGGCGTCTTCGATATCGCATACGTCGTAAGTGTGCAAAGGCCGTGGATATTGAACAGTTCCAGTAGAGGCCAGCTGCATCGCCTTATGAATCAGTTTCCGTGCCATTTCTTTCTGGTGCAGAACAATCTGCAATAAATCCACTGCAGCAAAAGTCTTGTTGTTAACAAATCGACCCATAGGTATCACGGAATTTGCTTCAATATCCGCCTTTCCGATTTCGATAAACCGCCCGCATGGCGCGAGACACTCCCATGATGCTGACAGGCTCTCACCAACTAGCGAATTCAAAACAACGTCCACGCCATATCCATTGGTAGTTCGCAAAATTCCTTGGCGAAATGATAGGTTTCGGCTATAGAAGATGTGGCTAGCTGGTATGCCGTATAAACTCATAAGAAGCTGTTTCTTATGTTCGTACCCTACTGTTGCGAAAACCTCTGCGCCAATCATCTGCGCGATCTGGATGGCAAGCTGCCCCGTCGCACCTGATGCAGAATGGATCAGAATCTTTTCACCTTTCTTCAGGCGTGCAACCTCTATAAGGCAGTGCCATGCGGTATAAGTAGGATTCATGACCGCGCAAGCTTCCTCAAATGAGATAGAGTCAGGAATAGGGGTAACGGCCCATTGGTCACTCCGGACATAGGCTCGCATGCACCTCGTAAAAGCCATTGCAACACGGTCTCCCTTTTTAATCGACTTGCACTCAGGACCAACTCTTGTGACAATGCCGGCACAGTCTGTACCCAAACTGCCATCCTTTAGCCGACCTAAAGCATAGAATACATCGCGAAAGTTCACGGCCCACGCCTTAGCTTCAATTTCAACCTCAGTAAGACCGAGATCAGCATAATAGTCTTTGTCTTCGTTGAAGCAAAGAGTTTCGAGCTGGCCACGGTTGCCTATATCAAGTTTCAGAGGTGGGCCTGGGAGCCATGTTTCATTGACGATCTCAGGAAGCCTAGGGGAGACGAGTTCATTTCTGATGTCGGTGTTTTCCACTAGCCTGCCGACCATGACCGTGCCGTTTCGGACCAGATATTCGACCTCTGACGAGCCTTGTCCAAATACACAATGGAACACCTGAAGGATGTTATTGACGCAAGGGGCAAGGTCATGAGATCTACCCTCGAAAGACAGTGAGACAAGGCGATGGTTGCTGTATTCGGCACGTAATGTGCGTAGTAGCCCATCCTTGATCCTACCATAGACGTCTGGGGTTGTATCCGAATCCGTCATAAGGCTAGAAGGCGTAACTGTAACCCACAGTAGACTTCTCGAGCGTTGCAGTAAACCTTTGATCGATTCGAACTCTTCCGGTGTAGGTCTAGCGAGCAGTGAGCTACGGGAGTCGGCAACGTAAATCATATAGTCCTGCCAATCCAGGTTTTCGATTTTAAGCTGCTTGTTGGTTGTAGTGTGTGTTTGCCAAGCCGATGAATTCACCAAGTTTCTTTCTAGGGCGGACGTGACGCTCAACAGGAATTCGCTGTCATCCTCCGCGAGCACAAGGACTTTGGAAACCTTGCTTGGTACTTTCCATGGACATAGAACTTTGCACACAATGGCGCTGGCACACTGCGGCGCACCAGTTGCATGGCCCTCGATGACGAGATCGCATCCTGAAAATCCAGTCTCCTTTAATTGAGAATCCCAATCAGACCTCATTGTTGTTGGATCGCAGGTACACTCGTCTTCTTCTCTTTTCCAACTGTCAGGGAGCATTCCGAAGGCAAAATCCGTGATGAAGGATTTACGGGGTAAGTGTTCGATGAACACCACCCTTCCACTTGGCTTCAGTACTCTGCAAATATGTTGTAAAATAGAAGTAGCATTCCTAGAGTGGAGAACACCACGGGCAATTACCAAGTCATAGGCGCCTGAAGTGAGTTTCTGGCCACTGGTTCCCTGCTCTAAGTCCAAATCCACGAAAGCCATGCGGTTTTGAAACTCTGCGAACGCACTCCGGGAATCACCAAAACGGCCACGAGTTGCCCCTGCATGTAGGTACTCTGAGAACGCTATGCCGCCAGAACGGGACTCAAGCTTCTTGAATATCGACAATACTTTGGTGGTCAGAGCATCAGCGCCAGGCCCAAGCTCTAGGACCTTTTGATTTGGAGTTTCGTGCGCAGCAAGCTCCAAATATGAGCCTAATCCACGGTCAAAAAGGTGACTGACGAGTTGCTCTTCATACTCGTTGGCAGCGACTTCTAACGATTCCAAAAACTTTGTGTCTCCTTGAATGAAGGACACAAAATTCTCAACTGCCTCAACAAATATCTTTAAGAACGGAAATTCTGCTCCTAGCACGGCCAGCTCCATTTTCACGTTTGACGCATCATAACTTTTGGCCTCGGAGAGTGAAACTCCTTGCAAATGCTGTTGCATGGAAGCCACATAGCTGGAGAGGTATGGTGGTGTCGTGGATGAACTTGCCAGTTGGAGATGTTCTGCGTTTGCATATATAACTGATTGCAAGGCTCTTTCGAGTCGTATGGAAAATCCAAAAGGCTTGTTTTGTTCAGCTACATTTTCGTCTATGCCACACCAATGGCGTAGTTGGTCAGAACTCAGCAGAGTCAGCTGAGGTTGCCATTCAATCTCGTATATTTTCTTTATATCGGCTTGGTCCTTTGCATCGTTTTGCATGATTGGGAGCAATTCGAAACTTCCGAAACGACAAAGCGGAGACCCATTATCCGATAGAATGATCAAACTACCTCGTACGCCTGCCTCGAGATCCTCAAGCCTCGAGTCTGCCAAGACTCGGATCTCATTGCTATTAGGATGCCTCCAGTCGTCGGAAGATATCCACATGTCCGTTATTCGATGAGGAATGAAAGTCGGAAGTGGCCTTGTCATTCCTCTAGATGGTCCAGTGAAAGCCACTTGGAGAGCTGCATCTAGGACAGCAGGATGGGCAATCTCTCCAGACATTGCCTCTGGAGAATCGATGCAGACACACCCAACAGCGACCTGACCGCCATCCCAATAGACGTTCTTTGCGACCGAGAATGCTGGCCCGTATTTGAGACCCTGCATGGAAAGCCATCGGTAGAAATTTTCCTTCTCGATATGTGTGCTTGACGTAGCTCTCGCGTGCTCGTACTTTCGAACAAGATGTGCTGCATCACTTCGAGCCTCATAACCCGCATCCACCTCTGTAGAGACGTCTTCATATACCACGTGGCACGTAGCTTGAAAACATTCTTTCCATTGCGTATCGTTCGTATACATGCGGACCTCGAAACGCAGCGCGGACTTCTCATATGATTCTCTTAGAGGACGCAAATGAATCATAACTTCCGTACTGCCTTCCGGGCGAACCACAATGGGGCTTTTGAAAGTACACTCTTTGATGTTGTACGCGCGAAGAGATTGACGCTTATCAGCCATCTCCCTAACCGCTGCGAGCGCCATCATGATGGTGCCGGCGGCTGGATAAAGCACACTCTTACCGACAACGTGATCTGCGACCCAAGGCATCTCCTCGATGCAGATCTGCTTCCGCCACCGCGGCTCGAGTGGATTCCAATCGGTCGACCGCACACCAAGACTTCGAGGCACATCCTTTCTCAAGCGCCAGTTCGTACTCAATCTGGTCTCGTGCCAATATGACTGGGTCCTATCAAACGGATACTGAGGGGTATCTACAAGGAATGGAAGCTCGACATTGGATACGTTGGCTGCCGTGATCGAGACTGGATATCCCTGCACAAAAAGCTTGCCAACCAATTCTAGGGTGGGTTTCAAGGTCGTGTCAAATCGCGATAGAACGGATGTATATCTGAACTCTTTGCCGGGAATTGCATCTTTCAGAGTGTCGGTTAAGGGTCGTCCCAGTGCACCGTGAGGGCCGACCTCGACGTAATCTGTCATCGTCTCAAGGTTATCAATCTTTGGGGCCGCTGTCGCCAGATATTGTAACGCGTCAGCAAATCTGACAGGTGAAGTCAGGTTTTCAACCCAGTATTGGCTGTCCAACAAGGTGACCGGGGCAACTCGTTGACCTGTGATGGATGACACCATTACCGTCGTGTTTTTGGCATCTTGGCATGGCGGTTGAAGTGAGTCTAATAGAGATAGGTACTCCTCTGCAACGTGTTGCATAGCAGGCGAGTGATAGGCCACTCCCGTGTTAAGCTTTTTCGCGAATATGTTGTCCTGCTGCAAATAATTTCCGATCGTATCCAGGGCAGACTCCGGCCCAGAAAGGGTGACATTAACGGGACTGTTGACGCAGGCGATATGAATATCAGCCTTCAAAGAAGACTTTGCCAAGTATTCGTCTACGTCGCGCTCAGAAAGATTGACGGACATCATAGCCGACGGTTTCAACGTCGACTCTCTCAAGACTTGCTGCGCCATCCTGCCTCGATGATAGGCTATTTTGCAAGCAGACTCAATACTGAGAGCACCAATAGCGTATGCTGCTGCGATCTCTCCTGATGAGTGACCAATCGCCGCGTCCGGAACAATGCCAAAGCTTCGGAGCAATTCAACGAGTGCTATTTGTAGTACAGTGCATAGAGGCTGGCTGAATTCAGGGGTATGGATACTCTCATTGCAACGCAGCTTATCTGATCGCATCGAATGAGCGTCCGATGTTGAATAGACAGGAAGAATTACGACTCACCTAAAATTGACCACTGTGCTCCTAGAGACTGAAGTATATTGTCGGCTGTGGCAAGGGTGGATCGAAATGTGGAATACTGAAGCAGGACCGATCCCATCCCTACATATTGAGCTCCTTGACCAGTGAAAATAAACGCCATGCCTCGTTTACGTGAGGAACGTATGCCGGTGGTTGCCGTGAGCGACATTCCTTCATTAGATTCTGATCTGCTTAACACGGTATAGGTTTTCCAAGCCATGACGCTTCGTCGCGCAGCCAGCGTATAGGCCAGCTGATGAAGTAGTCGTCGTCCACAGCCATCTGTATTTGTTTCATAGTACCTAGAATACTGCTGGACCATTCGCTGCAGCGCAGGAAGGTCTTTAGCAGACCACACAAGAAGCTGGTCCTCCAACGTGGCCCCGACCACTTGGCTTGAAGCAGCAAGATTAGTCTTAGACATCGATCTATCCGCTGTGCCATTAGCCGCAATTCCGTGAGTGGAAGACTCCAACTTCGTGGGCCCGATGGCCAAAGCATCATTAGCAGTCGTTCTGTCTACGTTGCTTGTGCCATGGCCGGCAGTCACGTAGAGAGGAGTAGACAATCTGTGGCTTAGAGTGCTTGCTATAGTATTGTGTTTCCCGCACTGGCCCAAAGCTTGAAGTGTGTGGAATGCGTCATCCATCACGATATGCCCATTGGATCCACCGAAGCCGAATGAGTTGACCGAGACCCGACGTAAGCCCGGGGTCGGCCACGGAGTACACACGGTCGGGATCTTAAAAATACCAAGTAAGTTCACTTCTATGGCGTAAATCTACAGAGAGGAATACATACCTGGAAGTTGTTCTGCTTAGCATTTATCTTTGGATTAAGTTTCTCGAAAAGCGCATTGGGGGGGATAACACCCCTCTCGAGGATGAAGATACATTTGAGAATGCCAGCGAGGCCGCTAACCCCCTCGGTATGGCCTATATTGGCCTTGACGGAGCCTCTGTTATCATCGTTAGATATGTTTGAGCCCGAAATATTGCTTCTGGAACTTGCATGTAGAGAGGATCCTTAGAAGAACGGCTGGATCTGAACACTCGACCAAGAGCCCTCATTTCTGTCAAGTCACCGATTTGAGTGCCGGTACCTGTGAATGATTAGTCTATGCTGAATAATGTCATGCATAACATCAGTAACTAGGTCTGTACCGTGAGCCTCGACATAGCGCGTGGAGTCGAAAGTGAGTGCGGAACTCTTATACACCTTTCGTATAAGCTCCTCTTGAGCAGATTGGCTTGGCTGAGTTACTCCTGGTGTAGCACCATCTTGGTTGGTACCAGTCGCGCGAACGACGGCACGGATCATGTCTCCGTCTCGAATCGCGTTAGGGAGCATTTTGAGGACCAGCACCACGACCCCTTCTCCTCTAGCGTATCCGTTGGCTCGATGATCAAAACTATAGCAAAGGCTGTCCGGTGAGAGTAAATTCATACTAGACAAGTAAACGGACACTTCGGGAGTCAAGAGGACGTTCGATCCAGTGACTAGAGCCTAGTGATCAAGTTAGCGTCGCCATTCATGGATACAAACCGGACAGCTTAACCATTGAGCACTGTTTCGATCGTAGACTTTGGCAAGCAAGGTCCATCGCAACCATACTTGAAGAGCAAGCAGTGTTAATCTCTACGCTAGGTCCTTTCAGGTCGAAATACCAGCTTAACCTATTAGCCAGCATGGCAGCACTTGTACCAGTAGCGAGGTTGACTGGAGCCTCATCTGGATCTTTTCCGGTAATTCTCAAGTAATCATCACACATAGATGCTGCAAATACCGCGGTGTCAGTTCCCGCAGCTGCTTCCACGGGGATTCCGGCTTTTGCCCATTAGCTGTAGTCGACCCTGATGCTTAAGAACGCGACGTACCGTTCTCGAGAGCCCTGAAAGATGTTTCAAGTAACCACCTCTGCTGGGGATCCATGGATGCGGCTTCTTTCAAACAATTAATAGCAGCTCGGTGTAGTGCGTGGAATAGCTTACCCTTCGTCGTGATCGAGAAGAAGGGAGCATCAAAGATGGCTGGGTCTTCTCTAACAAAATGGCCTCCCTTTGACGAAAGCTAGAAACTATGAGCGATTGGGGTCTTGAATGTGAGGGCAGTGGTGGGAAGTGCTACTCATACGTACAACGTTCTTCAAGTTGGCGCCTGGTTTGTAAAATGTACTGATATTTGCTCGGGTCTCAGGCCACGGCGTCATGACATTTCTGCCATCTTTTAGGATGTCCCAGAAGCTTGTCTCATCTTCGGCACCCTGAGGCAACTTGAAAGAGGCGCCGATTATGGCGATAGATTCGGCGTATGTAGGATTCATGGTAGTTCACTAATATCCCATCGAATTGTTACTAATCGATTTGGTGTTTCCACTATTCACGCAACTAGTCTATACCGAGATATTTCAAAGAAAGACACCAGCCACTAGAGTAAAGAGGTATTTACATCAAGGATTCAGAGGTATCTTTCTAGAAGTCTTCACATACACTTTGACATGATAGCGACGACCGCGAGCCGCCCCCCTATATCCTGAAAGAGAAAACGGATTAATACTACCACTGTAGCCTGGAAAACAGCCGACAGTACGTCTTTTACGGCTCATATACTGACCATTTGCGCATGCTAGTAGGCTACGTCAGAATTGAAGGTTCTTGTAAGGATTACAAGGATACATGTGAAAAGCTATGCTGTGCCACTTGAGTACTCTAATATTGTAAATGTGAGACAGCGAAAGGACAGGTAGGGTTGCATGGGCATATTAACTGAATGGCAAGGCTTTACAGGTGTACATCGCATTGTAACTTCATCAATGTACGAACTGTGCCGCTGCCCAGGCTGCACCCGTCATGGAGCTGGAGCCTGTTAGTGAGTTTGGGTACCATCGTCTTCCTACAGTGTCTCGACACAATACCCCACGCCTGTACAGCATAGTCTGACCTATAGCCACTGTTGAAAATAGTCCGTGTATGCATATACACGCTCATTCCTAAACCCCAGCCTAGAGCACACACACACACCTACATAGGTACATACACCAACCTCCAGGATCTCATCCTTTTTTCATCGAGCCATGTGTCTGTCTCCGCGTCTCCGCATCTCCGCATCTATGCAGTTGGTTCGCATCTAGGCAGTTTGTTCGGGCCTTCTTTCGCACGGTTGGGTAACAATTTATCTTAGTCTATTCCTGCGTAATTGTAGATATAGCCCACTCCATTCAGGGGAGAATGCCAGTATGAGGAATGTGGCAAGCACCGACAACGAGGTCCCGGCTGCATTTAGATGAGCACTACCTGAGTTCGGCGCAGATATCCTGCAGCATTGCACATTTTATATTGAGGCGTGAGGGCGTGCGTCACGTCCTTCCGCCATTTCATTACTACCTTGCGTGTTGCATCTTGACCCTCCACTAGCATCTAAACCAAGAGGTAAGAGGCAGAAAGCTTACTACGGAGCCATCTCAGCAGGCCCTCACTAGACTTTGCCTCTGTCTTGTCAGGATACTACTACTCATCATCGTAACGGCGCTGGAGCGCGGACAGACGAGGTCAGTTGCTTGCAAATCTTGCGAGAGGTAAACGGCCTAGACTCAAAGCAGGTGTTGTATTGAAAGGCCTTCTCCACGGCCAGAGCGGCACTGCTATGACTTCATTCCAAAACCAGTCAGCTGTTCCTGGGCCATCCATGCATACACTTCTCTGGCAGCTTTCGATACTTTCTGTACCGTTTTTCCGCTCTCTATCTCCATCATCTCATGGACCCAGGCAAAGATGGCATCAACAAAGCCTCTTATCTGTTCTTGAGTATTGGTTGCATGTAGTATCACCCTCAATCGTGCCTCACCAGTCGGGACTAAGGGGTAGTCAATGGGAAATACACAGAAGCCCGAACTTAGAAGATGAAAGTAGAGCCACCAAATATAAGTCTGACGCGTTGTGACTATTATGATATGCGTCAAAAAAGGACGATCTTCCCAATCTCTAGATAAAGGGACCAAAAGAATTCCCGCCTTTTCGGCTGCGGGCCACAGAGAATGCAACGTTAATAGCTCAAAAAAGAGTGCAGCATATTCTTGAATGCGCTCTCGGGCCTCATACAACTGTCAGTATTTTCGTGTGGTCCATGAACATCTAGGCTTGGGTCAAACATACCTGGAGCAGTTCGCCGGTTTCCAGCAATGTGTAACCGGTTTTAATAGCCGCAACAAACGAGAACGAGGGTGATGTTGTAAATATGACAGATTTCGCAAAGTTAACGAGTGTATCTCGAATAGTCTTGTTACCCAAAATGATTGCTATACCACCAGCAGTTATGAGCCTAGATTTCCGGCGGGAAGATAGGCGGGCGACCTGTGCAACATACCTCCTGTAGCCCCTATTGCCTTCCCAAATGAGTGCACCTAATTTCCGTCTTATTAGCTTCTGTTCCCTACACGAGTATGCAAACCTCGGGTCCTCTCTGGGAATTTGGAATCACCCCAAGAGGAGGTTGACAGAAGTTGAGAACCCCCCTGGGGTTTACTCACCACGATGGCAATCTCCTTCTCCAAGCCGAGCTGGCATACCAATCCTGCTCCATTGGGTCCTATTACACCGACACTGTGTGCCTCATCTACCACAAACTGAATGTTCCCTTGCTCGTGGAACACATCGTTTGCAGTTTCCACAAACTCCAGCAAAGGACACACGTCGCCATCCATGCTGTAAATGGACTCCAGCGCTACAAGAACGCTGCGTTTTCCCTGTTTGACCAGGGGATAGGTGTCTAGAATGGTCAGCAGCGTATTTCGGAAGTCTTTCACATCGTTGTGAGCGAATTCGACGCGCTGCATCGCCAGACTCTGCTTCATGCCTTCATGAGTGCTCGCGTGCACCAGCGAGTCATATACAACCACATCCCCAGGCCGCACTAGGGTCGTCCAGACGGCTACATTGGCTTCATAGGCCGAGCCGACGATGAGGCCAGCCTCGGCGCTATGAAAGGCGGCCAATTGGAGCTCAGCTTGTTCTAAGTACGTGTAGTCTCCGTCCATCAATCGAACGCCGCTCGAACCTGTCCGGAATTCCGGGTGGCGGGCGAGTTCGGCGGTGAATTCGTCACGCCGGGCGCTGCTGGCTCCTAGCCCCAGGATATCCCCCGAGCATAGGTCCACGGCGGCGTTGGTCTGCCAGTTGTTCTGCGCAATGGTGTAGAAATTATGCGACGCGCGTTTCGTGTCAAGCGCTTCTTCAAGGTTGCGGTAGAAGACTGGGAGTGCCTTTGTTCTATCTGTCCGTATCTTCTGGCCCGTGATTTTGGTAGCCACAGAGCCAATGGAGCAGAGAGCTCTGCTGGGGCTATTATCTCGCATTGTGATTGCGCAGTATCAAAAGTGACAGGTGGTGAATCGAGTTCCAACACCAATTGACATATTCAGCCAGTATAAGGATTATGGAGCTTACCGCGCCGCGAGATCAACATCCATCAATCATTGGTGGCGGCACTCGGGGCAGGAAGTAAGTAGGTGCCTAGATAGGGGTAGAAGGTTGGCTGCTACTTCATCTAGGGAAGAAGGCACAAAAGGGTGGTGTACTGCCACTGATGTATCGATCTGAAAGCTCTCGGCATATCTCACTACGGCCGGAGACATCGACGTGCTCTGGAATGATCGGCTCCTTTCAAATTTGGGTCTTCAATTGTTTGAAGGCCATGGGGCTGGATCTACTCATCACGACTTCATTCTGGTCACAGCGTGTGAGGTTACAGCTAGGCTAAATCCCTGGCCCACGATGCCCAAAGTAATACCCGGGTATAGTGTTAGGATTCTCGCCAAGTCCGTATTTTATGGCAGTATAACTAAAGGCCGAGTCGTTTACGTTCCGTTTTCCGCTGGAAGGGTTAGTATGCGGTATAGAACTCGTATTGAGAGATAATTTAATTTAATTAATGCCATGTAATAGAGTCGTATGTAGTAGTACAAGCTGAATCGTGTTTCGACCCCCACCCCCCTTTTCATAGGCAAGTATACTCCTCGTTGCAACGTCGGGGGATGTGGGGCCAGCCTAACAAGAGCTAAGCGACGGGCGTACACATGGCTGGGATAGTCTGGGGTAGCAAATGGTTACCACCATACTTGACTGGTCATGCATGGCAGATGCAACTCGAGCACCAACCAACAGCAATTCAGCGTAGGTGCGGCGCAACGAGGCTTCCTTCGATGACAGGTTTTTCAGGGGTTTCCCGACGCCCCTGGTATTGTTTCTTCACATACTCGCCTGTTTCTCATTCTTAATCGCTACAACATAGTTGCACTCCCGGAGCAAAGCGTTGCTTTTCGAAGGTCAATTTGGTCACAATCGAAGACCTCGCGCGCTGAGTGTTCGACCGGCTGAAGGTGCGGCAGAGGATGGCATTTGACCCTGGCAGGACTTTACACGAGGCACGATCAACCCTAGACGTTTGACGTTCTTTGCATTCTTAGAGCAGCATTTAATGTATGGTGGCAAGGAAGAAAACTGAGGTAGGAACAAGAGCGAGAGATTTGAGAATAGGAGCGTCTTGTAAATTTGAATCTTAGCGATTTGTCACAGGAGATATTAGAAGAGAACGAATCTGTAAAACGTCTACTAAAAAATGACAACAGGCCTCCTTTCTTCAGTACATGCAACAGCAGCATAAAGCCGGGTCTAATTACATTCTGCAAAAACAGAAAGAGAGAACTCCGAGGCGTTGAAGTTTCCTCCTCTGGGCGATCGATAGACAACCTGAGCCCCTTGTACTAATTCACCATACGTGCGGCGACAGTTGCCTGTCTGACGTTGCTCCTATCTCTTCACTTGAGCTTTAGTGCTAGGATTATTGACGGCTGATGCGGATATCGTTTTCCAACCAAACCCCGTGAGCGGGCAACACGTTTTCTTCAATATCTCTCGGGTCGCTGAAGACTCCAACCGTATGGTTGTTTTCCTGAGGTGAAAGATGGATGGTCTCATGGACCTCACGAGAGGCATTGAGTTCAAGTTTTGTGACAGGCGGACTCTTTTCCCCTAGAGGTGTTCTTATCATGGCTCGTCCCGATCCACCTTGCACCTCAAGCTCCGAGAAACCACCGCTTGTCTTGCTCAAAAGCTGAGAGCCGGACTTGAAGACGGACGACAGTCTGGTACTAAAGGGGACGAGGTACGACTTTGAAATATGGTTTCCAAGGACCAACAGAGCAGGGAAACATATCGCCATTAGGGATATGCTGATCTCTGCAGTCATCCAGCATAGTACAGAAACAACTTCGTCTAAGCCACATTAGCTTCTAGGCAATCGTAAGGTAATCAGTAGCAGATAGGCTTAACTCACAGGTAAAGTCGTCATTCAATTCTTCAAGAGACTTCATGACCTTGATCAGTCGGCCTATTGACACGATAACAACGCTATATTGAAGTATTAGCACTCTCTACTCCCTTGACTGATATTGTTAGTACTTGCCTGTAACCCAATATAAAGACAACACCAAGGGCTAGTCTACGTTTCCTATTTGCCCGAAGATTCCAGATCTTAGGCAAAGGTAACAGAAGAATCATTAAATCGACCGCCACGCTCGGGATGGTGCATCCAAGCCACAACGAACTTGCAGGTGTACAAGTTCCAGGTATTGATGGATACCAATTCTTTGCAGGCGGATTGCATGCAAAGATAATACCAAGGTAAATACCGATAAGCCAAGACAAGTTTGCAGCATGGACAAGCCATAGAGCAGTATTGAATAGGCGTGAATTAACATACTTAGGAAATATTCTGCCAATAAATAACAATATTGACAGCTTTTGCAGAAACAGGCAGCCTTCGAAAACGAAGTACGAGGCCCAAGTAATTCGGGCATGAGTAATCAAGACGTCTGGTGGCAACTCCCAGGCATGATGGCCAAGCCCCAATTTGATCTGGTAGACTGTCATGCCAAACAAGGTAAAGATGAACGGCTGATTTATAGTCAGTAAACGTTGCCAGCTCAAATCGGTGACCTCTTAATAACGTACCAATGCTGCAATTGCGAGCCAGTCATCCCAACCGAATTGACGAGGATGATGAGGCTCCGCTTTCATCAGCCACCTAGACCATAGACGCAAGCCGACTACAGTAGTCGTTATAGCTAGAAAAACTATGAGAAGGACTAAAAGACGATGGGCCATATAGGTCATTTCGAAATTGGGTATTTGAATGGAGTCCATGGTGCGGTACGGAATAATTTAGAACTCGGGGAGTTGTAATTGCCGTTAAGATGGTAACTGAGGGATTGGATAAAATAGAATACGAATTGATTGTTATTTGGTATGCTCTAATTGTGTTGTGTTCCCTGCTTGTCGATTGTGTTTCAGTACCATTTTTGAAAATGATGGCCTTCTAAAGAGGCTTCATATATGGAAATATTGATTTTATCTGGGTCAGCGTCTCCCTCCTTTCCCTCACCCCTCGTCATTGCCTCGCGGCTAGCTAAAGTAGACGAGGTGGTGTTACATTCAAGATGTTCCCTAGAAGTTTCTGAAATATGTCTTACCTAAAGTCCCCCGGAGATTAATCCAATCCACTGATCAAGTCCCATAGACCCTATTCTGCATACGGCGAATGCCTACTTCATCTGGAAACGTCAAAGAATGCGAACCCAGTCTGCATATGATAAGTACCTTTGAGTTACTTTGAGCTGGCGTAATTACCTAATATGGTTGACTTGTGGTGGTGTGAGGTGTAATGCTAATCCGTACTCGACTAGCTAACCTGCAGGCAATTCACCCAGCTGATTCTTGTGTAGTAACAACCAGGTAGTCCTTGCATATAGTGAGTTTTGGCAAATATGCACTGCAGCCAGAACATGTCGCAATCTAAGGCTAATCAAATGTGGTTCGATAACACCACAGGCAGCGTTGCGGCGCAGTACTTAACTCTTGCAGAAGGATCGAATCCTGCCATGTGTTGAGTGTGCAAAATGCTGTGCCCGTATCTATTATTGTCTATTGTGATTAGGTAGAAGGATATGTATACAATGTACTTTATTGGCGCAGTACTGCTTGTGGCGTTCGTACTTGTATAGACCCTTTGAATTATTTTTTATTGCTCCTAGATAGAGGTCTGGCTGTCTGTGGGATTTAAGGAGAAATTTGTCACGCCTTGCTTTGCTAATAGCAAGGCCATGGATATCACGGGAGTTCGACGAGTCTATTGGTTTGCAGGTGGTCTAGGACGTTTGAGAAGAGGTCACTCGAAGCACGGCGCCCATTTAAAGCTTACTTTAGATTCTTGTGAAATATATCAAAAGGTTTGACTCACTTCTCAGTGTGCCTTGATGCTGGCCGGGAGAGGGGGAGAGGCGGGGAGGAGGGGGCTTCAGCTTGGCATCGTCAATGTCACCCATTGTTAGAATGCTTAACGTACCACTGGTAAAGCTGGAAATGATCGTTCAAGGCTGGCTGGGCAGCTGGACTCAAATAGATTAAGAGAGACGCGTCGACCCAAGGTTTTCTTTGCAGCGGTCCCAATCTCGCCCAAGACGACGATTGGCTCGCTCACAGCTTTGTGGAACAAAATGCAGCTCTAAGATGCTACTTTCCTGCAGGCTGCGGTCTCGCGTCTACCATGTAACAGATGCAGCATGTTACAGCAATTTGATCGGGCTGCCAAGCGACGACGCCTCACCGACTCACCAACAGCCCTTGGCAAGGCAGTGAGATCAAGCACTGCTACCTTGCAAACAAACAGATGAGATTACTCCTATCCTGGACGCTTAGCATCTATATTTAGAAAGTCAGGGGAGGCCCGTAATCTATCTTCTCATCAGGTCGAAAGAGGCAGACCTCCGTAGGTCCGGTAGGGAGGCAAGGCACTGATAAAATGTCATTGCTAAGGTGGTATTAACACAAGACAATCGCCGCATATGTGCAGAGACCATGTTTTTGTTGGTTCGATGAAATGTATTGGGCCACATGTGATGCAACAGAATGCACGATGATAATTGTTCAGGTGTTGTAGGCCAGGGTAATGGTTTCACGAGCATGGGACAAGACTACGGTCAGCAGCTCTAGTGATTTTATTCGTGACGAGTCTATTAGCAATGGAATTGCCGTCTGATTACCGAAGTTGCATGCAAACCAAACTGCATCTCCTAAAGTCTCATGTCTTATGATGTTGATCACTTTGGTATCTCTCTTGCCAGCCCTTCTGCAACAATATATCTAACAAAAGCCCCCTGAATGAAGCTGTTACTATGCTAAGTTCACCTGCCTAACTACCAAGATACTCTTAAAAGCTCAAGTCTTCGTTCAAGTACATAATCATTCGTCAAGCTTCTCCATTACTTCCTATGTCTGAAGTACGGCCCTCCGGTACGGGCGTCAAGCCGAACGGGTCACTAGACCTCAAGCAGAGAATCAAGACGCATTACGACAATGTCACGGACAAATACATATCTGCATGGTAATGACACTTTAGATTGAGGTGTGCTCTATCATTGACATATGACAGGGGCCAGCATATTCACCATGGCTATTTCAACGACCAACACGAAGACAAAAGCCAGGTACAGGTCAACTTGATTAATGTCCTGCTAGAGATTTCTTCTCTCGGTCGCAATTCAAAGGTCCTTGATATTGGCTGTGGGGTTGGCGGCACATCGCGCTTTCTTGCGAGAGAGCTAGGCTGCGCTGTCACAGGTATCACCATCAGCAGCCGCCAGGTCGAGTTGGCACAAAGTCTCACCGCAGCCGAAATCAAATCCTTACCGTCGCCCAAGTCGACGCAGACACCAGGCGCAGGCGATTTTATGCACTATCCAAATGCAGGGTCCGCCCGATTCTTAGAGCTCGACGCTGGGAATATCAGCAGCCGGTTCGATAAAGAGTCGTTCGATTGTGTTTGGATCTGTGAGGCCTTGTATCACATACCCGACAAGGAACGTGTCTTTTCCGATGCATTCTCTCTTCTAGCACCTGGGGGGTCGAAACTAATCATTGCGGACTGGTTCAAGGCTCCTGACCTGGATTCGCAGAAAGAAGCGCAATACATCAGTCCAATTGAAACGGGTATGCTAACTCAACCCCTTCACACGATGAACGAGTACGTGTCGATGGCCGAGAAGGCTGGGTTTACCGTCCGACAAGCACCCAAGGATATCACCCAGAAGGTATCTCCGACATGGTAAGCCATTTTACATACTCAGGTTGCACCAGGGTTCCCAAGAGGCTCCATTCGGAGAGAAACTCCCGTTTTATCCTACTGTTGATCAGACGACTGACTACAGAGAGTGTTACCAGGGAGAAAATTGCCGAAAACCCTTTCACAACTTTCGGAATCTGGCTCCTAGCTATTTGGATCGGTAGAGATGGGATTGGATATGTAAAGGGTATGAAGGCCATGAAGCGTGGATATGCCAGTGGTGCGTTTAAATACGCCATTATGTGCTTTGAGAAGCGTTGAATGATATTAGTTTCTCGCATAACGGGGTGTTCAAACTTCAAAGTGTCCGGTCATATATGTTAGCTTATTCTCGATTAATTACCTTTCTAACAAATTGTTACACTTTATCTAAGTATCTACTTGTTCTAAGCTAGTCCTACCAGGTGTAGTGTGCATTGCTGCGACGCTTACAATTTCGTAGATAGGGGCTTTTGCGCCTCAGGGTTGCTACGTACTCACAAAACAGTGAGTGTTCACGTCCGGCATGAGATATCGTTTACTTTGACTTTTTCGAATTCCCATTTATCCCGAGCGTCTTCGTCCTCTTAACTTCGGCAAAAGCCTTCCCAGACGCTCTCACGCTATCGGCAATGAGCACTATATCCATTAGCCTAGTTCTAGCTTACTAAAGTCGACGAAGCAAAAAAGGAGGCGGGCTTCACTCACAAGCCGGAATAACAATCCAAAACCCATTCAACAATACGAAGTACCCATAGAAGTAATACCCCTCGGGCCGAGAATACTCAATCCCATAGACGAGAAAGTCAAACGCACACGTCCCGTAGTACAGCACATCTCCGTAAAGCTGACCGGTGGAGATGATGATCTGCAGCGGGTGTCGGAGAGGATGATCCGTGACGATGAAAGAAGCGAGGAGGAAGGATAACGGACCCCAGCACCAGGCGGTAATGGACTCCATGGACATGACAAAAGCGTGTGAAGTGAGATAGCGCGAATCAGACATGGAGTATTCTTTCCACAGTTGAGCGAGGATGTGCTGGGAGCTTGGCAAGGTAGCGAACTTCATGGCGTAGTAGCCTTCGAGGATGAAGTGGATAGAGCCGCCTAGTAGTTTGTTAGTACGGGGAAACACATAGACAAAAGAAAGAAGGACGTGCATAGCGTAAACCAGAGAACCTTGGAGAGTTCAAGGGTCGTGATGCGAGGGTTTGAATTTGTCGCGATGGTTTTGCCGGCGCTTAGGACGATCATGGAGGCGAGACCGAAAGTCGAGACTAGAGCGAGAGTGCTCCATTCATTAGGGATGTAATTGGGGACGTCTATGCCTATGGGGTAGTATCTATGAGTCGCGGCCATGGTGAATTTCTGTAAAAGAACAGAATTCGCTGTGATAAGTGTAAATGGTGAAGAAATCTTCAGCTGGGTCGCTACACTTAAATACGATGGTGCCTGCCATGCCCGCCCGCCCAATGAGCACCCCTGCACTCGTACGACCCGGTAAGGGCGACCCCCGGGCGGTCCCCGCGGCTTCCGATTTCGCCCCACTAAATCACGGCGGAGTTTTCGAAAACAGCCGCTACAAGCCAGGATTACATTTTATTAAATACGTAAAATTACCTAGACTGTTATGAATTGGCAGCCATTTGAGACATCGTCAAGGTTAGGTATGCAAGGTTTTATTTTATAAATAAAGTATTTACATAAGCTGGCAGTCTAACTCAGTCATCATCTGGATATATGCTTTTAAACAAATCATCGAGATAGCTCTGAACAGCCGGTTCGACGGTTGAGAATTCGGTTCTAGCCGGATCGCTGTCAATTGTGCCCGTGAACTCGTAAAAAGTGATAGACGTAGTGACAACCACCGCCTGACATGAAACTGACAGGTCCCTATATGAAGGTCAGGTTGATATATCTAGCATGAGGTGCGCCCTTACTTGGGTTTGAGAGTTTCAGTCGACGGTTCTAGGAGCCCATTGGTTCCCTTTGTGTACGAAGCTAATAAGGTTACCGTGGGAGTTGTGCACACATCGTTCGTTGTCGTATTGGAAGTGCCTATTACCGTGAGATACTCTCCATCAATCGAATGGTAAGAAAGAGTGCTTGATTACCAACCTGTAGTAGCTGTTCCCATCAGAGAAGTATCTTGCGCTGTTGATGAATTCCAGTTGCCTAGCGTGATAGCACCGGCAGCCAGTCGGCTGGTAAGCGCAAATACTATCGGCGCAGATCGCGTAGTCAACATGTTAGGCCGCGAAAATTGAAGAGTGTCAAGTGTAAAGGAAGGAGAGTTTGAATGTTTTGAAAACTTTCAACACCCACTCAGTCAGGCCCTTTAAGAGTACAGGGAAACCTACCTATGTAACTCTAGAACCGATGATGACATGTGTCAACCCCATCTCAAAGACAGAGGCGAGTATTCTAAATTTAGTTATTACGCAGGTAATTAATTGTATGATTTGAGTTAATAGAGATCTACCTGTTGTATGTCTTGTGTGATTTATCGTCTGTCTTCTAACTCATGTCCTCGTTGATGAAATCATCGATAAAAGGTGTGACCCTTTTACATCATCGGCTGCGACTCTACGCGGAATGGTTGAACGTTGGTTCCAGGTAGGATTAAATTAACATTGCCTGTTGGAAGATATAGACTGTGGGTTTGCGGCACGAGTTTCAGCTATTTTCGGGTGCCTCGGTAGGATCATGTTGGTGCGAGAACTGTAGAATAGATGGAGTGTAGACTGTGTATCGCATGCTATGTTGGTACTCTGGCTACATCTACAGCACTGGCGATGGCATCATATGCCCACCATCAAATTGTGTTATTTTACTACGTCAGAGCATCAGAGCCGTACATTTCGTTTGCGTAAGCCTCGATAACTCTCCGTATAAGAAACAGTCAATAAAACTCAATCTGCATAACGCTATACATCACTTCTATGTCCGGTGCTGATAACTCCTTTACGCGATATCTTACTTATTGAGTACCAAGTTTAAAAGATGCTTCGATGGCGCGTTTTAAACCTGTTAGCCATGTGCTTCATTATGACCCTCGTGGTTGAAGCAGCAAGGGATTTGTCAAAGTTCTTTAATGAACGTGAAGGTAGATATGATACGTCGACTGATGATGGCAATGGATGTAAAAGTCGTCAAAAAGACTTGGAGAACAGCTATACAGAAGCAGCGAAGGTAAGCGATACTACCATATTTTATATATCTACGAGACGCTCATAACTATACAGATTATCGACGCGGCATATACAGCAATCCTATATCTAAAGCATAACGGCAAACCCAGCCTCTTTCTTCATCCAGATAAACGAAAAGACTGGAACAGGCAGGCAGAAACTATGACATGTAAGCTAATCTGGCGCTTCTTAGCTGACACAAGTCTACATTCTTCACACTTCGCCCCCTAATCAATCCACGCCCTCCTCTCGTGATACCAATTCATACCCCCCCAAATAAGAACAACACCTAACTAGCTAAAAAGCGTTCTTTGGTATAAAGATATCGCCCAAAACTGGAGGACCAGAGTCTGACTCAAGAGGAAATTTTGAGTATGTCGAGAAGATCTTCAGAGAAATGAAATATGGCATGGATTATGATGCAACCGATGGGACGAGAGGTTTCCCTGGATTATATTGCGGTGCTAGCGGCTGGAGATACTACTATCCTTGGGACATTGCACCGCTCTATGGTGATAGAAGGGTTGAGGACCTCCTTGATCCCGACGGAGCAAAACGATTTCCCCGGGGTCTTTGGTATTACAACAAGGATATGATTATGCTTGGGGGGGCAACGGCGCAAAATCATATGATATGTCGTGACCAGGTCCTTGCTATCACGGTTGCCGAGAGTAATTTTATTACCTTCTGCGATTGGGCTTTTGATGGCGACACTCCTAAGCTGCTCAACGTGGATGCGGCAAGACGATATGATCGTCTCTATAGCAAGGAACGGCTGAGTCTTTCTTACAATTGGGTTCATGAATTGTAAGTGGAAACTAACTACCTAAGTTACTACAATCACGAATTTCAGCTGCTAATTGTATAGAGCGCACTTTTACGGCATGTATGAAGAGCCTGTTTTGATAGACCAACCCGCAGTACAGTCAAACGGCCAGCCCGCCTTAGACAAGGATGGTAATCGAATGAAGACCTATGGACCAACTCCAGTCATATACTTGGCCAAGAACAATGCTTATGCTGCATCGCGCACAGCCGATGCATATGCATTGTTTGCCATGGCGATGTAAGGACATGTTTTCTTTTGTTTCTCTTCCTAGAGTGGTTGTTAATGTTAATAACTTTTTAGGTATCACCCGAAATTTAATTGGGCTAAAGGGTTTGCGGATGACCTATGATTGTGAGTATTCACTCGGCTTTCATCGAGATGGTTGAATTTGGCGAAGGACTATGAGTTTTACAGTTGCTATTATCATAGAGTAAAAGCTTCCTGAAACTTTATAATTTCGTACTAGCAATAAATGATGTACCATACCTTTCCAGTGTTCCCATCACCTACTAAGCTATAGTAGTATAATAGATTTATGATACATAGTATAGGTATCCAGTAGTTACTGACTCTTTTCAGCTCCTGATTGATAGCACTGGTGACGAAGTCTAGGAAAGAAAATGTATATTACTGCATAGTACAGCAGCATTTCTTCAAACTTGAACGTCCCTTCTTCCGGCTTCCAGTACCCTCAGGATACCACATATGACACCTGATGTCCAGTTTCTCTACACTCCCACCAGCAGCAATTATTTCCTCAAACGACTTTGCAATTAGCTCCGCATACTCCGTTGGCCCCCCCGCGGAATCTTGCTCAGGATCTATGAATACATCGCGATCCAAATGGGACTTCCACCAAAAGATTAAAACCACCGTTGATCGTCCCCAACCATTGTCAAAAACAGTGCTGCCTTGACCTCCAAGCAACTCCGTGGGGGTCTCATGAGATCCTATTGCAGTGGTCCTCCCACGTAGTGTATCAACTCGGTCCGCCAAAGCTTTCTGTCTTATCATCTGCGTTGGGCCGCGCACAAAGTCTATTTCTGTGATATCCAAGAGTAGACCTGGCCAATTGAGTCGTATTGCGACATGAATAATAACTGCGTCATCGCTGAGGCGTGGCTTCAGAGGGCTCCAGAATTCGGCGGCGCGGACTTGCGCAGCACCTTCTGGCTCATCTCCTGCTTTCCATCCTAGTGTTGGCGTTAGCTTGCGATGAATTAAGAAAAACGGGTAAGCCAACCTATGATCACGATTGCCCTTTTTGGCTGGCAGATGACTTCGCCAATGCAAGTATACTCCCACTTCTCAATCTGCGAAACTCGCAAGAGGAGGGTGTGTAATTCGAGGTCGGTTTTGAAATCTACGTCATTTGCGAAGTTGAGGTCAATCAATGTACGGTCAGGTCCCGTGTATCTTGGCGGAGGCCATTCCATGGTTTTCGTGATGGGCGGCTTGTTCGATCGAAGCGCTAGGATCGCATGTATCTAAGAGATCAAGTTTGTTTTGAAGTGAGGAAGATTCAGACGGAATCCCTTGAAATGTCAATAGATGTTGGCTAAACACGGTATTACCAACTGCGTCTAACAAAGCTTAGGAGCTACCGGTATGCATCTATGCGGCGAAGCTGATGCACTGCCTACCCAATGAATTGAGCGTGAGTCCTAGATTCCTTGAACTCCTTTCCAACCTTATTTAGCCACGGTTTGACGTCAGTAATTTAATCGAGGAGGATCTTTACGGATCATGATTGGTTATTACAAACCACTTGCATGATGCCTGAGGTAACCACCCCCCTAAACTAGAGCTCGTTTCCTTATAACACTTCGTCGCGGATATATTCATTATCCTCTGCAAAGAGATCCACGTCTGAAATTATGGAACAATCCTTACCCTATATATAGTTACCCCAGGTGCCTTCATAGATGGGGCACGAAAGCAAAGAATCTTCCGTTGGTGAGGCGTTGAGTGCATCTGCAAGCATGCAGTTGTCAGGGGCTAGGTTACACCAAGTCGTACTCCAGTGGCAGCCAATGCAATTGGTCATGGAGCATTATTACCACCAACAGACAACATGAGAAGGATCGGAAGTTCCTTTGAATTGATACAATTATCAAGGCCAGCAAGGTTTTGTTGGTATCTTGATCCAGCCCAACGGCAACGCACCTGAGATATGGATTAATATTCGACCAACAGCCAGTATGATTGCGTCAGTCATCTCGTTATTGCCTGTCATGTCAAATGGTGCTCGTAATATCTAGGAGAAAGGACATGCGGTGGGATATGACGCCATAGTTAACGAAATGGCTCCTACCTATTGGTCTCCATAGGAGGAACTTCGAAAGGGGAACATGGATTGCTGATTTCAACTGGGGCGAATAATGTTGTTTCATATTAAATCTGTCTGTTTCTAATTTAAGATACCTTAACTTAACTATCTCCTAGGTACCCTAGGTAACCTACCTTTAGGATGCATCTTCAGAAGTCACAGAAGTCTATTCTGGGATATGTCTTCAAGACACACTTAACCTAGGTAACATGTAGCGAGAACGTTAATTATTTAGGGGTATTATGCGCATTACTTTGATATCATTTCGATGATCGTAGTTTAAGACGATCAACATCAGTACCTATATGACGATGTCTACCTAGGTAGTGATCTGGTAGTGTGCCTAATATGATTTATTCAAGTGTATAAAGACAACAATATTCTATTCGTTCTACGGCCACAAGATACGCTCTAGTCTCCAACACGAGCATTGCATCTCATATCTCGTCTTCCACTTAGCATCATGTTACTGTTCCATTTTATCTGGCAACTGTCTGTCTTAAAATCATTAGCTACCGGCTTCAACTTCCCTCCTCGCAAGAAAACTAAACAGTCATTACCAGCGGAAACACCGTATCCAAAGATAAAAGCACGCTCCAATGATACCGAATCTACCTCCACCGGGCTTATCTTCGGGACTCAGGCATTGGCTGTGGTAACAAGCGCGCCTCCACCAACACCAACATGTACTCACCTTCAGGCAGACCCAGATAAAGGGAGAGCCAATGGCGGCTGCGTGTGTGACTCGTCTGTCACCCTGCCAATCTTGACTTCGAATCAGCCCAAGGACGCCAAAAATCTCGATGAGCAGTTCTGTGGCTATACCGTTTTACCAACGAGTGGTGGCGACGACCCTATCACTACTGAGTCCTGGGTGTGGACGTCAAACTGCCAAGCCTGCACCCTGATAGGAGGCTTCGCCGCTTCGAAAACCTGCACACCAGTTGAAGAACGATGCACCTCGACGCCGACAGTACTTCCTAAGCCAACCATAGCTGCGTGGGTGTCTAATCAGTCGACGATCGACCTCGGGAACGCCGCCGATAAGAACAACGGCACAGATTTGACTAAGGACCTGTTCAATCAGCTCAGTTCCTTCTGTGACGATCATAGCTGCGACACCCAAAAGTCCGCTACAGTCGATAAAGCCGAGACCATCATCAACAAAGAAGAAGAGCCTGTCAAACCGGTCCTATCGATCCAAGGAGCACAATAGTGAGTTCTTAACCCATTCACGCTTGAAAATGGACCATTCGACACAGAGCGTTACTGACCGTTCGATATTAACGTAGTGAGAATATCACAATCTTCAATCAGATGCTATCCGTTGGCTTGTCAACGTGGATGTCAGCGATGAACGACCCTACTCTCTCGCTATGCAACGACGTCGTGTACACAGCCCACGCTGATCCGACCGAATCGGGATGTGGCGACGGCCCCATAGAGCCAAGTCGGTTAGTACGAATAGTCCGGCGCCATGATGGTAAAACTCTATGGGCTAGAGACGAGGTCCAAGAACGCTGCTTTGACTCCTGCGGAGGGGGCGGTTTCGGTAACGAGGGGGGACCCTTATGCTCGTATCATGCAAGAGTTTGCCATGCCCCTAACGAAATCAGTACGTCGCCGCTTTCCCAACCCTTCCCTCTCGTAGTTGGAATTAGACTAACTTGCACAGCTGCCGTTGCGGCAAATGCCCATAACCCATATGCGAACCACCTTAACATAGGAGTTACGATTGAGAAAGACTCGCCGGGAGATGGATTTGACTGTGAGGCAGTAGCAGGTCTGCTGACAGCAGCTACAGTTGTCCTCGCGCCCGAGCTACTTCCGGCCGATGCGCTCGAAGGCATCGAGATCGAGTCGATTTGCGGTGTGATCGAGAACCCCGAATCCGCGGTCGACTCGTTAGGCGGCTTCACATCTTTTTAAAAAGCGATGACTGCAAGGCTTTTCGTGAATATGTGTAATTAAAAAGTAGCAATCTCCAAGTATCTATATTAATTTGTTGCGATATAAAACTCACTTGGACTTTTTCTACGTTTCATTTCAGGGGCTAGTTACAGCTGGCCAGCAGCCGCTGCCGGCTGCAGTGGCTGACAGCCTGTCAGACAGCTGGTAATGTGGTCGTGTCCACTAATCTCACTGTAGGTATAGCGCTAACCTTTCACTAAGCCCCCTGAGACAAGATTTTTATAGCGCCCCTGCCTGCTAAAAAGATTACAGCACATCTTATCCGCTAGCTCCACTATAATACTAGTCTTTTCACAATTAAACAAGTCGGCGTCGTTTGAGTATAACAGCTCGATACTATGAACTTTGGGCATCACAAGCTCTAATCGAATCCTTGTTAGTCCCCCATAAATGATACCCTCCCTGGTTGATTTAAGGGGGCCTGCTTAAAGGGACTTAGGGATTTGCTAGCTTTCCCCGCGTTTATAAGCGCCCGCCCTCTATTGGCGCGGCAGCTACGTACCTTAAGCCGCAAACCTGCGTCGACGTAGCATTAGAGAACCTAACCTTTTTACCATTGGAGGAAATATCAACCACTCTAGCACTGCATGCTACCTCGAGTCTAGAACACGGCTGTCAACTGATGAGGGGTCACTTCAGTAGTGGAGTTACCCCGTGATAGTGTCAAGCTGGTTGATGTAAATAACAACAACTTAGAAGTTCTAGCCAAAGCACGTTGCGGTGCATAAAAGCCCACGATGTTGCTGTTTTGTTTTGCCTGTTTGCTTGAGCTTGTTTCTCATCACGGTCGTGCCCGCTAGAAGATATTCGAGTTAAAACATGTTTTCGCGACGAAACCGCCAGCGCGCTCTAGGCCTTATAGCCTCGAGCTCTCTCGTCGCCGCCGGGCCCTGCGACATCTTCTCCTCCGGCGGCACACCCTGTGTCGCGGCACACAGCACCACTCGTGCTCTGTATAGCTCCTTCACCGGCGCGCTCTACCAGGTGCAGCGTGGCTCCGATGGCGCTAAGACCACAATCTCGCCGCTCTCCGCCGGCGGTGTGGCCAATGCAGCCACGCAGGATAGCTTCTGCTCCGGCACGACTTGTCTCATCACTATCATCTATGATCAGTCCGGCAGGGGAAATCACCTGACGCAAGCCCCACCCGGCGGCTTCAAAGGCCCGGAAGCTAATGGTTATGACAACCTGGCAAGTGCAACCGGCGCGCCCGTCACCCTGAACGGCAAGAAGGCCTACGGCGTTTTCGTTTCTCCCGGTACCGGCTATCGTAACGACGCCACAAGCGGCATAGCTACGGGTGATGGCAGCGAGGGTATGTATGCGGTGCTGGATGGCACTCACTACAACGACGCTTGCTGCTTCGATTATGGAAATGCCGAAACCAATAACCTGGTAAGCTCTTTCATACATATTGTTGGTTGGAATTAGGATCCTTAGATGAAGATGCTATGAGGTTTGGTGGTGATAGTGGAGAAGCTTGATTAAGAATTACCTAAGCAGAGCTAGGTAGATATGGGCCTAGGGCCCTAGCGCTAGCGTGGGCGCAGCCACGCTAGCGCAGCCACCAAAACAGCCACAACGCCACAAGAAGCTAACAAAGCCCCAAGGACACGGGCGACGCGCACATGGAAGCCATCTACTACGGCACTTGCAAGGTCTGGGGCAGCGGCTCAGGCAGCGGGCCTTGGGTTATGGCTGATCTGGAGAACGGCTTGTTCTCCGGGTCTAGTGCGGGCCTAAACACAGCCGATCCGTCGATTTCATACCGCTTTATCACGGCGGCCATCAAGGGGAAGCCGAGCCAGTGGGCGATCCGCGGCGCCAACGCCGCATCCGGGTCGCTCTCGACATATTACAGCGGCGCGCGCCCGTCCGGCTACAACCCCATGCACGAGGAGGGCGCCATCATCCTCGGCATCGGCGGCGACAACAGCAACGGCGCGCAGGGCACGTTCTACGAGGGCGTTATGACCTCGGGCTACCCGAGTGACGCCACGGTACGTATGAAAATATGTCGTGTCGGCATTTTTCTCCTTATACCCCAGAATCTTCCAGTATCCCAAGTTCATCCTCGTTGA
>JAOXNQ010003374.1:0-35333 GCA_028571165.1 Hypoxylon perforatum
CCTATTGACAGGAGCTAGCGAGATAGGAATCCGTAGTTTTGCCCCGTCACACGAAAGCCGCTGCCGAGTCGCCGAGACGAATACCGATAGCAACCGTATGATGGAAACACCAATTCTACTGTTGTGAAACGCTACGATACCTTATCTCTTCGAGCTTCGGTACGAACAAGACGACGGGACGAAGAGGCAAATCCCATTTCTTTTCGATCTATTAGTCTCTCTCATACCAAAGCTATTATCACCCTACGAGAACAAGTACCAAGATCGTGACATTCTCTCAGCCATGGTAGCAAGTAAAAAACAAGCAAGAAAGGAAAAGAAGCGAAAGGGTATCACCTCTCTGGCACAGTGATAGCTTACATGTGTCCTGGAAGCTATGAACTTCAGCAATGAGGGCTCCTCTACAGAATCTGGAGATCTGCTATCCACTGGTGCTGGTGTTAGGTATACTACGTTTCAACACTCTAACCACCATATTTCCTATCCACCATGGCGCTCTACACGTAGTATGGCAGTACCATCCCGCGTTTTGATGACCTGGGAATAGTTATAAACAAAGTAAAATCGGAAATTTCCATCTGGGCTTCTTCTTGGGCCTGGTTTTATCTGTGTCTTGGGCAATTTTGTGGCCTGAAATCTACGATGATAACCTGCTACAGCCTCCGTTAGTAGTAATAAATTTCCCACCACGCACAATCCAAGCTCTGGTGCTTTGTTGTGCGTGCCACCAGCCCTATAATTGATATATTTTCCCAATAAAGAGGCTAGCAACTGTGTTTTCTATCAGTTTGTAGGGAGGATCTAGGGCTAGGGCTACGATATAGGGGCTACTAGCAAATATTGACCACCACGTAAGAAGTCTACCAGTAATTTATTATTACCTGCCAATATATATATTGGCAATCTTGTCCTCAAGTATTCCCGTAAGCAATCTATATCCCTAGGTATCTATTACCCTATGCCATACCTGTGTGTACGGGCAGGACTAGGTATAAATCTTCTTGAGCACGCCTTCCCCTTTAAGTTTGTCCCTCCTGCTCCTGGGAACCATTCTGCGTGCTTGTCTAACCTACTTGGGTCCTGAAAGCTCCGAGGAAGTCTTTTCCATTATTTTTCCCCGAGGCTTCTCGGTTTGCTGCGTACCATCCCTCCCACAAGATTTCAACTCACGCAGTGTTACCAGCTAGAGTGACACTTTTTTCGTTCGCCTCTTGAAGACCACTGAACAAACCTATCTGCACCTTCTACGTCCCAGTAAGTACTACTGTCGTCCCTATGATCACGCCTACAATCTACGTTGGTACGGCGTCATCCGTATTGTTACCACTATAGATTTCTTTCTCTCTATAGTAGTCGTCATTACCATCGTCGCCGCAGCTAACATTGCCCCTGTTACTATCCTACTGATCTGCCCATTCCAAATCCCTTTCCCTCCGCGTCCAGAATGTTGGCCATGTATCATTATATTCTACCCGCCCATTTGCTACTCTTGCTGCCCACTTTCAAGTTTGAAAACATAGTGGCCAACACTTGAATAGCGCTAGGCAGCCATTTTCCCTTACTCAGATTACGATTACTGACTGATTATCTTGATAGGCCAACATGCCCCCCAAGAAGAACAAGAAGCCCACCCAGAAGGGTAAAAAGACCTACCGTTGTAGAATCGTCAAGAATGGGGTAGTGTGCGGGACCTGGATCTCGAACCGAGCTAAAGATATCAAGTGCCATGAACACAAAATTCATAACGCGGACTCGTCCTACCAGGGCAAACAGAAACGACGCCATCAATGGCTTTGCCCATTCTGCCATTACCGAGGACCGACGGAGAACGCCCTAGTGACCCACGCGCGTCGTCATCACGAGCTACGGGGCACTTCAAAGGCCCTCGTGAAGGCCTCGAAAGCGAAGTCGGCTAAGGAGACCGCCGAGGCAGAGGAGGAGGACGAGGAGGACGAGAGCGGCCCAGTTGTCTCGCCGCCCTCCCGCCCTCCCAACAAGGACTTCGACCCGAACGGCGATGGCTCCCGAGGACCAGGCGGCGCCTCGTCAGGGCCGATCGCTGTTTGATCGCCTGGGCCTAAGGGTAGCGTCAACGCACCGGGAAGGCGCTACTATCTCTGATTCCGGACCGCCTTTCTTTTCTTTTAAATTGATAACGAATCCCGACCAATCCGTCCCCTGCTTTTCCGCTGGTTTATTTTTTCTTTTCTTTCTTACTTTAAGAGTTTGTTAAGATCTCTTAACGAGGATAAGAGTAGGTTTGTCCTGCAAATAGGACGACCACAGTACTGGCGAATCGAGCTTCCAGTATCCGAACCCGACGACCAAGAGCGTGCGCTACAACTAAGAGAGATCTTCGACAAAGTTCTGTTATTCGAGAAGACGATATGTCCTTTTGAGAGAAGTTTCACGGTACTGCTACCAGAAGAAGAGGAAGTCAAAAAGAAGGCTTGGACACCGGACGGCAAAAATTTCATCTCCTCTCGTTTCCTGTCTGAGCTCGCCTCGTCAATGGCTTCTAGGCTTTATGGTAGAGAAAGGCGGGACAGTGCTCCTACTGATGAGATCACGCGTCTAAATACCGATGCTCATCGTACCCCCTCACTCGATTCAACCATGCACAAAAAGAGCCGATGAAGCTACCCTTTTAGGACGCACTTAGAGTGAAGAAATAGGAGAACTGACCCACTGGTGACGACTACTAAAAGCCCTGGACCACCTCCAATTTTCTTTCAAGGTTATATCTATATGGTTTCTCGGGCGAGGTGATTGGAGGGTAGGGGTAGCTGCACACTGGTTTCTGGTCATCGACTAGGGACGCTTCTAGGTTGATAAACCGTCCTAATAATGAATGCGATGTTTTTACATGAAATTGACAAACTTTTCTCCTTTAAATCGTGAGCAAAATCCACACCAGATGTCTTCTAATTTTTGGTGTTTATCTTGAACCTATCATTTTCTCATGTTTTAACTGCTGCATCCCAAACTATCGTACTGCGCTTAATAGTCCGTCTCAAAAGCTATTCTACCCTCTTTAGGAATTTGTTGATCAAGTCCGCCATCTCAACTTCGTTCGTCTCTAGAGCGAAATGGCCGGCGTCGAGGAAATGCAGCTCGAAGTGCTTGGCGTCTCGTCTGAAAGCCTCAGCCCCTGGTGGGATAAAGATCGTATCATTTTTGCCCCAGACGGCCAAAATGGGTACACCCGAGGAGCGGAAGTACTCGTGGAACTTGGTGTAGAGCGGGACATTGGTACGGTAATCGTAGAGCATGTCTAGCTGGATTTCTTTATTACCAGGCCGATCCATTAGGGCCTGATCCAAGTAGTAGGTCTCGGGCTGGATCAGGGATGGATGCGGTGACCCGTTCACATATTGGCCCTTGGTGACATCTAACGATAGGAAAGGCCGTAATGCGTCTCTATCTTCGACGCTGCCGCTTTCCCAGTACTTCTTGATAGGCGCCCAAAATTCTTCGTCAAATCCTTCCGTATACGCATTTCCATTCTGGGTGATGATAGCTGTTATATCGTTTGGGCGGTCGAGGGCTACGCGCAGCCCGGTTGGTGCACCATAGTCGAAGATGTATACGGCGAAGCGCTTGATGTCCAAAGCATCTAAGAAAGCCTCGGTTGTTTTGGCGAAGTTGGCGAAGTTGTAATGGTACCCTCTCTCAGCAGGCACTTCGGTAAAGCCATAACCAGGAAGGTCAGGGGCGATGACACGGTAGCCTGGCTCAGCTAATAGGGGTATAAGGTTGCGAAACATAAATGAAGATGATGGAAACCCGTGCAGAAGCAGAATAACTGGTGCATCCTTGGGCCCAGCGTGACGATAAAAGACGTCGATACCGTCGGCCTTAACGTTGCTTACTGATGTAAGAACCATATTGAAGGTATTCGTGAACTGTATGAGGAGATGAAGAAGCTGGGATGAGCTTATTCGGATGGTTGATGTTAGATTTGTGTTGATAAAACTCCGAGGCAGACCCGCCTCCTTTTAAGAAGCGCATCAGACTCTAGTGGCGAACCCGAGCAACTCAATTGTCACAATCTGGGCTCGTAAGGCAGCTAATTTGGGCACGCAATCGTTGGGCTACTCTAAAAGGGGATTTGAGGCCATCCCCGAGGGGGTTCTTGATCCCTAGGAGAAACCAATACGTTTTCGAATTGATGCATATTTCTATATGACGATGGGAAATACCATCGCCAAAACGTAAGCGGCTTACCAATTGCGCGCCCTCTCGGTGTTTGCTTCTACATCTTTGCTTACACCGCGGAAGTCCTAATCCAGAACCTTTTGCCTAAACAGGCAATTCCTATCCCAAACCATACCTGTGATGGCGCCATCTTTTGTTTACGCAAAAGCAGGGGGGGAGGAGACAGGGCAAGATTAAGGACTTAGCCAGGATGCGTTAGAGTGATCTCTCTTAAGACAATAACCTTCTTACTCGAATATTCAAGCGGCTTAATTACATAAGATGAGGGTTTCCCCCCTATTCCAGCCCCTTTCTAACCTTTCAACTACCATGGTACCTCTATCTATAGCCATAGAGCGGTGCAACGTATATTTTTAGATTTGCATCTTTAATCGCCTCAAGTCCATGCAATTTGTTATTGATTTAAAGTCTTAGTAGTTAAGTTGGCTTTGACTTTACATGCGTTTAGCGCACTAAGTGCTGAGCTATACCTAAGATAGCGCATCTTAGCGTCTTGTAGCGCCCAGCTTATAGGGCACTTAGTAGTTAGATGCGCCATAATTTCGAAATTCTAGTGAAATGGCCCCGTTCCCTTGCAACCGTCAAGGACATTTGCTAAAATAAGTACCTACAAACCACGATGCAAGTAAAAGAGCCATGAATTAACATTATATTCTTGCTCTCTGTACTTTTATCCTCGTTATCCTTGCCATCTCCTATATTCTCATATTTCTTTTTCCTCGCCACTCCTACCATTCCCTCATTCGACCTGTCTGACCTTGCCCGTCTCGACCTCGTAAACCCACCCGCTAACGGTCACGTCATCAGGAACCGTAGCAGTCGTCTTCAAGAACTGTACGTCTCGTCTCACAGCGGCTTCCAAGTCGCTGAACGGAAGGAAATCAAGGGTGGCGATCGCCGTCGAGGCACCCGGCCCCAGGTTCTTCTTGACAAGCCCATGGGCATCCTCGTTGGAGAATGTCAGCATGCCGCATCCCGTGTGCTTGACGAGGATGATCTCCTTGGTCCCGAGGAGCTGCTCCGAGATTATTATGGACCGCTGCGCGTCCTTGGCGCTGGCCCCGGCATTGCGGATGACGTGGGCATCACCGAGGTCGATGCCGAAGGCTGATGCTGGGTCGATACGAGCGTCCATGCAAGTCACTTCGTTGGAGAATCGTTAGTCAGGCCTTCCTTACAGATAACTGCAGCGCTTGGGTTTTGACATACAGACTAAATATTTCTTCGCGGGAGGGAGAGCGAGGTGGCCCTGAGTGAAGTTCCTCGCATATTCCGCATTCTTCTCCACAAAGTTCTTTTGGATTGGTGAGGACATGTTGCAGCTATCGATCTCAATTTAACAAGCGTGCGCAACTTCAGAAACCGGAAGGTAACCTAAAGCCCCCAGCAACACTCTTATGTACTTGAGTTGAGCCAACAACGAATGACGCAACCTTTACTGCATTGCTGCAGGCGATGCCGCAAGCAAACCCAGCAATCGGGCTTGCCCATGTCGCGATCGGAGCGAGCATTGGTTATCGCAATATCGATCGCAATCACGTCATCGCCCCTAGGGCCCGAATGTTCGCGTTCGCGGGGAATGAACGGTCGCCGACATGACCGAGATGGCTAGGTAGGTTAGTCCCAATAGGCCGGATCAAAAGCCGACTACACGCAGCAGCTCAAACTAACGGAGCATGAATCCATTGCCACAATCCAATCATCATTACTTTAGAAGCCATCTCTTCATCGCTAACTTGGGTGCAATCAGACAATGCCATGGATTCTTTGGCACTAAAACAAGTTGCAGGCGTAAGAACATTTCAGCTGTCCTGTAGGGGATCAGGCGGCTGAAGCTAGGTGGCCTTACCACTTTAGTTATAGGGGACGGGCCCTAGAGATATTCTTGAGCAGCTTTTACCCGCTAAAACGGTAGGTACCCACTTAGCGAGTCTTATCGCTAGAGCCCCTTAGAGCTCCAATGTGCTATAGCGTTTTAGCCGCTATGATTGTAGCAACCTTAAAAAATCGACTTTCAAGCAGCTACAGACTAGTATTGCGCGGTAATTATCACCAATTGAGAGCCTAGAGCTAGATCTAACTTCAATTACAGTTCTCTAATAGGTAGACTAATCAGACTATTTGTAGTGTCGTGGTTGTCGTGGGTGCAGGTTCGATGCCGGCTGAAGGAAATCGCTCGTGCTTAGACACAGCGCGTGACTCGTCTTGCAACTGAGAATGGTAATCCCAATCAAGTGACCGAAGCCCGAAGTGTTTAGGACTATTGGTTGATATTCCTTTCTGGTTATCCTGCCGAGATTGAGGTTGAGGGCCCCTTCTCATGAATGATGCAAGACCGGTTAGCGTGCCCCTGGGAATTTTCGGCAGCGTTATGGGCGAGGATTGGTTTCCGATAGCACAATGTAGATCTGAACCAGATGGCACACTGTCTTTTGTTCGGGGGTGAAAGTAATTCCTCATAGAAAACCATACGTTTTGGAATTTATCTGGGATTCCCTTGAAGGCGCGAAAGGTTATTGGCAGACAACAGCATAACAAACCTATATTCAATTCCGCAATACTGTGTTTTAACTGTCAGACTTCCCCAGGGACTCGGCGTAGGTTATGGATACTCACCCCAACGCTTGGAACTCTACTGCAACCCGTCTATTATTGCCGTCAGGTGTTGAATAATATCTGCAACGGTAAGCGAGCCCAGCTACAGCGCAGCAGCAAGACCTTGATCAATTAGCTTACAATGTAAAATGCGGCGGTATAAATGTATGGTCACTTACAAGAGTCCAGTCATAAATATGCCTGTAATTCCAAGCTTTTTCTTAAACGGAAGCCTCAACTGTGGAACCATATATAGGGGAATAGCAAGGATGTAGAAATCCGTCACAACCCCTATTACCCCTTGGGCAAGGATCAATCTTTTCGAATGGTAGTTTGCTCGTAAGCCGGTCTTCGAAGAGCCCCATCCACCGTCTCCTGGTCGTGGGATTAAATAGGCAAAGTAACAAATGATAGTTACAATGTAAAATAGCACCACAAAGACGAGCCCAAGCCAAATCAGGATCCGGGCCCGGTTATCAGTCCGAAATAATCGGAGATATAGGGTTAATAACGACATCTTGACTAGTAGGTTACCAAAGCTGTATAAACAAGAGCAGGCAGTAGTACTCTGGGAATCATCAGCGTTGGGCTCTAGCTTATATTGGATGTCAGTGGCTTCAAGATGTGGAAGTTATACCTTGAAGTACGCAGGCGTAAGCGCAGAAACAGGAGTATCCCATCCGTAGCGCCCAGACATATCGCCAAGAACTATAAGGGTTAGCTAAAGATTCTGTCGCAAGCAATGTTGTCTCAGACTAACAAAGTTGCAATTGTGTAGCACAGAAACCAACAACGGTCACCTAGATTACGTAGTTAATTGGACTTTCATAAATAGCTTAGTTAATACGAAAACGCCAGGCATCGAAAGCTTACCCCAGCAGCAAAACAGATATCTGTTTTTAGGTAAGTGAGATATCTCCTTAGATTTTTATTTTCCCTAAACTTTGGCTGAACTTACAGTCGTCAATACCCAGTTGGCGATTTCTTACACGAGTGTATGCTCGCAAGCAAAGACCCAATACTGCCAATGGCAACGTTGAATAGATAGATAGTCTCCCTGCCCACGATATTGATTCTCCGTTCACAAAGTCGCTCGTTACCCCTGGGGGCGGCGGGTAAAGGGGAGTTGTGGACGGGTCAGCTCCCGGAGGTAACGCATCCATTCTTGCAATTCGAGGATGGAAGTGATCATTTCTCAGATTCCTGATCACAATAAAGTTGTCGGAGTTTGGAGAATTTTAAATTCGGGACGCTTGAAACCGGTCTCATGATGCTAGTAAATCTCTACCTTAAATGTACCTTAAATTCAGGTAAGATGGTTGAAGATAGCGCTCGTCCTGAAGCTGAAAATTATCTGGCTTCGTCATAGTTTTCGCCACAGGGCGCAGTTTGCCATAATCAAGGTGAGAAAATGTTGTGAAACACATTCAGTCAATTTTTTCCTAGTCCTTTCGAATCTATATGCCTACCTGGGCAAGTATTACTCCAACTCGGTGATGTATTACTAAGCGCTAGAGTTTCACGGGCGATGACCCTGAACGTGGCGCATTAACTTAGGTGCCTAATGTCCTACTTCATATGGCACACCGTATGAAGCACTCAGCTCTTTTAAAATATTGGTGTCGTATATTATCAAATGACACTGAAATATGCAATACGGAACCTGGTGACTCGTACAATACTTAGATATCAAGTACGGTGTATGTGCGTACTACGAGACTGGCATATTAGAGTCAGGGTTAGGGTTAGGGTTATGTTTAAGGGTTAAACGCATTGCATTGAGCTATTCGGAATCCTCTCAGTGGACTTTAGCGTACACGACCCCTATGTTACGGGGCTAATTTGGCAACCTAGGTGATTGGAGCAAAGGTTGGAGGCGATATGCGCTAACTCATAGAAGCTTCCAGGACCCAGTCCTCTATAGGTCCCCTGTATTTGCAGGACATAAGTAGTACCAAAATTGCAGCCAATATTGAGAGATAAGCGAAGTCCGTGAGTGTATATGT
Organism: Hypoxylon perforatum; assembly: GCA_028571165.1. NCBI lineage: Eukaryota > Fungi > Ascomycota > Sordariomycetes > Xylariales > Hypoxylaceae > Hypoxylon > Hypoxylon perforatum. The sequence continues at coordinate 8,820 of JAOXNQ010003374.1, forward strand.
ATAATAATTAGAAAAACACTTAATACTGCGGAAGACATATTCTTATGTATTAGTATTGAGGTCATATTCTATTACTTATTTACATGTTCCGAGCATCGCAAGCCGACATCAGCAGATATGCTCCCAGTAGTACCCCTTTCTTCTGCGCTAGTGGGGAGTTGACCTGAGTTATCTTTTGAGCTACTCTTAATCGCAACCCTTTCTGGGTCCATCTGCCTGAACATCTCATTCGAATCAAACCAAGTCTTCAGCTCCGTGACTTGAAATTTACTGTTCAGGTGCGCTACGGTGACGCCCTGGATGTCAATCGATTGCCCGTTCGCTTTGACTATTACTTTCTCACCAGCACTTGGAAACCCGGTTAGTTCTAAGCGATAAAGCCGTTCAGCTGTGCGACGACAGATGGACTTACCCATTTCGTCCCACGTAATCGTTCTTCATCTCCCCCCAATGTCTCCACTTAAACGAGACTACAGGCGGTCCGCTGTGCACCTCTAGCACCTCCCATGCGAAAGTCGGCATCATTCGCTTGAAGGTCTTGTGGCTTGTAGAGAAGTCCGAGTGTTTCGGGTCATAGTAGTCGCAAGGGGCAATGATGGCGTTGTACGTGCCAACCCGTAACATGTGCTCGGCGGAGCAGGGCTCCCGACCGTCCATCGCAAACGTGAAGGTCTCTGGATCGATGGTTCGCCAGTCGGATAGACGCGTCTTGAAGGACGCTTCAATCTCCCAATTCTTAACCAGGTTCTCCACCAATTCTTCAAGGCTTCCAGCTTTGTGGTTGCATTGTTTCGCTATCGGACGGGGACATTCTCATCAGCTAAAGTTTCTTCAGGGGAAACCTCGTCAAAAGAGACTAACTTTCTGAGAAATACTTTCGGGTCTTCGTATAGTCTGGGGGCTGAGAGTTTCTCCATTGGACGCCTTGATCTTTGAGTACCGCGTTGGGGTCCGTCATATAATCGGGAAATATAGGTTGTTCTTCCATGGCAGCTGTACGAGATATTTAAACGCCAATTTGGTTACAGCAAGACTATACGGAGTATTGAGGTGGTCGAAATTGGGTCTGTCGAAAATTTCAGGGGTAAAAAAGCCCGTTTATCTAGATGCAAGGAGGCCAGCTCTTTATTTGCACCCCATCAGACTACATCCTCTGGTGTAAAACGTTGCACAGACCACAGACAATTTGCCAAGTAGAAAGGAGTGCCACACACCTCTCTTCCTCATTATATAAGATCCACGTAATCCCGGGCTGTATATACTTGCATGATGTAGAAGCTGAACCGAGGCGCATGGTTCATCTCTGGCTTGTGGTTGGAGGGGACGCGTATCTAGGTAGCACAGCATGGTTTCAAAGCTCTGGGCAACATACGACACATAGTAAATACCTCAAACTAGACTCATCTGGGTCTTATCATTCGAATGCTACAAGAGGGGTCCTGCATAATCGATCCTTGGTCCTGCGAGTTCACACATGCTAAACGAAGTCGGCGTCGATAAGTATCTTGACTTAGGTCCAGTAATATAGTGGCTGCTGCTTTTCGCCAAGCTGGGACTAATATCCCATACCAAGTCTTGAACTCACCCCATCTCTTTAACAACCTGTTATATAGGCCCAAATACAAAACCACAAGACAAGACACCTTTGTTACTTGAAGACCCCCTTTTCCCAGCACCTATACTTAAAACATGTTATTCCTAAACCCTTCGAAAGATGGTAGCGGTTCATTTTCAACCTTAGCAGTGGCGCTATGGTTGTTCTCTGTTGCCTTGCTTCCTTCAGACTTGAGTGAGCTGTTGGCGTGCGGCATCGAGCGATGATTTCGTGAAGCTGCGGATGTAACATCGCGAATGAGAACTCGTAAGACGGGGATAGAAGAAGCCATAATGGTGGTAGAGAGTTCTGCAGCTCCCCAAATAGCCAAGTTACCTCCATCATCTGTTGACATGGTTAATAAGCGGGGTGTTTGGGGGAGGTCAGAGGGAACATACAGAAAAAGTCGATGCTATAAAGATTCTGTAGGTAATAACACTTCACGATCGCCGTACTTCCGGCACTGTAGGCTCAGGTGAGTTTGATACCATATTCTTGCTTGTGGGTAGACTTACAAGATGCCCATGCTCATTGCCACTGCCACTCCAACTTTCTCTTTCCGTCTAAGATTCAGTTTCCAAATGAAGGTCCACTTGATATTTGGGAAGTTAGAATAACTTTCCATTGATGATATTATGTTTGATGTAGGTAGATTGACTCAGAGGTGTAATGGTAGAGAGACGTCGACTTACAGGCAGTAGAGCAAGTACGAAATCCATGAACCCTGAGTAGGCTGAGGCAAGCATACTGACGACACTGTTCATGTCGGGCCAACACGTGCCCGGAACCATGGGGTTCCATAGCTTCTCAATAGGCCGGCATTGAAATATGAAAGAGAAGGCAGCCATCATGAGTAGCACGTTCGTTGAAACGATAATAGCCCATATAACTGCCCTCAGTCTCCCCTTGACGATGTGTAGCAACGTTACCGCGAATGATGTTTTACTCCAGGCAATGGCAAAGAGGTAAAGAAATCCAACAATGTGATCTCTCAATCCAATTCTAACCAGGGCCTCGACGCCATGCTCGGCGATAACATCAACCGTATGTTTTCCAAAGCCATCTCTTACGTCGAGAGTGACTAAAATGCTGGTAGACAGAAAGATGCACTATCAGGACAGGTCAACTAGGATTCGAAAGTATGTTGCGCATGTTTCTTACCCAGGAAAAAATTAAAAGATAGTCGTCCCAGAACGGCAGCGTACGCTTGTAGAATTTACAAAAGAGACGTAGAGACAGAAATAGGGATGCTAGAGGCGTACAAGTCCATACCGCGGCAATGATGTTGGGACCATGATTTGGTACACTTGAACTCATTGTGAAAATTTAAGAGATAACTAAAGAGAATGAATTCAGAATTGCCCCAGGATTGCGTCTTGTAGATTAATAAAGAAGAGGCGGCCCTGAGGATGATGTCCATTACTACGCTGCACTGTTTTGAGCTGCAACGGCAATCCTACAAACCATTGTAGGAAATCCCTCTCCCCTTTGGGTGCATTACTTACAGCCACTCATGTTTTGTACTATATTTGGTGGTGTAATGGGGGAGTATTTGGGTGTGTGGCAATGCATTGCTAGAAGTAGCATCAACACTACCGTGACCACGATTCAACGTGTATTGGCGACCATACCTCACCTCTTACAGTGCTGCAGTAGGTTACAAAACAATAATCCTATCTGCCCAGCCAGAAGAGCACGTGAATCATAGATAGTCTATCACTTTTCATTGTCAATTGATCGACATGAAACAGTTGAGGATGTAGATGTAGCATCCCGATAGAGCAGCACCAATCAGTGCAGTTGACCTGCAATCAATTGGGGGAATCACCCGTTGAAGGATCTTTTCGTAGCATCCACGGTTCTGGTACCGACAAAACTCAGCAAAGGAAATGATATGCCGCCATATACCGGCACTTAGTAAGAATTGCGTGATACGTGATGATTATTTCGGTAGAGTAGCGACCTAGGTGTGCAATAAGATCTTTATGGCGCGTTTCCAATCCGGATCCTGTCGGCCTCTGTTCGGGGCTTATAGGGGTAGACTCAGGCGGTAGTAGATAGGTACTAACCTAGGTCACAGAGGAAAACAAAATCGCATTTGATGTTTCTTGAAAGAAACACACTACCATGCTCATACCATGCTCACAATGACAAGCCAAAGAGCATAATGCAAGCGAAAGAGTAATGTCGCTGCCACTGATTTTCAATTCGGTACCTAAATATTGCGCGGATGACATTGTAACTGGGGCACATTCCAGTAGGGTTGCAGCGGACCGTTCCGCTTTTAGGGCGGGTTCGTGGCACCCCTGCCCCCTAACTTTAACTTATGTCTACCCCACTACAGCCCAGCATACCCGACACTTTGAGTATTTTTAGACGTGTTACCAATGGCAGATTTCCATGACCCGACGGTAGGCCTCTCGAGAATATAGAGCTGGGTTATATCATCGAGAATATTTTGCATATTGTATGATAACGAGCTGTGCTACTGACATAGTGCTTCTTAAGTGTTTCTACCCAGTTGGCAGCAATCTTCCTGTTCTTCTTCTTTCTGCTCTTCTTCTCTACTCCCTGATATGTATGCAATCCGCTACGCCTATGTCTTTGGATTACCAAACCAGCAATTCAAGGGGTATCACTGATTAGTCAGGGGCCATGGTCGGCGATATTGTCTTGAGCTTCCGTTACGGACCCTTACGTAACAATTTACGTAAGCAGAATGTCGATAAAATGCTGGCGGCATCCGCCAGGGACGCGTTTTAAATAACAAGTTCCCGGATCATGACACAACTGGACGATTTGGAATTGATGGATTCGTTTCATCTTATAGGTACTTTTCATTTAACAATCCGCCTATATAGGGTACGGTCACAATGAAAATAGAGTTATCAAGCTATTTTAGCAAGCACTAGCTCAATCACCATAGCAACGCGAAATTGTATTCCAAATAATTATCGTCATCATCATCATCGCTTTCTATTTTACGCCATACAATGGATGTAACGCTATGTATTACTTGCTCACGGGCTTCATAATTGTCTCTTAAAGCTAATTCATACTGTCGCGATGGCCTCTCTAAGCTTAAATCAAAAGGCAACAGCCAAACAACGCCAAATCCGTGCGTCTTACGACGAAGACACTATAACAGTATATCAAGCATACAACACCAAAATCGCCTCCGCAGCTGTCCACCAGCAAAAGCTCAATGCTTCGCCACAATTCCGACTTACCCGCATGACATGGATCAAGCCCAGCTGGTGCTGGATGATGTACCGCGCGGGATATTCGTATAAGGACAAGAACCAGGAGCGGATCCTGGCGCTCAAAATGAAGCACGAGCACTTCATCGGTCTGCTGCGAACGGCGACGTTGACAGCAGAGCCCAATGAGGGAGTTGCGCCGAGTGAAACCGCAGAAGCGGGCAAGCCTCCTAGAGACAAGTTGTCGGTCGTTAAGGTGCAATGGGACCCGGAACGTTCACCTCGGCTGGAAAAGTTAGGCTATCGCAGCATACAGATCGGGATCCCTAGTTCGGTGGCGGCAACCTGGGTTGATAAATGGATCGTTGGCATCGAGGATGTTACGGAAAAGGCACGCACATTAGAAAAGGAATTAAGGGAAAACCCGGAGGTAACTAACGAGGAGCTGCTATACAAGGGGCTTTTACCGTCCGAGAGTGAATTTCCAGTGCCTTTTGAGGTTCAGCAAGCAATCGGAGTAGAATGATCCAAAAGGAATACATCCCTACGCGCCCTATACGTATAGGAAACCTTAGGGGAAGATAGGTACCTACAGCCACTATAGCTACAGGGCTCATAGTGGACGTGGGCGCTGTACGTATAGTCGGCGTAGTGAGCGGGTGCCATTATATAGACCACAGCTAAACGTGAAATTTCCCGTGCCTGACGAACGCTTAAACACCCATGAATCTTGTTTTCTGATCCAACTAGCTACTGCCAAGTCATCGTCTCAGTAGATAAATGCAGTCTCTCGCACAAGTCCAGACTTAACCCAGCCCCTTGTGAAGTTTCTACCGGAGCCTAGCACCACCGCGATCCACCACACCCGCCCAATCCAGCTGTCGTACCACACTCTTTCATTGCAGCCCCTTCTCTTCCTCGAGTTCCTCACCACTCTCATCACTGCACCCTCAATTACAACAGCGAGACCGTTCAGCGCGAAGAACTTAGCTTCGCCTGCTGCGCTGCTCCAGTCTCCACCAAGCACACCTCTGACGGAGAATGAGTGCACGAACGCGCTCGACAGAAACCCGCCGAGTACCTTACCTACATCAGCCGGCTCGCCGGGGCCCTTGCCCATCAGCCTCCGCTCCGCCCACTCACCGGGCCATACACCGTAGACCAAAAATAGTCGCGCAAATAGCCTATGCCACCCATAGGACCAGAACCCACGAACACTAGTGATGTCCCAGATGCGCACGCTATACAGCGGTGGGAAGAATGCCAAGGGGCCGGGAGCCAGGGGACTCAGCATAATCGCGAACAGCGAATGTCCCAGTGAAAACGCCGCCATGAGGAAAGCGCCCAGCGCGCCCGTAAGTAGGAGCTGCGCCGGCAGCGGCAAGCGATCATCGAACAGCTCCCGCGACGGGCGCTCATCGTTATCTCCGACACCAGAGGCGGCCGCAGTCGCAAAGTACCGCATGTAGATCGACCGGATGACGAACCAGCTAGCCACGAGTACCGGAAGTACGTGCACAAGGATGCTGTGGACGCGGTTCCCAACGGTCGGCAGCCAGGTCTTGCGCGTGTGGCGCACGTCGGCCGTCGTCCACGTGAAGCCGACGCCGCGCATGCTGAGCTCGAGCTCGAGGGCCCAGGACGCGCGGTCCCGCAGGGTGCGGGGCCAGCCGGACTCCGTCGTGGCCGTCTCGAGCACGGGCTGCGGGTCCGGGCCGTGCAGCGTGCGCTGGACCGCGAAGAACGAGTCGCACGCGGCGTCCGGGATGGAAGTTGACATCCGGCGCGCCACGTCGCTGATGCTGATGCTGCCCGAGATGCTGGAGCGGCGGCCCTGGTTGGTCTGCATGGCTGCGGATCTTGGTGCGGTATCGACTTGTGTCGCCTTAACAGCTGCGGTGTCCGTGTTTGCTGCGTTCTTCTTCTCCAGATGGAAATATGGCTCCTTGACCCCTCCATCTGTCCACTCTTTCGTCGCTCCGAGATCTTCTGGGTTTGGCGTTTGGACCCGCGGCTTATGCACGTACACCACACGCCTGGGAACGTGACGGAAGAAATAGGGGCTAATGAAGAAGGCGTCCAGTACCCTACATCCGCCGTAAAGGCCGACGAGACCGAGTTGATAAGTGAGTCCGATGCTCTGGGGAACATGATAGGCAAGCGGCAGACGGAAAAAAAGAATCCCGGCTAGCAAAGCAAGAAGATTGCGGATTGTCTTCACATAGATGGAGTCGATGAATGGGGGCGGCGGTGGAGCAAGAAGAAGTAGTGCAACGTAGTACACTAATGGCGGCAGGATAGCTGCGCCGGGGGTGAGGGGTTTGCTTCCGGGTATAGGGTGAAGACCCGGCCGCGGCTCGGCGTTGACGATAAAAGCGTAAAGTTGAGTTATGTATCCTAAAAATGACGACATGCCGACAAGATACTCACAGAAAACTTTAGTACATAGTCTTTCCCAATACTTGTCTATCAATTATATAAGTGTCTAGATCGTTTGAGTTTGATTGTCAAGCTGGACCACTGATCCAGTTGGAGAAAATTTATTAGGATACATGATGACGTTAGTAAGAGTGACGCACATGACCTCAAATCTATGAGCAGCTGATACCGAACTCCAAACCAAGAAGACCGCGAAAGATAATATCTACTGTAATAGAAGAGTTTCCGATGAAGAAAAATGAAAATATTTTAGTTTATCCGGCATCAAAAGTCAGATGGATGTTGTTGACAATGCCCCTGATTAGTAAGCAATACCCCTTAATCACCAGTAAGGTAACCACAAAAGGCCAGCACGTATGCTATATAAAGGGATATCCTCCGGAACCCTTTAAACTGAAGCAGAACACTGATTAACATGGTTAATCGTACGCAGAGAGAGTCGAGGCGTTGTAGAAAGTGGAAATAGTTAGGATAGTAATTCTAAGCAGGGCGTTGGCCTCGGCTAGCCAACCGTGCGTTTACATACAGGGAAAACCTTCTCCGAACCCGCCTTCTTATTGTGTCTCAGAACTACCCATAGTGCCTAGCGGGCCTTAAGGAGGGGTGAAAAAATCTGTTAGGTTAGAAGGTCAAATTAAACCACGGTGGGATTCGAACCCACTAGTACTCCCATGCCTAGGGCACGGGCCATACGCGGGCAAGGGATATCGGAACTTTTCAAGAGGGGTTAGAACCTATCAAAGGGAGGTTAGATCATGACGAAGCTGCAAGGGAGTTTAAACATTCTCCGGTCGCGTTAAGATAGCTTTCAAATTTCATCCACCCAAAACTCTCACCAATAGTTTATATGCTCATCAAGTCCCCATCATGTCCCTTAACAAGCGGAAGGTTCTCATCACGGGCTGCTCCGATGACAGCATAGGCTCTTCCCTTGCTCTCGCCTTCCACAAAGCTGGATATCATGTCTACGCCACCGCCCGAGACCCGAACAAGATGACACAACTCAAGTCGCAAGGCATCGAAACACTCACACTGGATACGCTATCCGAGGATTCGATCGCAGAATGCGTTAGAAAGGTTCCGTCACTCGACATTCTCGTCAACAACGCCGGAAAGCATTTTCTCATGCCGGTGGTCGACGTCAACATCGCCGAGGCGAAGAAGGTGTACGACACCAACGTGTGGGCTCACATAGCCGTGACGCAAGCGTTCATGCCGCTCCTCCTAGAGTCCAAGGGGACTATCGTGAACCAGACGTCTGTTGGAGTCACCCTCACACTGCCGTTCCAGGGCGTTTACAACTCGTCCAAGGCCGCCATGTCGATGCTGTCTGATACTATGCGCTTAGAGCTCGAGCCCTTCGGCGTCAAAGTCATCGAGCTCCGCACGGGCGTCGTCAAGACGAATCTCATAAAGACCATGCGGACGTCAACCAACCCTACAATTCCCGAAGACTCTATATATGAACCCGCAAGAGAGAGTATTGAGAAGTCACTCCGCCAGGAGCAGTTTGAAAATGCTGGGATGGAGAGAGAGCAGTGGGCCGAAGCAGTTGTCCAGGACCTGTCCAGAAAGTCCCCCCGCCCAGTTATCTGGCGAGGAGAGGCCGCATTTCTGTCCTGGGTCTTGTCGCTGCTGCCGTTCGGGTGGTCTGATGGGATTGCTAAGAAGTTCTCGGGTCTCAATGACGTGGCGCAGATCTTGGGAAAGAAGAAACAACTCTAATGGATGCATTGGATTTGGGGGCCGTAGGACACCCTGAAAAACGAATCGGTAGGCTATTCTATGAACGAACATCGATCATAAGTAGGTGGGTTTGTAGGCCAGCAGCATATCAAACACGTAAAGATCTCGGGTTCATACTAGGAAAAGAAAAGACTTCATCTAATTTGAATTGATTCCTCAGCCCTAACACCCTTTAATGGACAGATCCGTAGTAGGATTCAGTCGAGTTGTCAGTGTATCATACTTCGTACAGCACATCAATGGGTCTAATCTAATACCTTTCTCTTCCAGACCACTAATTTTCCAAAGGGGTTCATATGAAAGCTGGCACCTATCGCTGCAGATCTGGCGAAACCAGAAATGAAGTAGCTGAACTACGTACTTAGCCATTTCGGCCATTCAACGGTAGCAGCCGAGACTCATGCCCCCATCTACAATCATGCTGGATCCAGTGACGTAGCTTGATTTTGGGCTGCATAGGAACAGAACAGTTTCGGCAATCTCCTGGGGCAATGCCAACAGACCCATGGGAACTTGCTGCATCATTGCTTCCTCCAACCCAGGGAACATCCGGTTCGCCTGTTCCACCATTGGAGTCGCTGTCCAAGCCGGACACACGCAGTTTACCCGGATGCCATCCTTAACCAAGTCCATGGCTGTCGCCACGTCAGTAAGTGCTAGCTGGGCAAAGAAACATTCAGACCTACCCGCAGTCTTGGTGATTCCGAGCACGCCGTGTTTCGCTGTGTTGTACTGCACCATGTTGGGTAGTGCTATGACAGAAGCTAGGGAGCCGAGATTCACGATTGATCCACGGGTCATACCTTTCCCGGCCAGTGAAAGGTCGTAGGGTACGAGCTCCTGAGACTTCATGGCTGCGGCGACAGTGTTGGTGATGAGAAAAGTTCCGAAAACATTTACATTTTGGACATGTTTGAAGTCATCGGAATCGGTAGCTGAGACCGGATTGAAAGTCGTGGCTGAAATCTTCATGCACAATGGCATTAGTTTCGAAATATTATGGTAAGATAAGGGATGCATAAAGTAGGTAAGACATGAAGTGAAGCGGACTCACACCGGCCGAGTGAATGCAGTAATCAATACGTCCGTACTGATCCACCATTCGTGCCACAGCAGCCTTTACGTCTGCTTCAATCGTGATATCAAGTTGGACTGCCTCGACTGAAAACTCAGCGTAAGTGGCGATAGAACGAGTTTCATCGGCCGTCTTCTGAGCTGCCTGCACGTCGATGTCAGTTACGAAGATGGCCCGAGAGCCGGCCTTTGCAAGGCCGTGGGCGCACGCCTTTCCAATGCCGCTTCCTGGATATGTTAGTTACTCAAGGTATCTCTTCATAGCAAGGACAAAAGATACCTCCCTCCACCTGTAATGAAAGCGGTGCCAGTGATGTCCATAGTTGTCAATTGAGTTTGACTTTGATGGTTGAGGCTAGCATAGAGCTTGAAGTGATTTAAAGATATGGCAATTCGGGAATCTGCCTAGGTAAGTTATCGTGTAGTTACACAAGAGAGGTTACACAATACGCACCTTAAGCGCCCGTGCAATCCTCGCTTATCTGCTCCCCTTTTCTACTGTCGAGCCTCTTACAGACCATCTCCGCCGCTTCGGAGCAAACTTTGATTTCCATGGAGTCTACATTTTCAATCGGCACGTTTTCATCGAAAACCGGGAATCTCAAAGTAGTTGACCTACGCGCTTTTCACCCTCATTTTTTATCATGGCTGAGGTTGACTTCAACTCAATGACACCCGTAGAGCAGCAAGAGTTTCTCGACGGTCCCTCTCTGGCACCACCTACGGGCACCGTATCCAATTTCATCAACGCACCAAACGGTAATGGGGTCTCTTACGCCACTTTTGGTCTCTGCCTCAGCCTGTCGACCGTGTTTCTCTTTCTTAGGGCATACGCGACGTTCACCTATTTAAAGAGACAGTATTTGAGTGACTGTAAGTACTTTATATCAACTTTGTTAACCCTTTTGGTTCTTACACTCTTTAGATGTGATGGCTGTGGCCTACGTGAGTTGTTTCTTGATAGTTAAGATGTCTACCTACTTGAGCGTTTCGCTCTAACCAATACGATTCAGATATTATACCTCGTATTTATCGGCATGCATTTGGTGGGGTGTAACTATGCAGGTTTCTTTGTTCATATGTGGGATATTCGGCTCAGGGACTTGCCTAGGGTGCTTCACGTCAGTTGTTGAGCCCCTATTCCCAGCTCCTTTACTTATAACGGCGGCAGCTTTTCACGATAGGAACCAACTTGTTCGCCGTCACCGTCGCATTAGTTAAAGCAGCTATCATATTAGAGTGGCTTCGGATATTCGTTCCCAAGGGGACTCGCAATACTTTCTTCTGGATTTCGCATGCCCTCTTGTGGGTTAATGGCTTAGTCAACGTTGCCGGGTTATTTACCATCAACCTTAGTTGCATTCCTCATGAGAAGATATGGAACAGACTAACAGTACCTGGACACTGCATTGATGGTCATGCGATTGACATTGTCGGTGCATCAGTCAATCTCTTTATTGATCTGCTAATTCTGTTACTCCCCCAAAGTATTATATGGACTCTCGTGGCATCCACTGGTAGAAGAATAGGAGTCGCCACTGTCTTCGCAGTTGGTCTACTGTATAGAACCCTCACCCACTTCATACTAGCTAGTAGAGCTGACATTCTTCGATCGGAAACAGTGCCTGTGTTGCCGCCGCTTCCCGGCTCGTCGCCACGATCCACTACTCCTTCTCGTCAGACACCACGTATAACTTCTCCACCGTCGGTCTCTGTGCGGTTGCGGAGGCAACATGTGGGATCCTGGTTTTCTCCGTACCTACCGCTCCAAAGGCTTTTGCCGGTCTCGCAAGGCTTAAATCATCTATATCGACCCAAATCTGGACCGGTAGGTCACCCAGGAGTAGAAATACCTTCCCTCCTGGATCTGGCGACGGTGCTTCCTCGCCGCGTGCTGGAAACAGACGAGCAAAGCCGAGGATGTACGAGGAGCTAGATGATAGCCAGCTGATAACGATGGATACTCTTGGCCCAGAAGCAGGACTACCCCGGTCACGTACATCCATACATGAGACTGATCATGATGAGCACACCCAGCCCTCCATCCTTCGAACAACATACATCAGTACAGAGTCAGAACACCTTGACGGGGTCGAAAATGCAAAAGATCATTTAAACCGTCAGTTTCCATGGGACGCTCATCCACAGGGACGGACATGAAAGTAGAGAATTCAATGGGCGGGTGCATTCACCTTTACAGATCACCCGATGAATACGATTTGACGACGTACTCAGCAGTTGGCGTCCTGGGGAGATCAAAGGAAGCCATAATGAACAAGGAATATTTTCATTGATACTTCCAGCCACAGACTCCGTTAAAGGCCTCGGCGGCATCGCAGATAGTATTATCTAATCTATCAAACATATTTCTCGACTAGGCGGCGTAGCAACTACATGTAATTTGCAGTTTCAGGTCAATTTTCGAGCTGCGCTGAGAATGAAATCGATTACATTCTGCGGGTGACTAATGCACGGGACATGACCAGAGTTAACAGTCGAAACGTCGACCTTGTTGCCGCTCACCCGCTCAATCATCTCGATCTGGGATTTCTGGGTTGCTGGTGCAATAGACTGGTCACTCTCGGCGACCAAGTACGAGACAGGAACGTCCTTGTAGCCGGCGTAGGTGAGGTTGCTAGCAAAACTAGCGGCAGAGTGCTTTACCAGCTTCCTGCCCCAATATTTGCCCTCCTCCAAAGGAAGATCTGAGAACACCACCTCAGCCGTTAGCGTTAGATTGGGGTAGTAGAACCAGCCATCCTCCTGGAAGGATTCAGATTAGCATTGCTCGAGTCATCAAGTAAGAAGAAAAAAGCAGCTTACCCCTACTACCATAAGGGGTTGCCGCGCCGAAGGGGCAGCAGCTCCCACTGTAGACGAAGCAGGATTCCCTACTTCCGGGACAAGTGAGTTCATGTATGCGATCCCAACGATGCCGCCATTCTTGCCTTGCTTCGATCTCTCTTTCTTGCTTAGTCCCTGGACGGACTCAGTGGCTGGTGTGCCTCCGTAAGAGTGTGTGATGAGCAGGACGTCGTGACCAGCGTCCGCGAGACTGGTGATATGAGCGGAAATGAAGGCAGCATCTTCATACATGTTCGGGGGCTCGCCAGGCCTTGCACCAGTCACCAGGCCGACACTTGGGATGTGCAGGGCTTCAATGTCGTAGCCATGTCGAGATACTCCATCGATGACCGTCTCGTAAAAGAGCGGCAGCGCAGAGGCTGCGGGAATAATGATCAGTGACAGCCCAGCCATGGTTACTTCGAATACTTCTATTAAGAGATAATGAACAACGGAACAAGAGTGCGCTAGAGTTGGAAAATCAATTAGAAGTGTTATAGTATTAAGAAAGAACAACTTGCCCCCTTGCATCGCGCCAAGCTGATCCGCTTATGTAACAATTTGTATTACGTAAGGACTGTGGCAACTGTCACCCATCGTTCTCATCGTCTCGTTAGTAGTAGCTTCTTAGCCACCCTGACCGTAGCCATCAGTATATGACCGTAGCCAGACCATATAGCAAGAATAACGGATTACAGGGGTCAAGCCTCTTGGGATAGTCCCCTTTGTTCTCAGTCCTCTATATACATAGAGTTTGGTAGCAAATAGGTTTCGTGAGATAGTGCATTGCCGTAATAGTAATAGGATTCTTCGATCCACGCCATCTACATCGACCAGGACATCAGCCACTGCATTCACAATATCCATCGTTTCTAAATATGATTCAGGGTTGGGGAAACGGTCGTTGATCAGGATTTCTAGATGTTTCCCCTGCTACCCAGGGATCGTCCGACTTGAAAGACATACTCGGGCCTTCGCGCTATGTGCCAGCTCATCCACGCAAATAGCAGGCGAACATTCTCTCTCAAAGCCAGTTTTAGGACAGGAGCAGGTGAAACTAAAAGAGAATTCGATGAGTCAGACGCGTGTCCTGAACCCTCCGCCAATTTTGAACATACGGAATAACACTTGGACTAGGGATGGTGTGACCCCCGGCGGCTTCCCTTAACTTGAAGCACAAATGCCCGCGGGGTTAAAGATACCTGGGCTTCTTGGAGGGCCCATACGTCCAGGGTATCAGTATCAGAGGAATAGGCTCCCGAATAGTTTTCAAGACAAGGAAAACACAAACATCCTACTAGTAAACCGAGTGCCACTGCTCCAGGAAACATAGTATTCAACGGGTTCAGGCGTAACTTGAAATTATAAGAGAAAGAGAAACCCAATACTGCTGGCGGTCGACTGAGCCTCAATGCTCCGGGGAAACTGATAGCAAATGAGTTTAGACATAATTCTGCGGGTGATGGAATAAATAGAAGTCTGTGATCAAGTACTTAGGCTCGGCACAAGAGGAAAGACGAAAGAAGAAACGTACTACGAAGCCTGAGAGGCAAAGGAGCCTATTTTTCCCGATAAAGGACTGGCTCCCGTCTACCTGGTAGTGGTTTTGGTAAAGCCTTGACAAATTAGAAGATGAATTCAATTCTAACCTAAAACCACCTACCCTTAGGTGAGGTGAAATCATTACTCCCTTTCAACATGCAGATTTCGCACGGGCGGGATGACGAATCTAGTATATCCCACGTTGCCCATACGCAAACGCATATAGGAATCATGATCTGTCACCCGTCCTTAATTTTGTCAACCTTAGAGTTCTCTCACCATATGAAAATTTAAGTTCTTGCCGCTGTGGTCCGTGGCATCTCATGTACCTAGGTAGATAGCGAATCGCGCGTCGGGGCGTAGCACAGGCGCTCCATCAATCCCCATCCTATCGTGGCTGTGCTGTGCTGTGCTATGCTCACTCGTCATATTCTCAGTTCCAACGCGACGGGTCATTACTAGCTCCGCCGGCCAGGCGGGCGTCGGGTGTCGCAACAGCCGCGCACGCTCGTTGTGTCGCAGCAGAAATGATCTGATACTCACACTAACCTCTGACCCAGACGTGGGCGATGATGGGGGCAAAAGGCAAATGCGAAATCGGAAATCGGAAACCGGAAACCTGAGATACGATTGAAAGCCTGGGCCGCTGGGTCGCCCGGTCGGCCGCATGACGCCTTATTCATTCATTCGCCAACGGGCGGCGCGTTTCAGACGCTTAGGCGCTCAAGCAGATATGTCTGTACGGTTCCGCGCGCGTGTCGCCGCTGGCGCGGACTGGCGGTTAAGAAATTGCGAAGTCGTCGATTGGGCCAATATGACCAACTTCGTTTGAACATGTTCTGAAAATAAAAAAAAGCACCGGCGGGTTCTTTTCTTTTCATAGAACTACCCGAGTTACCGGTAGCATGGTAAGCTAATATGGCTAGGAAGGTAGACAGCTGATTTAGCGCGATTATGTTATGGTAAGAGATGGCATCAGCAACTCATTCGCGCTTACATAACGGAAATGCGATGTGAGGGAGTCAAGGGAGGGAGTCGGCGGATCGCGACAGAACCCAAAGGCGGGCAAATCCAACTAGCTCCCACGCTGCCATTATTAGGGAGAGCCGCGATCCTACAAGTCGATTAAGGTCTGGTAAAAGGTGAGTTGGTTAGGTTAGGTAAGCACCTGAGCCCAACCAGCCTTGCCAAGCAAGCTGGGATCTAGGAGAGCATCATGGGGGATCGATTCCTCAGCTCGGTCATCAGCTAGGTTAGGTACGGTAGGCTGCAAGCTGTCACAACCTATACGCAGTGTGACGCAACTCCGAGGTTATAGATCGCTGAGGCCGATTAAATCTTACTCGCCTTACCGAGGAAGTAAGTAGAGGGAACAAACCAACCCGCAAAAGAAAATTGAGGCGTTTTTCAGACTTCGAAACGCGGAAGGATTTCTCGAGATCCGATCGGCAGTTTCGACGATATTTATTCAGTACAGATCTTTCGCAGAGCTTTCATTCCTTTGCGGATCTTCCGTGGTGGAACTTTGTGTTTTCGTACTGTAGGTATTACTTTTAGGATCGTTTTCCTCCTTCGCGCCTTGGGCCTTGGCGACCCAGCAAAAATGATTTCCTCTTCGCGATAGGCCACGCAACGCTCAAACCGTCCATCCCTTGTTGGAGCCCAGATCGATGAGGCGCGCCCATCCCATGGCATAGGTACCAGGTAGTGACGAGTTGGTATTATTTCCATTTCTGGGGCTGAGATTCTTCCTACGTACGTGTTAGCATCGGCTCGTACGTATTTCAGGAGGCACAGCTTGGTTGGCGCGCAGCGGGTGCGCCTAGCTAGTAAATCTTCCGCGCAATAATGCCGTGCGAACACGAGAGCGAGGTAATGGCAACGTCACTCTATCGTGTGAGCCGCAGGTGAGATAGAAACATACATACCTAAAAATTCGCATTTTGAGTTCTTATGCCATCCCAACTTCTCGGCGCATCTACGGTAAGGGTCTCCCCTCCGGGGTAGGTAGTACGACATATGCTGTCAAATGCTCACTAGCCGGACCCCAACCTAAAAGTTTAGGTGCATCTATTTCTGGAATCCTTCGAGCATGGGGCGGATACCAAATACCGAGGACCTGCAGGTTTGCTTGCAGCCAGAGGTTCGGCACACCCGAGCAAACGTTACCTGTCAAAAGTAGGCACATCGTACATATTAGACCGAAGACGGCGCGATCAGAGACCAATCTCGCATTATAGAGATAGATCAAGTGGTAGAGTGGCAGAGTGGCAGATAGGAAAATAGGAATTTTTATGCTTATTTTAAAACTTGTCCTACGTACGGATCGCCCAGCTGTCACCAAGATGGAAGTGATTAGTGCATAGAGAACAACTGTGCCGCAGTGCAGTGTTATAATCCCTTTTTAATACTACCTATCACGACATATTTCACGCAAGAAGGATGCCCCGTATTGTTGACCGAAGGTTGAGTTTCCATTCCAGTCAGCTAGCTGCAAGATCTAGGTTACTCTATCGGTCCGACCGATTAATTCCATCGATGCTTCAACGTCATAAGCGACCAGCGGTATAGAGAATCAGACCCAGGATTCCCAATCACAATTTCCTCTGTTGCCTAGAACACCAAATGATATGTGTAATACCCTTTCCCATTGTAGTCGGTGAACGACCTAATGCCATAATGCATGTATACTCTGCTATCCGAACTCCCAATTATAATGCTCCATGCCTAAGCCCGTCCCGTTCCTATACACCGATCCCATTAAGAACGCCGCGAATGTCGGTATCATGGCGATAGGGCTCCACCCTCTCTATGAGGAAAATAGGAATAGTAAAAATCACCGATTCCGTTAACCTTTTTTTGTCTGGACCCGGTCGTAACAAATGACGCCCCTGCCCAAGCCGTAAAACTCCTTGCTAAGATGCATGAAAAAAACACAAACATAGAAAATAGTAGACCGATTTAGTTCCTCACAGTGGCAGCTCCGCCAAACATTCGCCCCCACATACCCCTTCCAGTCCTTGCACGTTTCGTCTTGGCGCTTCCGTCCTGGAGCGCACGAAGATCGTCTGCACTAATTTCGTATGGGAGTAACAACTTTGACTCCTTTGCGCGGTAACCCGCCCTGCTGCCAGCAGCCGGCTGTGGCATGTCAAGAACGACTTCGACAGGTGAGTCATACAGCGAACCGTCGACGTAAGAAACGTAGGCGTCCTCCGGATCTGACAGCGGTGTCGATGACCGCGAATGTTGTCGCGATGAAAGAGATGAAGCGTAGGAGCTACCACTAGAGCTCGCAGATGAGCTATATACCAGACCTGGTGGGGTCGATACATCGTGCACCATGCGAACGGCCTCGTAAGGTGGCGTATTTTGTCTCGATCGGGAGTTGCCACGCGAGCTGGGCGGCGATGGGAACTGTGCAGCCGCCCACGCCTCTTCCTCTCGCTGCTTCCGTTGGTTCTCTTTGCGCTGCATGCGGCGTGCGTGAGAAGTCTCGATAGTGTCACGGATGGGCGCCAAGAAGGGGTCCAACTCGCGATACAAGTCCTCTTCCGTAATTCGGAGTTCCCACTCGAGCAAGAATAGCAACTGCTTCTCCATCAGGTTAACCTCTGTCCGGCTGAATCCGAAGTTGTAGTTATCAGTGCCCATGTGACTGTAGCTAGCCCAGTGCTTGTTTTTGGGTGAGCTGTCGTTTAGGTACTTGGCCGCGAGAATGAGTGCCGCTAGGAAGATGCGGTGCGTTGTGCATCGCAGACCCTTAGCCATAGGCTGTAGTCGCGACCTTAACCGAGTCAGGTAGACTAGCGTTGACATCAGGGTCGGCACCTGCACGTTAGAAGAACGGACTAATTGCGTAATAAACTCTTCCAGTGTCGGTAGACCACTGTCGTCACTTCGAATAGCTTTTGGGGAAGGCGTTCTTGGTGGTGTGGGATATTGCGTCTTCTGAGCCGGGGGAGGCATCATAGACGGGTCGCACTGGATAACGTCCCGTGCTGCACGTGCTAAATACGCAATCATCGCCGGGCTCACTGGCTTGTAGACGAAATGCTCCAGAGCAGCGGCGTTGAGCTCGCCCATGGGTATTCTTGATCTCGAAGACATGATGTAGGTGTGGTGGAATATGTGGTGTTGAGATGTAGTAGTGGCGGAAGATAATCCGAGTGATGGATTATATAACAAGCGGGTAGGCGAACGTCAACCTAAAAAAGAAAATCCGGGGAAACGAATCGATGGCGTTGGGATGCGTGGTCGGTAATATATCAAAACCAACAATAGTATATGAACAAGGGATGGCAGATGGCAGTGTGGGAGTTATGCGATAGGATGGAGGATGGGTAAGGGTGTATGGATGTATGGATGTATCACGAGGCGAAGCCTATGGTCATATCAGACTGACAGACTGACTAGCAGGCGCAACGACGAACCACCCACAATTACTGTAAAAGGGGTGCGCAAGTGTTGTGTGACGTGAGGGTGGTCGAGGCTGAGCCGAATAAGTAAACCAATCGAGCTTAGCAAGACCAACGGCTGACGCGCAAAAGTCGCCTGGGCTGGGCTGGATTCAAAAACGGTAGGGGAGTGGTGGAATGGGCAAGGATCCAGAATGTGTCAGGGGGTTCCGGCCAAAGGAGGTGGCAGCGGTGGCAGCGATGGTCGCAATTAGTGGCAGGTGGCCAAGTCGGAAGTACCTAAGTACTTATGGGTAATGCCTTATGCGCAGGTATGCACCTATGCAGGGGTTAGGAGGGGAGAGACGAAAAGCCGACAGGGGTGTCGTCCTCTTGCCCAAGCTGTCTACCGTTAAACTCTCGGTCGCGCGGGCCTTCCGGGTTTGCCTCGGAAGATCGGAGCTCGCTTCGTTCAAAATCGACGATTTATGTCTCGTCTTTTCCGTCCGTGAAGGATGATGGATGATGGATCTTGATGCTGGAGTAGAATCGTGGTAGAATCAAAATATCTTTTTCGTCCTTTTTTATTGAGAAAAAAAAGGAAGCGGCGAAGATATGAAATGGATGCCAAGGAATAAAATCAATTCCCGTATTGATAATGCACTTCGAATCTGGATTTGCTTTTCCTTTTCCAGGTTGCAGCGATGATGCTGGTGGTTGTATTAGTGTAAAACCGAATGAAGAAATGGCTCGATGAATATTAATGCCTTATGGTGGCTGACGTGGACAGGTTTCTAGAAAGACGATGAATGAAACGAGCCGGGTTGATGATAGCGAAGGGCTGATAAGTTGCTTGGTTCACAAGATATTGGCTGTCCCGGCAATGGGTGGCGGAAATGCAAAGGAAGGCAAAGGTTTCCGAACCGGCGGAAGACCTGGAGGTTGCTAGATTGGTTGGAAACGATCGGAAGACCTTGGACTGGCTTTGGCTAGTTGGCCGTGAAAATGGGGGGTATTGCGCCTTGCAAATGGTGCTTGGTGAAGACAAATAAACCTCCGAGTCGGCAGGTAATTCGATTGCGTACTATGTAGGCTGAACAGCCGTGATAGTGGAAAAGACTGACGAATCTCAGGCTGATGCTGACGAGTTGGCGAGTAGGAAAAAGTGGCACCCGATGGCTCCGAGCCTCAAGGCGCAGCTTTAACTCGGGATTTGGGCGGGTCTTATAAGAGTCAAGAGTCAAGCAGAAGAAGCGACTGAATTTCGAGTCACGGGCTTGGACGGGATGACGTGCAAAAACCGCGTAACACCTGGGCAAATGAATAATAAATAAAAGACTGAGTATCGGGTAGCTTGTGTGTGACCAGCTGTGTCTTGTGTGTCGTGTCTTGTATCCCGAAAGAAGACTTGGGTATGAGTGCGCACAAGGCCTGATATATAATAAGATCTACCCAGGTTTTTATTAAGGCCAGGGGAAGCTGTCGATCCTGTCAAGGAGGTCGTTGTGGGAAAAGAGGGGCCCGAAGTGCTAAGTTCGAGATATGTATTGAGAATTAATTGCCGAATAGTCTAGTCGGAAGGACGGCGTTGATAGTGAGAGACTGGCCGGAGTCTGCAAGTGGGTGGGCTTCGTATCGTGTGTGCAAGAAAAAATCTCGTATCGTCGTTAATGTGCCGTATGGCTGTCTGTCTGTCTCTGCCGTAATGGAAATAACCGGTTCCCTTCGAATTTCAATACTGTCGAAACAGATTCCACGCAGTGGGTTACTTTGGTCGAAATACTACCTCCTAGGTAGTTGCTTATTGCTTAATTGCTGATGGAAGGGAAGAATGATGGAAGGGATCTTGGATGTGGAAAGGAGGGTGCGTTTCGAGATCTATATCTACTTTTTTCTTGTTCGTTTCTATCCTCCTTTGCACAGGGCTTCTTCCAATGGAGTTCATCTGATGAGAACCATCAAGAATGTACAGTCGAGCAGGGAGCAAGGACCCGACCCCATCCCAGCCCATCTTGCCTATTCGCTATCGTCCATTCGCCCCTAAACTTAGGATTGTATACAAACATAGACCCCTAAAGCCGCCAGAATTGCGACGATATGAATGGCTGGCGGTTTACAACTCACCCATGGGCCCGCCCGCCTACAGTATGCGCCGCATGATCCCTTTGATGAGGATGGGTCAAGAATGACAGAGGCGGGTGAGCGATCCATTGGTGTAAGTGGTTCAGAGCTTTAAGACATGAAACAGAACGAGGGGTCGGGACTAGCTGGGCCAAGAGGCTCGCTGGAACCACCCGGACCACTTACAAGGGGGGGCTAATCGCTAAAGGCACAGGGGATATAGGACCCACCGAGACACTACGTAGTAGCGAGTCGTAGCGACTGTAGCGCTAGATACACTGATACAGCCCTTGACAGCAGCGACACCTGAGTTGATGTACAGGACCACAAGCATTCGTCCAGTGACATGCCGCGCACACATCAGCCAAGTTCCAGCTAGCGCATTCATCCAAGAAGCTGTTGTTCTATCCTTCCGCCAATAGCAATCGCTAGCATGTCCAATCGTCAGCGAAAGTCGAAACGGGCGCTGGACAAGACACGACAGCTAATAGTCATCGAGTTGCTGGTCTCTTCCGTTACGGCCCCGTTGAAATCTAGATTTGTTTGAACGTTATTGAAGTTTGGCCAGTGTGGCTAGTTTGTCCAAGCAGCAATCCGTGTTGTTGTGAGAAAACGATGACCTACCAATAAACCTACTACTGTGTAGTACATCAGGTCTCGAGACACGGGCTCGGGAAAAGCAAGTCACAGCCCGCAGGTCACAGATATTACGAGTTACACCTCGATCAAGGCCAATCAATCTTGCATGATAAGTGACGAGACGAGAAATCAGATATCTGACCATAACGCGGACCCTGGAAGACACTGGAGAAAACACATGGCCAGTGTATTGATTCAATTTTATCCCATCAAAACTTCTTTCAGGCATCTTAACGGTACGCTTCCTATAATTGTCGACTAGTTACTACGTATCATCGCTCAAGGTCAAGAATCAACCAGTAGCCATTAAGTATGCTCGAAACGAAACAGACATGGTTCATATCGAACCCCTAGTCTTCCCCAGTTTTCCCTATTCTTCATTGGAATTCCCCATATCCACCAGACCTTGACCGACTCTTTTTACCTAGGTAAGATGTTGACGCATCCTCAAGCAGCAAGGCGCACCGAGACGATACAGAAGCTAGTGGCATGCATTCTGAAGATTAGAAGCCTAGCCAACAATAAGTGGCTCACGCCATCCCCTGGTGTTGCGGCAGAGGCTTACGCACGAGACGGAAGATACGCTCTCGAGGACCGATGATAATATCGTCGCGCATGGTCCTATTCGCGGTCTTGTGATTTGTTGACAGGGCCTGAGCAAACACTTGAGCTTAAGTCGGCATCGGTGACTACACCATAATATTGTTCCGTTAGGCTTCCTCCCAAGACCGGTTGTCGCCGTGGAAGGATTGGATGCTTGTCAAAATGTGTCAAAGCATACGTACAAGTGTACGCATCTAGACAGACAAGCCCCTCCAATATCACGAGTATTTCCCGATTGGGAGAATGCGTGGCCATTGTGGCGTTTCAAGATTTATCCGATATCTCAGTCACCCTTCCAATGAATTTGACTTGACATCCTGACATCACATATAACATCGCTGGAATGAAGATTGCCTTCTGATCCATGGATCCTAACCTAGGCAGCTAGGGAGCATGGACCCCTTTTGTCTCCCCCTCCTCGAGTCCTCATTCCAGTTCATGGGGTAGATTAGCTGGGCTGGTGGATGTCTTATCCAGCCCTAGCAAACCGATCTTGTAGCTAGTGGCACAGACCCAACCATCACCATTAGTATCGTCATCCCTAATCCCCTGGGTGCACTCCTGCGACCAGGGCGGTGACGATTCAAGATACTAATAATCCATCTACGAAATGACTACAACGTCGCGGACTTGGCAGGAGATGAAAATCCCGTCAACTCATCGCATGGCATTAGCAAGGATAAATTTGTCTGCGGAAAGGGGAATGCATGGCATTCAATCTACTGCACTTTCACACCGCACATGCACCGTATTCAAAGCCAAGGCCTCACCGCCGCTCACCGCACCCAAGGAATAAATTCTTTCTCCTCTCTAAGATTCAGCACTTACATAAGAACTCCTTAGGCAGATATGAACTACATCAATCCGTTGATAAAAATCGAATATGACCTAAGACGATACGTGCGAAAGAGTTAGGCACAACTATTAGCAACTAAGTGCCGCCATTGGCCAGAGCTTTCTTGAATCGAAACAACCTTGAAATCCAGGCCACTATAGGCCCGGTCCAATAGCGGCAGGCGTCCAGCCGTCCACGGGAACGGACAGAACGGGTAGCAAATTATGCCGTGTGGCTGATGACCTAGACCCCCCTTTTCTCTTTTCACCTACTGCCGATAGGGCCGCCGATTCGAAGATGTATCTTGGGTCCTCGGTAGGCCAAATGGCAGGTCTGTGCAGATGCAGGTGGTCAGCCACCTAGACGGGCCTCGGCGTCACCAAATTAACAGACAGCTCACTCGTACATACGAGCAACCAAATAAACAAACAGATGAACAGTAATCCGAGATTGTTTACGGTTTACACGTTGCACGTGTGAGTAGGTCCGAGTCAACTGACGTGACGTTGCGATATGCTTGTCTAAGGTCCTAGACCCAAATGTGCCTTGAGCGCCCAAAGATGACGAGACAAAATGCCTCAGCGCGACCACCTTTCAGCGGTACAGGGGAGACATAAAGGTAAGATAGTATAGGAGGCCCGCGGATTTTGCATCCAAAACGGAAATGCAATCAAAGTGTGGCTTATCGACGCTATACGCAATTGAATCGCCTTCAACGATTTATTTTTTTGCTTTTCCGCTGAAGAAGATCGTCGATCTTCCCAAAGTGGGGAGAGCCAAGCATTGTGGCTTACGGCTCGAATGTCTCGCGATTCCCGCTGATGGGGGTGGAGCTTCGCTAACCAGGGCCTATTCTTCATCTGCCTCGGCTTTATAACCACTAGCACCGTAACGTTCTCCATGCAGGGCCGTGGAGGACTCTATTTGCCCACCAATATGCTGCGCCTAAACTGCATAGCTGCACGTCATGAATAGCATCAAGGAGCCAAGGCGATACGGGGTTTGACGGGGGGCCAGTTATGCCGTCCGCTGCGTGTATGCGTATGTGTGTGCGATTCCGTCGACCGATACGCGTACCGCCGATACACGCTAGCAGAAAAGCCCCGAATGACCAAATCATCAACAACACCATCTACTTTGTATGTTATAATATCAATGTATTATTGATATTAGTGTCTTGCGCTCCGACAAATAGCGGCTACAGTAGGTACCACATCGAGCTCTCTAGCTGAGCTGCATGTCTCGACGTAATGGAAGGGCAGACTTAGCCAGCGAGCAAGCAAGCCCAAAGATGCCGTCAGACAGGCCTCATCGATGTGATAACACATCTCCGTTCCACGCCCTCGGCCACAAGCTTCAGAAAAGCAGAAACCGAGCGCTGTGTTACGGAATACGAACGAGAGTAAGCAACCCATCCCCTTCCCCTTGGGATCTAGCGCTTGTGCGCCCCGGAGGCCTGGCGGCATTTGGAGGCTGAGGCGTCTGCCCCGGCGTCTGCCGGCATCCGAGGGGACAGCGCGGCTATCGTCGTAGCATGTACGGAGCACGAAACAGCCGTGCTATCCAAAACTCCTTCTTACTTCACGCTTCTCCACCGGGGCGGCTGCTTGCGTGCAGCGTCGCGTTGCGGGAAACCGCTCGAGCCGCTCCGTTTCAACAAGCGCAACCAGATCAAAATAGCTCCCAGGACCCTCCCTCTCCCCCATATCCCCATCAAATTTCACCAAGCGCCGGCGCTTTGTTCACCTGTAACCGTCCGGAAATTAACGTGGTTCTGTACCCCGGATTCCCTTGATTAGGTAAACGACGTAGCGCTACAGGAATAGGAAAAGCCCCATACGTATCCCCTGTATGCGCGCTTAATACCCGCCGCAGCCAATTACGTCGTTTGCTCAGCCCAAAAATAGCATGGCGCTTCAGAGTCTTCCGCGGTAAAGGATGAACGTACATACATACGCAGGCAACTCCATTATACGGGCTATGGAAAGAATCAAACCCATTATTGATGTAAGTAAGGGCCGCGTTTATAGAAATAGATAATTGAATGCATGCATATGCTCTTGCCGACCAAATTGCAGAGTAACACTCCTCAGCGCTCAGATATCCTTACAGCTAACTTCGAGGGATGTCACTTACAAGGAGTACGACTTGCATCTATCATTTTTGATAACTTAGATTACCAAGGGATTCTTACGGCCATAGACGCCATGCCAGACAATTTTGAAGCAAGCAAACACTACGGTATTGAGAAATATCACGAGTCATACGATCTTGTACGTCCGTAGTGTAGTCGGTCATATCCGAGAAATTGTAAGAATGGGTGATAGCTGAATTTTCGATAAAAAAGTTCTTTCCTATCCAACTGCCCGAAGCGAACCAAGCTTGGATCCAGCTAAGATTAATATTGGGTAAGATTATGTAGAGGCGAAGGAATTATGTTATGATGTTGTATTGTAATCTCAAAGCATAGAAATCAGACTCATGGGATCAAATGTTACTATATAAAACTAGTGGACTAAGTTAAACAATCTTAGTTGAACACATATACTAGCTGCTTATCTGATTTGCAGTTTTAATAGTAAACATTTAGGAGGTAGGTAATAGCCAAGTAGAAAGTTGACAGAGACTCGGAGCGCCATACACGATCAAATAGTCTGTTTAACCTATACCATATAGTAGTTGCTTATGTTTTACTATGGCAATTAGACTCCATGGGGTGTTTGGCTGGGAACTTAGAAATGTATTAAGACATAAAATATTTCAGTATCTACGTAGGAACACGACCTCGAAATGAAGCTTCGAGACAACCTATAGGTTCATGTCATCATAGTATATTTAACAACCAGGAGATAACTAACGAAGACCTGCATGAGATCCAGTATCTTTAACTTTCATGACAATTAGATAGTCTATAGAGTCAAATGTGATGATTCAAGCCTTATACGACAATAAATCCGAAAAGATAAAGACAGCATCCCTTGCTTGGTTGGTTAGTTCGCTGTTAGCGGGCTACCCATGTCAATGACAGCCTCGCCGCATGCGCCGTAATTGGATTCTTCCTCACTTCATCCTCATCGTCTCTCATTTTAAAAATAAGTATTTCCACTTACTCCCACGGGATCACAAATTGCGCGGCGAGGCGATGTCGTGGTTCATAGTGCTGACCGCGCTAATTGCCCTCTTGGTGGCGGTACTATTCTTTAGCTGGGCCCGCGCCCTCCTTAACAACTACGCCGCCGCCCGCACCATCGGCATCCCGATCCGCGTGCTCCCCTTCAGCCCCTTTAACCCACTCTGGTCGCTTGTCGACCGGCGGGTAGCCTCGCTCCTCCGGCGCCTCGGCAACAACACCGCCGTCGTGCGCTACGGCTGGCGCGGGTGGGACATCGAGGACCGGTGGCGATCGCACGCCGAGCTGGGCGCGGCGTTCGTGCTGGTGACGCCGCAGCACAACATCGGTGCCGCCACCTCGGAGGGGAG
>JAOXNQ010003385.1:8490-35031 GCA_028571165.1 Hypoxylon perforatum
ATGGCTTAGGTATTATAGCTATAGGGCACTCAGTGGATGTGGCAGGAACTTATGGCTTAGGTATTATAGCTATAGGGCACTCAGTGGATGTGGCAGGAACTTATGGCTTAGGTATTATAGCTATAGGGTACTTCGTGAGTATAAGCGCTATAGCTTCTAAGTTAAAATATAGTGCCAATCTGTGAAGAATCCTACTTTGTACTGTGTGGCAGAGATAGCTTCATATGTGCGAGACTTTTGGCCCGAACTTTTATACTGATAGGGCCGTTTCTAACATTATAGGTTTAGCTAGAAGCGTCGTATAAGACTTTGCAATCGTGACAAAGGATATCGTCTAAGAGCAGGAATAATTCAGAAGGGTAGAATAGATTTAAACTCAAGCCGTCTCTGAGCTCGTGATGGAATTGAACAACCTTAGGTATTAATAAGCTGCCCCTATTCCCTCTGATTACGTAAACCACCCGACAAGTTACGGAATAGACCGTTTAACTGCCTACCTACCTTAGGTACCTAGGTAGTTAGCTTTTACTCAATATAACATATTTACCACTAATATCCTATCCCGCATCTAGAATTATAAAATTAAACTTAATTATTGAATTGAATTCTTTTAAATATCTTGTGATACTCATGATTTATCGTATTATCATGTAGTTGTCTCACCGAGTTCTTTGATGCGCCCCTCTGGGGTGTCTGAAAAATTGGCTGTGTGCCTTGTAAGGCTGTATGAGTTGGCCGACTTAGACATCCAGTTCCATTGGTTTGCAACAGCACCATTTGGCCGTGCAGTGGTATGGGTACTGGAAGGACTGTATATAGTATAATGTCTACTGAGTGTTTACTGCTATACCTCTCCCTAAGTGCTGAAGAGGGACACGAATATTCTTTATGCTTGTTGCCTACCTGGTATTGTTGGTAATATTTGACTTTGGTCTCGTACAGGATCTTGATAGATGAAAATAGTCTAAGGCAACCTGATTACAACATACCAGAGCCGGAGAGTTAGTTCCAAAGCGGCCCGGAAATCTACATATAACTTTCTGCTGGTACTGAGATGCATGATTACATACCTACGTGAAATTACATGCGTGAAGCATTAAATCCGAATACGAAAATGTTACGAACCTACCTATGCCTTGGCTCAGGTAGAGTCATGTGAGAAATCGTGTTCTTGATTTTAAGCTAATAATCCTCATAAGGAATAGGTAAATATCACAAATATCTATCTGTAAAAAAGGCTTGGAATCCTCCCACTGCCTTCAGCTATAGGTGAAGCTTTAATATCAGCTTAGATTATGAGCGAATGAACTGGGGGAGTAATTAGATACAAAGGAGATGCTGCCTTTCCTACTTCTGCTCGGCGTGTTTCTTAGAATCTAACGTGTGCTTCCCCTTCAATTCATCCTGTAAGTAAGTCCCCCTCCTGAGATTTTTCCTTAATAGAAAACGCGCATAATTTACTACCAACATGTAGTTCTTCATAGCAAGAAACTCAAGCCATCACCTTTTGCTTAGCTGGCTCATAAGCCGGTGGCTTAACCCCGTCATCCACTGGTCTCAGCACAACTCGAAATCCCACTTGATGAAAGATGCCGTAACAATGGCTTGTCCAGGGCCGATGAGGATTGGCTACGCTGATATCGAAGTTGCGTAGTAGCTCAAATAATACCTTACGTATCTCCATCATGGCCATCGCGACGCCAATGCACCTTGTTGCGCCGTGCCCAAAGATGAGCGAATGGCACGAGTGCATTTCCTTCAGCCGCTTCTCGTCCTCCGTAAGCCACCTCTCAGGTCTGAAAAGCGCGGCGTCCTCGCCATAGATCTCAGTGTTTAGTTGCGTGCCCCATCCATTCAAGCCGACGAAAGTCCCCTCAGGTAAGTGAAATCCGCCTATGGTGTCCCCTCCCGCGGGTACGACGCGCTCGCGCAGCTGAGATAGTGGGGGGTGCTTTCGCAGACCCTCGAGGACGACCGCTTGTAAATAGACAAGCTGCCTTGCCTCTGTGTCGCGGATCGGGGTCGAGACTTTCCCATCTCTTAGCGCGGCACGAATCTCCGACCGCAAAGTGGCGTACACGTCTGGGTTAGTCGCAATGCAGAGCAGTGTACTCTGTACACTGGTGGAAGTTGTGTCAGATCCGCCTGCCAGCGCAACGATAACCTCGGAATCGATCTGTTCCGTCGGCATACCGCGCGCAAGGAGAGCGCTCACGAGATCGTTCTCCCCGTCCTGTGAGAGGGAGCGCTTCTCGACGACCTGGTGCACAAGACCCATCAACCTCCCGACGCCCCGAGAGTCAGACACATTGGGAAACAGCGCCCTCTTGAAGAACGGTACATTCGAGAGAGAAAATAATAGTTTGTTAAGCTCGGTAAACACCGAGAAGTACTGTGCGACGCGATTTCCCATCTCGATCGTTTCAAGCAGGCCATACATGTCGCAGTTATTTTTTATACAGCCCACAGCTTTACCAAGGCATAGGCACGTAATGATGTCGACAGTAAGGAATTGGATCTTTTGGCCAATATCAATTACACGGGAGGAGTGTCGGAGAGACTCAACCCATATGAGGATTTGCTCGTCCATGATGGACTCGATGGTCGCGACTGAGCGGCCAGTGAACTTTGCGGAGCCCGAGTCAGAACGAACGGAAACTGAAAGGTGTAGGATGCGAGAAGGGAAAGAAATGGGGACTCACGCTTGGAGCAACCATGGCCCTGATGACAGAATGCTTCTTCTCGTCCCTTTCACTTATGATATTCGGAACCGTGGGGTGCATCCTAAGCGAGTCAAAGGCTGGGCCACGTTCGTACCTGCTCCGGGCTGCGAGTATGTGACGCATAATGGACGGATCGTCAGTGAGAACGTGTTTGGGACCTATCCGCGCCAGCCGCCCGTATTTGGCGTTCGTCTCGGTCCATACTTCGTGGCTTCGGCCGGTCGAGAGGGCTCTAGCAATCCAGAGCCGCGTCCACTTTGCCAGCCGCGGCCCAGGTACTTCAGATAGGGACGACTTTTGGAGCCGAATGACATGAATCCACATGTGTATCTTGAGGAGGACGCAAAGTGCGAACAAGCAATAGGAGAGGACACAGTAGCCGACGAACTCCATCTCGACGTTTGAGGCCCACATAGCTGGCTTGTTTATGAAGGGAAATGAGGGCTATCTTTCTATGGGCAATTCATGGGCCTGCTACTCTAGGCATATCTTTGAGAGAATGCTTGCGCATCTACCGGCCTTCTCCTTTTTAAAGGCGCGTTTATGATCTTGCTGCTGAGAACGAGCTACGCTGCAACAGCATGATATCCCGTCTCATTCGAGCCACGCCCAACGCACCGGTAGGCGCGAGACTCCTCATATCGACGCATCTCATCACACCCTTACCTTCCTCTTTGGCTGCCTGGACTCCGTGTGTGAGATAGGTCCGTCGTGTGTAACACATTTGGTCTTTAACGTATGTTACACAATTTTCCCTGCGACTGCGAGCTCACCAACGTTATATGGATCTTTCTAATAATAAGTAAACTCGTCGTATGAAGTGTGTCGGGTATTGCCTTTGGGACCTATGATTTATCTATATAAGGCAAGCTACCATGACGGTGGTTTGCTTTAAATGGCCAAGACCAGGCCTCCTTCCTAAGCTAGTTGGTCTAACTTTCATGCTCATGGGCGGGGGCAGAAGCTGCAGCAATGTGTTTGCCGCAGCTTTGTATCCCATGGAGGTGTCTACCGTGAATTATGTTGATTTAAAAAGACTCCTATTGAGGCTTGCATCCGCTGTGACTTGTCTTAAACGAAGAAGCAGTGTGGTTGCGTCGCATTATCTTGACGCTTGGTCAAGTTGCAAGAAGCAGGCTGGACAGGGCGCAGGAGGCA
Organism: Hypoxylon perforatum; assembly: GCA_028571165.1. NCBI lineage: Eukaryota > Fungi > Ascomycota > Sordariomycetes > Xylariales > Hypoxylaceae > Hypoxylon > Hypoxylon perforatum. The sequence continues at coordinate 12,372 of JAOXNQ010003385.1, forward strand.
AAAGACGCAAATCAGATATGCTGATTGATCATCTTACTCTAGCTCTCAAAGTCTACTAAAAAAAAGTATATTACATGAAGGTTGTTACACTGGGCGCATCTAACGGACTTATTAATTCTCGGCGTGTACAAGAAAGCCAAATAAAGCTCTTATAGGAGGGGGGAAATAGGGGAATTCTTAACAGACCAGAAGTAAGGAAGCACGCAGCTTGATGGTTACTTTCACAGAGCTAGTGTGGAAATATATAGGTTCCAGAAGCGACCTCGCTGAATGTTCCCGTCCCCGGACATATCTTATAGAGACGCCCGAGTGTCCCCTCACCGTCAATCTCCCCAGACAGCCAAGATAAAGCCTCACGACTCATCATTTGTGCTGGATACCTCAACAGCTTAAGCCAACCTGCATCAATTATCAGGCTGCCCGCATCAGCCCTGCAGCCAACATATTTGCGCCTTCAAGGATTCAAAATATACCTAGCAACATATGTAATCACCCATATATATACCTACCGCATGCCTTGCTTCCTCGGCAAGAAAGAGACTAACCTTTTTCAAATTTGACATTTGGCCCAGGGATATTAACTCCTCTTATTCATACCTACCAAGCGAATCGGCTTTCTTTGTTTCCGTCTATAACTTTAACCATGTCCTCTTCCACCGGAACAGACACGACCCAGCTCACTCTTGAGCAGGAGATGCAGTATGCGATCGACGCGGGTTATCCATTGCAGACACCCCCCACCGGGGTTGTCTCAAATTTCGAGACTGGCGACACGACCGCGTACCAGCTTTATATTACTGCAGGCGTGTGCATCACGCTTGTGGTAGTTTTCAGCTTGCTCCGGTTGCTTAGCGCGATCAGGTTTGCACCCAAGACCTTCCTTATAGATGAGAGTGTGTTTAGCTTTCTTTTCGTGCCGCTTAGGAGTGAGAGATGTTAATAGCTGATACTCGGCATGTAGTCATATTCATCTTAGGATTTGTGCTCTGCCTGACATTTATCGCCATGACCGTTGTCGGTATCTCACCCTCCACTTTTCCTCCCGTCTGACTCATCTCCAAGCTAACGTCGCCGAGCTGTCGACAGTGGCATGTTTGGCTACCACGCCTGGGACATTCGCCTGGCAGACGTGACAGCTCGCACCGTCATGCTCCCACTTCTGTTAGAACTCTTCGCGCCCCTAGCGATTTGCGTGGTAAAAGTTTCCGTCCTCACCCTCTATCTCCGCATTTTCGGCGCCTCCTTACTTTGGATGCGCGTTACATGCATGGTAGGCATCGCTTTACTACTGGGGTACCATATCTCTTTCACAACCGCCTTCGGAGTTATGTGCGCGCCGAACCCCAAGGCGGGCTATAGCCAGGTCGCGTTGCTCGTAGTGTTTGTCTCGGACCAGTGTATACGCACACGGGTTTTAGTCTTGCTCATGGGCATCGGGAATAGCCTGATTGATCTGATCTTGTTAGTGCTGCCACTTCCTGTGATTTGGAAGTTGCACATGCCGCTGAGAAGGAAGCTCAAGACGTCGGTGGTTTTTCTGACTGGTATTTCGTGCGTGTCTTCCTTTCTCCCCATTGCCTTCAATCTTTCTAAGTAAATGACAAAAACAGGGCCTGCATTGCCAGCCTCATTGGACTCGCGACGCGCGTGCAGTACTACAACCAGGACTCAGACCAGAATCGCATCGTCGTGCCGCTCTGGGCGACCGCGATGGCCGAGATGGCCGCTGGCATCCTCATTTGCTGCGGGCCGTCAACAGCGCTCGTATGCCGCGTCGCGAGTGAGCTACCTGTGGTCGCATCGTGGATGTCTACGTGGTCTAGGTTTGCAGGTAGCCTCGGCGGGAGCCAATCACGTTTGAGGATTATGCTATCAGACCAACCCTCTTCTTCGCCGAAGCGGACGAAGGATTTGTCGCTGCGTACGTTTGGCGGCTCAAACATGCCCAGGTACGGAGAATGGTCGGTCGAGCAGCCTCAGACAGACCCGAGGGGCAGCTGGACCGATGTAGAAGTCGATGCTCATTCGTTGAGGGTTGAGGCCGCTGCGGCCTACCCACTCGGGAGGCATTGGGACGACGACGGATTTTAGCGTCTCACGGGCCGAGTACTAGCGGGGCATGGGGTACTTCCATCAAAATTGTAAACCAAACCATCGTGTACCGTAGTATTACTGTCGAGCAAAGTAGAGAAAGTAGCTCTACCATTATTACAGGAAAGGTCAACTCAATAACAGTCTTTAAATCTAAAAACACCTGACATGTATAGGATGAAATTACAAACGCTGGATATATCAACAGGTAAGAATAGTATTACAGAACGTAAGGGTAATTACCTGTTAAGAATACTGTAAAGATGGTGTTGTAAAGGATGTTATTGATCAAAAGTTAGACAGTCGGAACGACTGTCTAAAGAGGGGTTTTATGATGACATAATACACCCAACAATACCTAATAGTGCCCCACTGGTGATGCCGATTGTCTATCACGTGATCAGTACGCCAATGTAAGTTGACACATGTTCTCTACGCTGTTGAAGCTTTCCGCTTCCGCACCTTCAGCGTCGCCCCTGGCGGGGGGACAACGTTATACTCGATCCACAAATTGTCCGGCCTCTGGCACAGCTTCTCAACCTCTTAATCAACTAGCGCATGAGCTAAGATCATCTTGACGAGGTCAACGGCAAAGTAACGACCCGGACATGCATGCTTACCGAGGCCCCATGCCGTAAAGCACTCGTCTGTCTCCACCGCAGCAGCGTGCCGCTTCCTTTTTTCATCTTCCCCATGCTTTTGCTCCTCTGCCTCTGGTCGCTCCCGCACAAATCGGTCCCATACATAGATGTCCGCCTTGGCATAGAGCCCATCATCATGATGCATCCCCCACCCGTTCACACAGACTGTCGTTCCCTCGCCGACCCTCCCGAAGAGCGGTAAAACCACGCCTTGTGGGCTCATAACCCTCCTCCTCAACGCACGTGGCGCGACGCCCCATAGCCGCATGCTCTCGCGTAGCGCACTATCCAGTAGTACCATGCTGTTGAGCCGCGATCGCTTGCATTCCTTAGGACCCCACTTGCGGGAGACAGCGAGGGCCTCATCTCGGAGATTCGCAGACGCCGAAGAAGACCCTGAAAAAACGTCCAAAAGCAAATTGCATGTTGTCAGTGTTGACGTGTGCACGGCCGCAAAGTTGAGCGCCATAACACGCCGACTCAAGAAATCAGGCGTTCGTTCGAGTGAATCTGGGGGGAAGCGCAAGTTGGAGGAGGTGATGAGCCAGGTAGCGAAGAGGTGCGGGGGGAGCGATTCTGGCTCAGACTCGTACCGAGCCATAAGATCCTTGTAAAGGGGAAGTAGATGCGCCTCGCAAGGTGTGTAGCTCGCCGAGATGAGCAAGCGTGCGAAAGGAGCTGCGAGGGGTCGGAGCCGGCGCGGAATGAGCGAGAGCAGCAGGCCATAGGTCGAGACGCGTGTGACATAGGTTATCGCGCTTTCAATAAAGCCTGTGTTGCGGCCTTTTAGCGCAAGTTAGAACCTCGCCCTCAAGCTATAAGAGATGGCACAAATGGAAATGGAACGGGCCTTACACAACTCCGGCCCTATCAAAACACGATTTGATGCACGCGCCACAATGCGCCGCACGGTAAAGTCTAGGTTAACCTTCCTCCACCCCTCTGAGTCTTCTCCCCATAACTCCGCCAACGCACCGCCAACCTCCTCCCACATGCTTGCCTCGACGGCATCTAGGTGCGCCGTCAGCTCGCGCCGTACGAGTGGCTCATGATGCGGTTCTAAGCCAATTTCTGGGCGGAGGAACGTAGTAGTGATGTTGAGTGCGTCAAGCTGCGCGTGTTTCGCAGAGAGGATGGACTCAGGCTGGGATATAAGCCAAGAGAGCATCGAGGGGGGAAGGATCACGGAAGAGCCAAAAAGGCCGGGAAGGGCGTAGGGTCTGTTGTCAGCGAGTTGCTACGAAACATATCAGTCGGCACGCATGATACCTAGGCATTGGTCCAGTTAGAGGTGACTGTACCCTTTGGTAGACGCTCAAGAGCATTTCTTTTCCCTGGGTCAAACTCTGCAATGAGCCAAGCAGCCGCCACTTGGACACAAAAGACGACAATACCGCTCCCAGCATCGTGAGCCGTAACCAGATGAGCAGGCCGCAGAGCCCGAGTGCGAGGGTGAAGATGAGAGTAGTCATCTTGCCGTGTTAAGCTAGAAGGAGATGGTTCGAGGTGGTGGGTGACTTCTCCCGAGAGAGACGACAAGCGACATTGAAAGCATCTTGTTTATCGAATGCATCGACTAGGGCGGCTCAAATCAGGGTTCTGTGGATGGGGGCTTCTTGCAAAGGAGCCGCCCAGGACTGATACGAATACGAGCATAATTAGGGGCATGGTGTACGATGTGGGTGTGATGGTGTTTCTCTAGCAGGCAATGCCGTATAACCCGACTATGATTACGACTACAGGTCTGCTCACCCAATATATAAAAGGAAGGGTGGGTAGTATTCGTCCTACCCGGTAACCTGGTTTTTGCTCCCACCTATCTGCCACATGGGGGCTATCATCTCTCGCTTTTCTAGTTGTCACAAGCGGTCTTCCAGTCCGCGGCCAACGGCTTGTCTCTCTGTAGTTCGCACCCAGGCACCCATCAGGCTCCGACCGCACCCGAAACCCCAGCCCAAGCTCCAGCCTCATTCCTTCATGTTTTTCACAACTGCTCCCCACTTCCTGTTTTCTACATGTCCGTCCCACCCATCATGTCATCTCCCATTGGCAATTTTACTACCTCTCCTCATCCTCACCAGCGCCGCCATCACCATCGTGACCTACCTCATTGCCCGCAACATGTTCGGCTATAACTCGCAAGAGCCACCGGCGGCACCGTCGTCAATTCCGCTAATTGGCCACGTCGTCGGCATGTCCCGTAGCTCATTCAATTACTACACAGAGCTGAGGTATGTGACTTCTTTTTCGCTTTTAGCACTAGCAATTGACAGCCTTGCGAAATCAGCAAACGGATCGACGCGCCCATATTCACCATCTCGCTTCCTGGACAAAGAATGTATATCGTCACTAAGCCCGAACTAATCCAGCAGGCTCAGAAACAACACCGCGCCCTCGCCTTTCCCCCTATCGCAGCCAAATTCGCGACGGCCGTTGTCGGTCTCAGCAAAGAGGGCCAGGCTGTGCTTGCGCGCAACCTGAATGGCGATGAGGGCGACCATGGCTTGTCAATGGAGACGTACGCTGCCATGCATGCAGCCTTGCACCCGGGCCCTGCCCTTGACGACATGAATCGTGCCATGCTTGCTGAAATCAATAAATCGCTGAACGAGCTGGCACCGATGGATAAGAAACAGTTTGGCATGTTTACGTGGCTACGGGACAACCTGACCCTAGCCACGACGCGAGCCGTTTATGGCCCGCAGAACCCGTTCGACGACAAGGAGATCCGCGACGCCTTCTGGGAGTTCGAGGGTGGGCTGATGCAAATCCTTGTCGGTTTTCTTCCTTCTATCACGGCTCGCAAGCCTGTTGCGGCACGTGCTAAGGTCGTTCGTGCCTTCGAAGAGTATTATAACGCTGGCGGCATAGATAAAGCCTCGGCGTATGCACGGAACCGCTACGAGGTCGAGGTTAACAATAAGTTTCCTGCCGAGGACATAGCGCGGTCGTCGGTTGGCGGCACCATCGCGCTGCTCGTCAATACAGTCCCGTCCGTGTTCTGGGTCCTGCTACACCTACATGCGTACCCGCACTTATTGGGGCAAGTCAGGGACGAGGTAGACACCTGCACGCACACAGATGACATGACCAAGACCATCGATATGGCCTCCCTTAAGGAACAGTGCCCCCTACTATTATCCGCCTACCAGGAGGTACTTCGCGATCGCGCCATGGGCGCCTCGGTGCGTGAGGTCATGGAAGATACGCAGTTGGGAGGTTTCCTCCTCAAAAAGGGGGCAATGCTGCAGATGCCGTCGCGCGTGATCCACACTGATGAGTCGCTATGGGGCTCCACGGAATACAATCCGCGACGGTTCTTAGAGAGCGAGAAGAAGAACCGCCCGCGCGACGTATGCTTCCGCGCCTTTGGCGGAGGTAAAACACTATGTCCCGGGAGACATTTTGCAACCAACGAGATTCTCGCCATGGTCGCGCTCTGGATCGCACGGTTCGATATGCGCCCCGTTGACGGGGAGTGGACAATGCCAACTACGGCGAAGACAAATGTTGCCGCAGCCATCATGGGTCCGGACGAGGACGTGCAAGTCGAAATTACGACCCGAAAAGGACTAAACAGTGTCCAGTGGGCCGTCAAGCTGGAAGCTTCAGATAAGACTTTTGCGATCGTGACGGAGGATGTCGTCGGGGAGCAGGAATAATTCAAGCCTTCTCTAAGCTCATAATGGAATTGAACAAGGCATTAATGAGTTGTAGTGAATACATAAGATCTTTGCCTGCCCGTGAAGGTACACTCTTGCACGTGCCCTAAACAACCGAAGAAAGAAAGTCTCAATGCCGCGCGAGTATTATGATGTGAAGCCAGCCAGCTTAGTTGTAGCTGTCATCGAACTAAGCGATATTATCTTTGGAGTAGCCGTGAACGACGTAAGGAATATTAACTAGTAAAAAGTAATTGGTAATCACATGTACTCTCTACAAAAATCGGAACGTCTTCGTGGCTCAGTTGGTTAGAGCGTTGGTCTCATAGTTTGTAATATGACTCAATCGTTAGATTGGGATATCCAAAGGTCGTGAGTTCGAGCCTCACCGAGGACAATAACTTTTTCAAATTCTGTTCTATAGTATCGGAATGAGGGATGGTAGGCTTATAGCGTTCCAATCCTGCCTTTGTGATCGTATTAAAAACTAGGCAATGATGATGTAAGTGGTGTGTCCTGGAAAATGACATGTCGAATGAGGAGGGTAGCGGTGTATTGCTAAGTTAGAATTCTTTATCTTGGCTTGTTTCTGACAAGTTTCAAGCTTTCACATTTCCATGGTTTATCGTCGTGTTCGGTTCCATAGTTTATCGTCGTGTTCTGTGATGAGAGAGTTGAGAGAGTTGGGCTCTGTGGCTGCGGTCTCGCTTCCAGCTGTTCTGGAAACCCCTATCAGTTGGATGTAATATTGGAGGTGTATAAGAGGTAGTTATAGGGAATGGCACATGAAATCTGAAGCGTGTGCAGAAAGTTGGATGTCTAAAATCTTGTCCGAATCCTTGTTCTCTAAAATATTAGTGACGAAATCTTTTCGGGGGGTCTTATTATCAAGGCGTCTAGCCTATAGTTAGCTTAATACTGAGATAGCGAGGGAGACGAGGTAGAAGACACTTCTTCATTAATCTAAGGAATAACTCATGAATTTTTGCCTGTAAAAGGGGTCGTGGTGTAATAGATTCAGCTCCCCATTTCAGGGGCTTCATTGGTTGGTCATGTTACAGTATCTTAGGTACCTAATATACTAACCTATGGTACCTAGCTAGTATCCATAGCAGAATAAGCAGTGTGGGTTTATCCATCTTAGTGTAGCCTCTATCTGGTCTGTTTCAACCTAAGTAGTTAGGTAGTAAGAGCCCCTTTCTCGTCTGTTGATCGCGATGTATTACTAGGTAGGTTACGAGGTACCAGTCAACTTCTCGCCCAGAGCCCAAAGCTTCTCCGCGTCATCAGCATTGATTGCGTAATTCTTCACCCCGGGGTATATCTGGCATTCCAGAAGTAGCGCCGGCGATTTATCTGTTATGATTAGCCTATGCTCTCGATGAGTAGATGCAAGCGTCTTACCTCGAAGGCTGGAATCCAATGCCGCAACAAGGACGGTGGCGCAACCTTCCTGTAGTGTTCGCGGCGTTTGGGGCGGTAGATCCTTTCCTACACGCAAATTAACACCTTCGATCAGCTGGCACCCCAAGACGAGAGCATACCGCCATTGCGCGCGACCGCTAGCTTGTAGCCCTCAATCATCATGTCCGTATCCACGGCATTGTTCGTTTGTAAACCCGAGTCGGGTACATCTGTTTTTCCTGTCAGTAAGGGATGCTCACTTACATTCTGGGGCGGAGTAAATCTACAGCCAGGGTGCACAGCGAAAGCCACGAGACCTTTGTCGCCGAATTTGTAGCGTAGGCCAGCCGCATGAAGGATGTTAGCCGTCTTCGCTTGGGCATATGCCTGCCACGGACCGTATGTTTTCCCACCCTAGTCCGTCGAATTAGCAATGGCAGTGACAATCGGTAGGTCCTAAGGTAACAAAAGTAAGGGACCAGTCACATCGAAGTTGGGGTCATCGTAATTGACCTCGCCCATTTCATAGCCCATACTTGTAAGATTGACAACGGTCGGGGCCGGCGCTGCAAGAATCTTATCTAGAATCAGGTTGGTAAGGAGGAAGTGACCTAGATAGTTGGCGGCGAATTGGAGTTCGTTGCCGTCAGCTGAGGTCTGATAGGTTCGAATAGCCATGTTTCCGGCCGCATTGATGACGATATCGACATGATCCAAGCCAGCAAGGCTGTTGATTTTTGCCGCAGCGCGCCGCACCGACTCATTACTTGCTAGATCAGCCTGTACGAAGTCGACTTTCGCCTCGGGGCTGGATTCTCGGATCTCATTGACAACCGGAGTTACTTTGGCCTCGTTGCGTCCTACTAAAACCAAACGTTTTACTGACGCTGATGCCAGGTCTTTCGCTGTTTCTGCACCTAAACTTCCCTTGCTGGGTCCAGTGATAAGGACTGTTCATAGTTTAGTATCTACGGTAGATCCAGGGAAGTAGATTGAGGGACAGTAGTGTGCCACACCTGTTTTTCCTCGAACGCTTCTAGCAAAGGCCGTCACGACGTCTTTACCGGTAGTCTTGCCGTCGAATGGTGCCATAATAGTGTTAAAAGTCCTACTTATATTTAACAGAGAAAATGTTGATAACCACTGTGAAATGGTCTCAAGCTGGGAGTTGGAGCGGAGCTGAAATACTTGGACTGAACTTGGAGAAGGGAGTGTTTACTGGATTTGTCATATGCGAGCGAGGGGCTGTCTCCCTTGCATAACGGCATCAGTCGTTCGTTGTGGGCAGCCCTATCGGACAAAGAGAGATGTTCTAGCTGGTCTGCTCTTGTTAGCTGTGATGACAATGCCTAAGAAGGTAGACTTGGGCTACGTACCATCAATGAGAAATAGGATGGAGATATTCTGTCATCCCATGATTCGGGGAAGTATAGGTAGGCATGTTACACAGAGAACCCCCTTAAGTCTCCGCCTCTCCGCTTGAGGCATAAGCGGGTTCTGTGGTTACACAGCCGACAGACGAGTCGGATGGGAGTAATAATCGGAGCCGAACAGCCGAGCCTGCTTCATCCCTCCCTACCTGGGTAATTCGTGATATTTGAGTCAGAAATTGGCATGCGAGTGTTGATAACAATCTCCTGTGCGTATCTGATCCGTACTATATTCTACTTGGACCGAAACGCAGGACTCAGGTCGTCATGGCGGTTAATGCCGATATCACGGGGCGGAGATTCACGGCGACCACGCACCACGTCCCGTACTCGGCCATTAACGTGATACCAAACTCTCTACCCTCACCGTTCAATGTGTGCATTATAGGCGCAAGTCGGGACATCGGTGCCCATATAGCCTATTCATTTGCCACGGCCGGCGCTACGGCGATTGGCATTTGTGCCCCACAAGCCGAAATTGACGTCTCTCCCATTCCCTCCAAGCTGCGAGAGCTCAACGACTCCACTCACTTGATCTATCTTCCGTGCGACGTCACGGTTCCTTCCGAGGTAGAAGCATTCGCTTCCAAGATTCAAGAGGCACTCGGCCATATCGATATACTGGTCTATAACGCCGGCTACTTTGGACCGTGGGAGACTCGCACCGCCAGTACGCCGAATGACTTCTCAACTGCCATGGACGTGAATTTCAAAGGGCTTTATCTGTCTACGCATTTCATGCTCCCACTGCTTAAGCGCGGTCCTCGGGGGTACGGTGCCGTCATATCGATATGCTCGATCGGGATGCACTCAACGGGAGGCCCGGGGGCAAACACGGCGTATGGCATCAGCAAGCTCGCCCAGTGTCGATTCATAGAGATGCTAGCAGCAACAGAGCCAAACGTTTTCACTGCCGCAATACACCCCGGCAATGTGAAAACCGAGATGGGCAAGGTTACCCCCAAAGAAATATTTGATGGTAACTAAGATATGCGTGCACTGGATCTATACTAAAGCATTCGAGACTAACGATGGAGGTAGCATTGCCCGACGACCCAAGTCTTTGCGGCTGCTTCATTATCTGGCTTATCAAGGAACGTAGGATGTGGCTCAGCGGAAGATACCTATCATCGAACTGGGACGTAGATGAGCTTGCGTCGAAGGAAGCTCAGATTGTCCAAGAAAATAAGCTGAAGATGCGAATGGTGTGGTGATGTAGGACACTCTTTGTGGTCCATGTGGCTATCGACGTGGTGGCTTTACGTTTACGAAGCTCACTTTCATCAAGAGGGAGGTGCTCTTGATAAGAGAACGCCGAGTCATAGTTAGGTAATTACTAATATAAAAGAGATGTCAAGTCAGGTAGTGATGAAACTCTCCGGCAATTAGGTGAAGCCGGCGGAGGAGCCGACAGCACATTTTTGTATCCGCTAATTCGCCCCGGGGAGCCCGGTAATGAGCGGCTCTTCGGTTGCGAAACAGCCTTACCTTTTTCTCAGGCCACACCCAGTGCTAGTATATAAACTCCAGGTCGCCATTCTGCCTAGAGCACAGCCTTACGCCTACATGTGTGCTCAAATGATTGGCCAGCCAAGATAAAATTTTCCCCCCACATCTCGGTTCTTATATGAGCATCGGCCCCCAGTTCAAAATCCAATGCCCTCATAACCAAAGGGAATCAAGGACGACGCCAACCAACGAGAACCTCCATAACCATGGACCCTTTCGTTGCACTTGGTGCCGCAGGCACCATAGCGACCTTCATTGAGATGAGCTACAAGCTGGTTTCGAATGCATGTTCTATTTACCAGTCAGCATCTGGTAGCTCAAGTGAAGATGAGCAACTCGGAATGGTCATTGGGGAGCTAAATAAGCTTTCCACTTCCATGCTCTCCACGAAACCGACTCTCGATCGAAGCGACGCGGAGAAGTCGCTGGATGAAGTGGCGGAAAGATGTGTCGGGCTCTCGAGTAAATTGCTCGATATACTTAGTCGATCCAAGACCAAAGATCCGCATTCGCTTAAGCAAAGTGCAGCTGCAGCTCTACGAAGCAAATGGGCCGAAAGGGAAAAGAAGGAACTGGAGAAGCAGGTGGGCGATTGTCGTGCGCTATTCCACTTACAAGTAACCAAAATCATGGGGTTTGTCTCCGATTCCGATTACATACCTTGGGCTCTAGTACTTACTTTACTACAGAACCGACTTAGTCGAAGGACTTAAAAAGCTCGCCAAAACAGGCATAGCAAATGCAAACGAAGTCGCAGCACTCCGCCGACACGTTGTTCGGCTAGAAGAGGGGGTCATTCTCTCTAGCATCGGAAAAGGGGCTCAAGAACAGCTTAAAGCCCTGCACCAGCTTTCCGATAGCGTTCTCAGGACGATCACGAGCCGCTGTATCCTGGAGAGCCTTGCCTTTCCAGAGCTAAATCAAAGATACTTGAAAGTAGGAAAAGCGTATTCGGAGACGTACGAATGGATATTTGAACACGACCCCCAGAAGAACGAAAAAGCATTACGAGGAAAGATGCTTTTCACGCAGTGGCTTAAGTCTGGAGACGGAATTTTCCACGTCGCTGGCAAGCCTGGCTGCGGCAAGTCAACCTTAATGAAATTTGTGGCCAAGCATGATAAGACGAAGAGTCTTATAAACACCTGGGCAGCTGGGCGTAAACTCGTCGTCGGGAAGCATTTCTTCTGGCGCCCTGGTGGGTATTTGGAAAATTCTATCCCTGGTCTGCTTCGGACGCTTCTTTACGACATTCTTCAACAATGCGTCGACCTGTTACCCTTTATATTCCCACGAAAATGGGATTATGCCAGAGATATCCCCCCACAAGCTCCCATAAACTTACAATTCGACGAAGACGAGCTTATTGATGCTTTCGAGCAACTAATCAAGAATCGAAATCTGTATGCAGATCGCTGTTTCTTCATCATGATAGACGGTCTTGACGAACTGCGAGAAACCCGCGACACTGGGCATAAACACCTTAGAGAGCTGCTTTTGAGTTGGGTTGAGAAGTCATCAGGTGCCGTTAAGATTTGCGTATCGAGTAGAGAGCACGACGTACTTTTAACGCACTTCTCGAAGATTCAAAGCATCCGTCTACAGGATCTGACAGACGGAGATATTCGCCATTACGTAAAAGACAAATTAGAAAAGAACCAAATTTATCGCCAAATGAGAAAGCCAAGCTATGACCCAGATGCATTGGTTACTCAGGTCACCGCAAGAGCCAGTGGCGTCTTTCTCTGGGTTGCATTGGTGGTGAGGTTGTTAGATGACGCTTGTGATGACTACAACGACGTCGACAACGACTATAATGTGTTCGATGAGCTGCGAGAAAGAATCGATGGCTTGCCACGGGAACTAGAGGAGTTTTTCAATCAACTTTTCGATTCAATTGACGATAGAGACAAGAAACAATCTACCCAAACCTTCGCCATTATGCTCCAACTCTTAGGAGAGCATAGCCCGCGATTTTCATTATTCCGATACTCGTTTCTGAGTGATTACAACCACAATCACAATCTTACTTCGAACTCCAACTTCATAGAACAGGACTATCTTCGTGAAGATGAGGGAGCTCTAGAGAAACGGCTGAAAAATGCTCGAAGACAGCTCTATAAACATTGCAAAGGCCTCCTCGAAGTGATTGAGTCAGACGATGATCTCCAATTCCAATCCACAGCCTACTTCGGTAGGAAACGTTATTGTGCTATTCCAACCGAGCATGACAAGTTCACCAAATTCATGGATACGCTTCTAAAGCAGGGGATTGGACTTGTACATAGGTCCATCCAGGAATACCTCGAGCAGAAATTTAAATCGAGTAAACTTCAACATGAGAATGAGACATACGACATCGTAGGTGCCGTATGCCAAACATATGTTGCGGAACTAATTGCTATCAACATAAGACTTCCTGGCTGTGCCGATACTTTCTATGCCGCTGAGTTATTGAGCATATTCAAAACCATCTCGCAACTGCCCAAAGGCACACTGCAAGATGAATGCATCGCTGCTCTTCAAAACCTGGACAAGACAAGACGTTTGAACCAGGAGCCAAATCTTCTTGAATATGATTATATACGTGACATATTCATCCCGATAATGGACGGCGCCTATAAAAGATTTTCGGTTGCCCATCTTGCTGTTTCTGCCGGGTTTTGCGAATACTTTACGACAGCCGATACTTCTTATCTCCAACGGGATATTGAAAACGGCAGTCTACTTTTCATTCTTGTCCATATATTTACTTGGCCACCAGAGCACGAAAACCACATAGCTATGTTGAGGCTGCTATTTGGACGGGGTTGCTCTCCCAACCAAATGGCTACATTAGTCGAAGAAGGATGGCCTAACATTGACACGAGCTTATGGAGGGCATTTCTGCTCATGATAATAACAAATAACCACGAGGCCTTGGCTGATCCAAAAGTAGCTGAAGTTGTACTGATATTTCTAGAGTTTGGTGCAAATCCCGACCTGTCCTTTCTAGAGATTGGTAAATTTCCCAGCCGGTGCTTTATTGTTAATAACAATATGAGTGTACAGAGCTCGTCGCTATTATCATCACCCAGTGAAAGCGCACTTATAAAGATAAGTTTTTGGTCCATTCGTCGTCTCAGAGGACATCATCCGTGGTGGATGGATGAGGAAAGGACGTTCTTTGAATATATGGATAAAAAGCCCGGTCAGAGAACCTTACGCCAGATCATGATACACATGAATCCACCGCAGTTGAAATCCATTCTCCATTTCATCGACAAAAACTCCGGCGTCCAGCAGGTGCCAAACTGTGCCTCTGAACTTCTATTAAATCTGTATGACAGCAACGGGGATATTTTAGAAGGCGAATCAGTTGCAGAGGAGCATGATGGGGATTCAACGCCTGCCGATATGGACACAACTGCAAGCGTTGGAGAGAAAATGAGAACCAGTGTGCTTAGCTCTGTTGGAAGAGCACTAGGAAATCCAGTGTTCACGTTTGCTCTAGGTAAGTAGATGTTATAGTCCGAAATTCTACTTGGTTCCTCCACTGACGATCATCTTAGGAATACTGTTGGCCTGTGGCATTACAATATCAATCAGGAGATAAGACACAACGCTTTCGCACAGAGGGTGCTTAGCAGCCAGCGAGCCACATGTAAGGTGCCTAAACGGAAAATAAGGATAAAAGGACCATCGTCCTTCTCAAGAGGCTTTACCCCTGTAAAGGCCTAACCCGTCACTTCTACTATTTAATGGTTATATAGTAGAAAATAGAACTATGGTCTTATCCAGGGGAAAGGGCTACACCTAAAGAGCTACGGCCTGGAATATGGGTTGATAATCTATGCGACCGTCTAACGCATTCATGTCCTAAAACCTTTCTGAAAATGTCTATTTGGTATCTGTCTAATGGAGCTCTCAACACGCACGCACGCTGGCGTCTACGTAGAAGTCTATGTCATCTAAACAACACAAGCTAAAACTTCGCGGGTATCAGTCACTCGGGCTTGCCATTGGCTGCTCCATCTCGCTCGTCCACCTCCTGCTCCGAGAGGAATTTCTCTGCCTCCATGGCCGCCATGCATCCGGTTCCTATCATTCGTCTTCGTTAGCATGGATCCCCAGGAATAGTTTCTTGTAAGAATATAAAGCAGGAAGGACTTACCGGCGCTGGTAATAGCCTGTCGGTATCTCTTATCTTGGACGTCACCGGCCGCAAACAGACCCTCGACGCTCGTCAACGGCGTCCCGGGCTTCGTGATAACGTAACCCTCCGAATCGATGTCTACTTGCTCCTTGACCAGGCTCGTGGCCGGGTCGTGACCGATAGCGTAGAATAAGCCATTTGCCTCGAGGAGTTGCCGCTTTCCACTGCTGGTATCTTCGATAACCAGACCAGTCATGAGCTTGCCGTCACCCTTTACCTCGACGCCCCTCGTGTTGAACTTGACGGTGACCTTGGGGTGCTTCAGGAGCCGCTGCGCCATGATGCTGCTGGCTCGCAGTTGGTCTCTCCGCACCAGCACCGTCACGTGGCTGCCGTATTTAGTCAGGAAGGTGGCCTCCTCGGCGGCGCTGTCTCCGCCGCCAATGACCACCAGAGGTTTGTTTCGGAATATGGGAACCGCGCCGTCGCAGACCGCACACGCACTAATGCCGTTTTGCCAGTATTCCTCCTCGCCCGGGAGACCCAATCGTTTTGCCGAAGCGCCCGTGGCGAGGATAACGGTGTCCGCGGTGTGCACCTCACCAGGCGACCATTCCGTCTCGTATTTGAAGGGTCTCGACGTGACATCGAGTTTTGCGATCGTTTCCGTGACGATCTTGGTGCCGAATCGTTCTGATTGCGCTCTCATGGCATCCTATAGTAGACGGCCCATCATTAGCATGTCTGCTATGCTAGAAAATTCGGTAGAACTTTTGAACCGTCGCGATAAACTTACCATTAGCTCGCCTCCCATAATACCCTTAGGGAAACCGGGGAAATTCTCGATATCGGTCGTCGTCGTGAGCTGACCACCGGCGGCAATGCCATTGGCCATGAAACCTTCGTAGAGGACGGGGTTCAGCTCGGCGCGGGCGAGGTAGATGGCGGCGGTGTGGGCGGCGGGCCCAGAGCCGATGATGACGACCTTGCTATGCATTTTTCGGATCGCAAACTTGGGGATCTGAGTATTGGAGTGTGCCGAGTACTTCTGGAAACCAGCGGATGCAACTGCTGCGACTGATAATCCTGATGCGCCTGCGCGGAGCGTTCTTCGAGCCGTCGAGGAAAACACCTTGACGGTATTTAAATGGCCCAGTATTGGAAAAGTTCGTCGTTTAGGCCGGTGACATAGGGCCCAACAAAAAAGGGGTTTGAGTCAGGCGTAGAAAATTTGTAGTAAGACAGAAGCAAGAAAATTTGGCAACTATTTCAAATGCGGCTCTTTATGAAATACCGAAAATAGTTTCAAAATTTGGAATTACTATTTTGTTTGTCGGCCTTGTTAGATTTAGGAGGGGAGTTTCTAGAAGGCGAAGAAAACAAAAATCCCCCGCATTATTCAGCAGGAGACCCTTAAGGGGGCGGGCACAGCGGCCGCACGCCCGTATCGGAGCTGACGACTCGAACCCGCCCCACGAGCAACGCCAAACCCACCTGCATCAGCCCGTTTGGGTCTCGTTCGACCACGCAATTGGCGGGCTGCATGATCACACTCAGGCACTATATCTGTTACTTGCATAGATTTGCGTCTATGACACGTGCTAGCGAGCGATGATATGGAATCATCTGCAACATTCTTCAGACATTGCTGAGTGTTACCGCATTTATACCCGACAGGTCTGTCGGCGTTTGCAAAAGACTATTTGGCATACAGAAACTCGGTCTCTGTGTTTCAAGGCAAACCCCGTGTCGGCTCCTCCGTCTGTTAGGTGTGTAGATCCGGCTCAGAACCGGGAATGTGGCACGTTGGTGGGTTATTATTAGTTGTTACACACATACTTACGTTATGCGATCTTATCTGATTGATTATCCCGCATCTTCGCATATCCGTATGAGGTCCGTTAGACCCGCCTGGCTTTGTTACACTCCGTTGTTCGGTGTTTGGTAGAGTTCCAAGTATCTTATGGTCTAGATTTAGAATATTTGTTAAAATATTTGTATTTTACTCGATGACGTCTTTGACGAACCATGGCACCGCAACAGAATATTCCTGTTGCTGCTAACGTCCTCGGTGTAAGTCGTCCTTTCGGCGCGACTCGAAAGTCCTTGGCTAATGCATGTGTGACAACTAGACCCTCGGTACGATACTATGGTGTATTCAGACAATACCTCAAATAGTGAGTATGCTCACAGCGATTGCATCTTCCTGCTGTAGTGTAACATAACATCGTGGCGGATTGCTGACTGCAAGGGTCGCAGTGGACCAATTGGCGAACGAAGAAGACCGATGGCCTTCCTGGGTCTATGATGTACATATGGGCTCTATGTAAGACATCTCGCACTCATTACCCGAGACATGTTGCTGAAAAATGTGGGCAGGCGGCGTGCCTTTTGGAGCATATAACATCGTCCAGCAATTCAACGTCCCTCTGCAAGTACAGCCGCAGGCGTTTATGGCACTATGCCTGGTGAATTGGTGTCAGATCATGCTCTATAACCGAAAATGGTCTGTCCGGAAGGTGGTTCTCGTAGGCGTAGTGAACGCCGCAGCTTTTGCTGGTATCGAGACTGCCTTGATATTAACACTGAGGGTATGTGATTTGGATATGGTCGGTTCAATGTCACGCGATGCTGACGAGGCCACAGCCCCTATACGATGCTGGTAATGATACGGGGGTCTTGGTAGTCGGCATCCTCGCGAACATTCTGCTCGCGATGGGATTATTGCCACCGTATGGTGAGATCTGGAAGAGGAGAGGAAGAGTCATTGGTATTAATTTCGTCTTTCTCTCCATGGATTGGCTAGGGGCTTTCTTCTCTTTAATGTCACTCGGTATGTCATTCCAACATAGGCTGCCCTCGTAAACTGCACTCTACTAAACATTCAACCAGCTGTGCAAAATAGCTTCGACGTCCTTGGCGGCGTACTCTATATTGTATGGTAAGTGACAAGTGACCGCTCATGTCCAAGCCAAGCGCTGTATTCGTGTCATCATATTAACGGTTATGTCAGCATACTACTCGAATCTGGCATTTTTCTCTCGCATATAATATGGCTGCTGCGCACACGGAAGATTCGGCAAGAAGCGAAATCAAGGGGCAAGACATTTGACGACATCGCGACGGAGCATGAGGAAGGCGGCACACCGTTCAAGTTTGCGGAGCGGAAATCTAGAAAGCAGATCAAAGAAGAACAAAACGACATGGAACTAGGAACGGCTAGAAGAGAGGCGACGTCCAATACAGACCAGGCACAGGAGAATTTGGAGATTAGTACCGAGGCTGCTCATCACGATCCTTCCAGGATAGCGACGGGTAGATCTGAATATGTAGCGCATCCCATTGATAGATGAATAGAAACATAGCTCAAGCTATGTTGGTGATATCTCTTACGGTCTAAAGCAAACGCGAAATTCATACCTCATTACCATCGTCCTCCATTATTACCTTGGGTAGTCTGGCAAACTACCCAGCTGATTGGTTTGCATACATCCGCCTGCATTGACACCCTTACTCAATCGACGGTTCCTTCCCCTGGGCCTTCAAATCCGCACCCTTTCCGCCGTACTCGGCGGGCAGTTTATCACCAAGACTAGGCACCTTGCTTTCGGTAAATTCTTTAGCCAAAGCTCCTCCGTTAGACATGGGGTGGAACTTCTTGATGGTCTTGGCAGCGACGAACAGCTTCATGACGCCGTACATGAAGCCCATAATGACGGGCACGTTGACGAAAAATTTCTCCTTGAGAAGCTCCGGGTACGCGGTAGCGAAGACTTTGATGGTCTCGGTGCTGGCGGCCTTGACTGAGGGTGATTGCCGCAGGAAGCTGATGGACTTGTAATCATGGACCTGGAAGATCTTGTACGGGTCGAAGTCCGCAGTGATGGGCTTGGTGGCCGTAGGTAGCGAGAGCTCCTGGACAGCAAGCTCCATGAGGGCGACGCGCCAGTTGATAAATCTAGTTCATGTTAGATGTAGTTATGTTTTATAGGAGCCATAATTCAATTGAATGGAGAAATAAATATGATAGATGTTGCTCTTCATATTTCTCAAACTTACTCTTCTAGATTGCCGAAGGTCTCATCGATAGACTTGACACCGCCGTAGATGTTCCAGGTGAAAATCTCCCGGGACTCGGGGTCATCAACCTTCTCATCCGAGCTCGCATACTTGGTCACGTAGCCCAGACCTTCGAACTTGGCTTTGTTGTAGCTCTTCTTGATGAGCTCCAGAGGCTGCAGCTTGGCGCGCCAGTCGAGGGTCTTGGTCAGCTGATCGCGAGCCTTTGCGATATCTCCGTCGTTGGCGTTCAGGTACTTCTGCAGCACGATCTGAGAGGGGATGTGCGTAGCAGGATCGGCTAGAGTCACGCCCCAGATCTCGGGGTGCGTGTGTGATCTGGCTGCGGCCCAGAGCTCCTGAAGTAGTGTCGTGGGTTCGTCCGGCTTCGGCACCTCGGGTTTCGGGGCTTCCGTGGTGGCTTGAGCTTTAGCTTCGGCCATGATGTCGGAAGAGAGTGACGATGTTATATAGAAATTTAGTATGCAACCGCTTTATAGCTGTTTAATTCAGCCTTTTTCCGAGATCTCGATTATGAGATGTGATTAATGTGATGAATCTGAAAGAAAAGCTGAAGCCGACGGAAGGCTCGACGGTGATATATGTACAAATCTCAAGAGCTACCCCGATTAGGCGATTGGGGTACGTAAGGAACAATGCAGACCCCTGCATCTGACAGCCGGCATTTAGCCGATGCACCTGTCAGAGACCTGAACCAATGCTTCTAGATGGTTTACCCAGTAAGCGGCCTTGGCTACCTTCTCAAAGCTGTACCTTGATAACCAACCACGTCCATGGATCTACCAGCATGAGAGACCCATCGCTTTCTATGGACTCATGAGTTGAGACGTACACTTATTGGTGCATTCGATAGCACTTGCATAGAATTGTAACAGCACCTAAGACATATCATATGAAGAGTCTAGAGGCAAGATGATTCAGGGCATCTTCTATGCCAGGTTTCTGCCCCAGGAAGGTATGCGCTTTGACAATATTCATCGATTTTGCTCACGTCATTATACATGAACCCTATGTATGAGTTATTGTTGAAATATGAGCCTAGAGTATATGAGATTTACTAAAGAACAACCCCATTTTATTTCATCTCATCTCGACTCAAATCTTTTCACATTCCATGATTGATCCGACTTACACAAATCCCAGGAACCAAGATCGTCGCACAATCGCCGCCAGGATGCATCGTAGCGACGACCTACGCGCCGCACCTAAAGCCGCCGTTGGTGGACTTCGATATCATCCAAGAGTACATCATTCCGCGCAAGGCCTTCTTCAACCGGTTCATGACGGTGAACTCGCCGGACGGCAAATACAGCATCCTGGGGTTCCCAGTGTCGATCCCGAATGAGAGGTACCACCGTAACGAGTTCATATTCAACTTCGGCCTTGTCGTCGAGTCCGAGGCGGACCAGATCCCGTACGAACGGCTCGTCCGGCGCCTCGCTGTCACCTTCGCGGAGATGGAGCGGCAGCACGGGTACCTGAGCGCGGACGGGCGGGCCGAGGACCGGCGCAACGGGCACCGGCCCATCGAGTCGCTCCTGGAGATCGTCAAGGAGGACCTCAACAACTACGGCGAGTGCATGATCCCGGTCGACGACGCCAACACGCTGAACATGAAGCTGTTTCCCTACCACGCGGCCCCCGGCCCCGTCCGCGGCTGGCACGTGCCCGTGCCCAAGATGAAGCTAGCCGACGTCGTCGACCCCACCTGGGATCTGACCCTCCAGAAGATTATCCCCCACGTCGACGGCGTCAATGACGTGCGCCGCGTCGCCTGGCTCGCTGACGTGTCCCTCCCGCTCACTCAGATTGCGCTCCAGCACCTACTCTACTACGATACTGTCTTGTTGCTCGATATGTTCTTCTTCGGCAGCTGCTACGCCCCGCGGCCCGGCGTCCACGATTTCATCGCCAACCGGGACGGTCTCGTCGACGAGTGCGCCGGGTACGTGTGTATCAGCAGCCCCATCCCGGGCGGCAACAGCAACGGGGGTAGCACGAATGGCGGGTCCACCAACACCAGCACCACTGGCGGTGCCGGCGGCGGCAACAGCATCAAGGACGTAACAGTAGACGCGGCCGAGGCGATCGGGAAGCAACAACGTCAAAACCAACAGCAACAAGAAGTGTCCAACTACCAATTAATCAAGCTAATGACGACCTTCTGCGCGGGCCGCAGCGTCATGGAGTGGATCAAGCTGCACCAGGACGCGGGCTTCGACGTGCTGCGGCACGTGGACGTGCGGCGGCTCGTGCAGTTCGGCGTCATCAAGGGCCTGCTGTACCGCGTGCACAAGTACGTGGTCTCAAAGCAGTACCTCGAGGCTTTGGCTACGGGGAGACGGCCGCCGCTAGGTGACGGCAGCGACGAGGACGCGGACGCGCTGCTCCGGTATGCGGATGGGTGCCACTCCTTCGACCAGATTATTACCGAGCTTAATATGACGGACGGCGAGATCATGAAGAAGCTAAGGAGTCTGGAGCCGGGCGATCGCACTGTGTTTTACAGGTGAAAAAAGTGTCGGCTGGGGGGTGATGAGTGGGGATAGTAATACCCCTACCTCATAAGAGAATCAGCCGGTACAACCGACTATCAGACTTATATATTCTACTGACGCGGCCCGGAAAAGGGAGATATAAGCCCCCCCTCGTCCGTGGGAACAAGAATGTGACGAGGATTGAGAAAAGCATCCATCTATTAGAAGCGATCTCGCGGCTCGCGATAATTCAAGAGTACGAGATGGGTATATAAAACCTGAATCGCCATTACTCCAGCATAATGCTGGATTTCGTATGGAGGCATAGGCGGCGTGGCAAGGAAATACGCCAGTGCGACGATTCCCTCGTGCTGCAAGTACTACTTGTATTATATGGACCTGTTGGGGGTATAGGAGACTTGTCTAGTTGGACAATGCTGTACTCAAGAGTTGATTTCGTTCTTAGAACGTACCATCAGATATCGTAGCAACTAATTCACGAATCCAAGAAAATCGACCCAACTATAGTCCACAGTATCCTTAAAGCCTCATGTTGATTTGAGATGTTTATATTTATTCTTATACAACTACTTTACACCCATCTTACAGCCGACTTCTCATCCGCTGGTCTCGATGTCCTTATCTTCTTCTTCTCCTGCCTCTTCTTCTCAGCCATGTAGTTCTCCACATGACCATCCAGATTCCTCGCGGCACGTTCCAAGACCTCATCAATCGCCGCCGTCTTAGCCTGCGCGGACTCGTTGCCGGAGCGCGCAAACACGCGGAACGACTGCTCGAGGATCTGGCGCGCGCGCGTCTTCTTGACCATGAAGGCCTCGGACGGCAATCCCTTAAAGCGGCCGGCTTCATCCGCGTACAGGGCCTCGGCGCGATCCAGAAAGTCGCGGCGCGCCTCGGGGCTGTTCAGCGCGGACAAGTCGTAGTTCTCCCCTTCCTCCTTAGCGCCCGTCATCAGCGCGTCCCGCAGCAGGCGCACGCGGCCCGTGCCCGGCTCGCCGAAGTACATCATGCCGCTGGCCTCCCACTCGGCGTCGCTCACGACCTCGACGACGCGCACGAAGTGCTTGCCGCGCCGCAGGATTAGGAGTTTTCCGTCGACTAGAAAGTTCCGGGTGTCTTGCGGGAACCAGTTCTTGATGGGCGTGAAGGTGAGCTCGCCCATGGACACGCCACGGTTCGTGGCGGCGGGCTGGCCGGGAGCGCCGCCGAC
>JAOXNQ010003396.1:0-34809 GCA_028571165.1 Hypoxylon perforatum
ACCACCGCCGGCCCCTGCCGGGAACGGCCGGCGCAACTGGCGTCTGGGCCCTCGAGCGCAGCAGCTCGGGGCTCAGCCAGGAGGCCATGCTGCGCAATCGCGAGATGCGTGATGTCGGTAGCGATACGCCCGTCAGCGCGTCCGCCGCTGCCGAGACGCGCCAGGCCAAGTACGTCGACGGCGTCGCAGTAGACGGGGGCGGCCACGTGGGTACCTCAGATGACGATGTGTTCGTCGACACCACAACCCGAGGACCCATTCCCGTGCAACCCGGCCAACCGCGTACTAGTGCCATGCGTGAAGGTGTAGGCGGGCCCGCATCGCGAGAAGCCGCCGAACGCATTGTACGAGAGCGTCTCGACGGTGGTGAAGGCGGGCGTGCTCCGATCCTGGGTAACTCGCAGGACGGCGACAAACTGGGCAAGTTCTACTTCGAGGAGAAGAAGTAAGGGGATTTCCCCCCGCGGCAATAAGGAAGGAAAGTCTAGTTCTTGAGGGAGAGAAACGAGCTCTTGTTACGTCATGTCATGTTTGTCCCTGTTGCGGAGTTATCGGCGTACTGTGGGAACCCAAAAACATCCACCTCTAAGACATGGTGGCGGAAGGGGGTGGCTCGACTGTCTTTACTGGCTCGACGTAGCTAGCCAAAGAACGAGGAGGCGTGGAGCACACGAGTGAGACAGGCAGGCAGACCAGTGTGCTGGGCTAGAGGTGAGGAGGGAAGTTGTTTGAGATGAGCTGAGGGGAATGAATACTTTGTCCAGGACTAGTAGCTTGTGTATGTTAGGTACTGAGTGCTGTTGCATGCGGTTATATCAACCCAGGTTTGCTTCGTAATGGTACTACGCGCTGCTCTGCGCTGTTTCATGTGATTCGACAATGTTATCAACCGGTGCTTGTTTTCAACCAGGTTTATACTTATAGCGACCACGAAGGCAATATTATCGAAAGACACTACTGCCCAGCCAGGCAAAAAAAAAAAGATATTCAGCATATGCCGGGACTCGAACCCGGAACCTTGAGATTTTAATCTCATGCTCTTACCAATTAAGCTACATATACCTTTCTCATCCATAATTATCAAGGTGAAATTGCGACTGCTATTAGCTAATATAAGGTAGATAGATGAGTAGGTGTTCTCAGTTCAACCATTCGCAACCCATGCAGCCTTTTCTCACGTTTAAGACTTTGTCTCCTTTCACCTAAGTTCTTAGTAACTAGAAAGATAGACTCGGTATCTACTTTCTTACATTCAAGAGATACGGGTTAGTGTACATTATATAATCGTGATATCTACAAGTTTCGACACATCCACGTTAAAGTACTTCCGACCCAACAGCCCCGTGGCCTGGAAATCCTCGCCGTCCATGGCTCCATGGAGGTAACATTCGCCCACAAACTTGTAAGTTGAAACATCATCGCCAGACGAGCTCTCCACATGCTCGGTATTTTCACCGCCATCACCTGTTTCTCCCTCCTGGGATTGGGCTTGAAACTGAGGCCGTAGCACATACGGGAAGAACCCACCCACACACGCAACCACCAAATCGCCCTCCTGCACGCCGCCATCACTGCGCTCCTGCCCCTCCGCTCCCTGCCCAGGGAACTCCCCCCGAATCGCCTGCGCCGCCGCATGCGCGATCTGGGGGTCCCTCTGGGCGAGATACTGCTGGAAACTCTCCATCATACCCCTAGTCATCGGATCACCCATGAGCCGTCCCAACCCGCCCTTACTCTCCTCGCCATCCGCCTTCTCCTCGCCCAACAAGGTACTATCCGCAGCCCCCACGTCCTCGATCGCCGTCATCCCGAATCTGCCCCCCGCCGTCCGGAAGAACCGCCGTCCCGCCGCGTTCTTCGCTAGCAGCGCCTCGTACGGCGCCGCGCGCCCGCACCGCGGCACGTACGCCATGAGCTCCGGCGACGCTTGCATGCGCGCCGCGTTCTCGGGCGTTCGTAATTCCGCGACAGTAGCGCAGCCCAGCTGCTGCAAGATCGTTTCTTCAGCCAGCAGACTCGCGAAGGCCTGCTCGAGCTCTGCTGGCGCCGCCGGCGCGTCGTGTAGAGAGGAGGAGGCGGGGCGGTCGCCGCCCGCGTTCAGGATCAGCGTGCGCCAGAAGCGGGTCGCGGTTTCGGAGGTCGGCGACGTGGGGAGTAAGCTGAAAACCGTGTAGCAGAGGCGCCGGCAGTTGCCTGCGTTGAAGATGGGGGACACGTGGACGATGCGGTCGAGGGGGCGGGCTTGCAGGTGCAGGGCTAACTTTTGGTCTGAGGGGGAGGGTGGAGAGGTAGGGGTAGAAGTAGAAGTCGAATTAGAGGGGGGTGAGGAGGGTTCCAAAGAAGTGATAGTGATAGGCTTCCGTGCGGACGCCGGTTGTATAGCATCCCACCAGCCGCGCATGCCCTTATTCGGGTTGAACAGTCCCCCAACCTTCGGCGCCACAGCACCAAAATCTGGGACCCAGCTCGGTAATCCCTTAGTGCGCTTTGCGCACGGCGGGCGGTCGGCGTACCACAGCATGAAGTCCTGACGCTCGAGGATGGAGTACCGCGCGGCCTCGGTAAATACCTGCTGCGTGCTCTTGGCGTAGTCGACGGCTGGTAGGGGCTGGGGGCCCACGCTGTGTATCTTGGTGCGCGCGGACGGCGTTGCGATGAGAGACATGGCAAAGACGTTCTCTCGCGGGTCCGCGGCGCCGCAGTCGCGCGCCGTCTGGATCATGGGTAATAGCTCGACGGACTCGCCGAGGCGGCGGCGCCGCTCGGCGATCTCGATCTGGTTCGCGAGGTCAAAGCCCTTCATGACGTGCGGCAGCAGCGGCACCTTGAAGAACTTGTGCTGGTAGAAGGGCATAGCACGCGACGCCGCGATATATGCATGCCATCTGATATTGCTGCGCCCGCACGCGACGATAGGTGTTTTCGCTAGTACGATGTCGGAGATGCACTGGACGGTCCCCCAGTACGGCGACCCAAAAATGTCATAGATCAACCTCCAATGCGCAAAGTTAAACGAGTTCAAGTCGTTGTACGGACAATTATTCAGCTCCTCGCGGAGACCGGTGAGCTGCTGTATGGTGGCGCGCGTGATACTCATATCCGGGCTAATCCCCACCTTGGCGCACGCCGCGGAGAAGCGCCGGCTCATCTCGTGGATCGTCTTGAACGCCTCGGCCGTCTTGTCCCCCTGATCGGGGCCCAGCCAGCACAGCGTGCGCTCCGCGTTTTGCAATACATGCCGCTGCACAGGCGCCTGCGCGCTGCGTTCTTCGATCGTGCGACCGACCAACAGATCCGCCCATAGGGTGCGCGGTCGCTCTTTGCGCCGAAAGATCCGAAGGGCGCTTTCCAACGCTTTCGGGACGGGCTGCGCTTCGCCGTCGACCGAGATCGTTGCTACGTCAGCGATTGCCTCTGGTGTAGAGCGGTCGTACGAGAGGCACTCGTACGAAGTATCCTTTAAGGTGACCTCTGTGAGGCGTAGCTCGATCGGCGCGTCATGGTCTGACGCTGGCTGCAGGATGGCTAGCCGGGCAGTTAAGTTCTGCTGGTTGAACAGCGATGAAAACGGATTGCTCGACATGACGTAATATGGTCGCCGGGTTTTGGCCAAACCAGAAGCTTTTGTTTGCAGCAATGCCAAGCGGTTTTCGAGTCGGTTATGCCGTTGATACAATACCATTATCTGCCGCATGACATGACTGACACCTCAAGCTACCGTTGCATCTTGAGGCAGGACTTCATGCACTGTTGCCTGGTAGTTGACTCTTTACACAGTGTGGTTTAAAATCGATTGTTGGTTCGTATCCACATCTACGCCTCTTGCTGCGCTAACCAGGCCTACCTACCTTCGGTACCTCCTAGGTATCTTGTAGCCTAGGTCTAAGGTACCTGGCAATCTCGTTTAGAGGTAGTCAGTGTGGTTGTACAGACGGTCAGACGCCATTACACCGTGACCCTGCAGTGTCATACGCCTAACCTTAGGTAGGTGAATTTAGCGCTAGGTGCGGTTGATTTACGAAGGTGCCGGCCAAAAGTATTGCACATGGAGTAGGGTTTCAGGTACTGATTGGATAAAAGTTGGTATTGATGTTGTAGAAGGTAAAAGCTAGTACAACGGTCTAGCTGACTGCAAAGTGAAAGAATATCTCTACCCATCAGTACCTACCTGTTTTAATAGCTTTTAGGCTTTCCTTAGCCTTTAAACTCAAGACTTAATTAACCCAAGATACAATATATAAAAATAGCAAGAATAGCATAAATAAGAAAGGAAATAGATTTATTTAGGTATTTGATAAAAATATAATGCTAATTTGTTACATGCCTGACTTTGTATTACCGCTAGTACCTTTACCCGTATGCAATAAATATGCAATATACTTGGCCCGTACTTTCGTACCCCACTAGGATTCCGAACCGCCAACGGCCTTTACGATAAAACTTACAAAACCCCAATATTAATAATCAATAACATTTTAATTCCTCCCCTGATAATAGCCAATTCATGGCAACTTCTCCTTGGCAATCATCTGCATTATCTATCTATTTACGTCAATCATAGATATCACCCAAAGGCATATTTACATCTCCATAACCACCGATGCTTAACCATACTTTTATATCAGAATGCAAAGTACACATACCCCTTTATGGGTCAATAGCACAAAAACAATAAGAGGAGAGGAGGAAGATCGCCAATTATCTTAGTAGATCGGGTTCCTAGTTTCGTCCACAGCCATGATAAAGCTGTATGTTTCTAAGACCTGCTCACAAGCTTCCTGCTCAGGTAGTTAGTTCGTTGAAATAGGTGATACTCTTCTTACAGCTAAGCCTACCAGGCTTAATCCCGTATCTGGTTATGTTGCTAAATTCGAGGACTCGGTAAGTCTTACTAGCGGAATATTATATCTCAAATAACTGGGAAAAGATTCTAATCGTAGTTTGCGGCACTCTTTGATTGCATACAAGGTATTCAACCTGTCGTTTTGTAACTTATTCTTAGACTCCATATCCACTTCTACGAACATTCTTGTTCAAAACTTGAAATGCAAAAGCTATAGAGAAGGGCATCGTATAATGTACAGTGCTTTCACCCTCAGGGTTGGCCCTTTCCTGTTCCTGAGAATGGACTGGCATATAATACTTTGTATAAGCCTACCACATTCGTGATTCAAAGCTTATTTACGCCTTAAATATGTTTCGCCCTTATGAGATAGGATAACGATGCAGGATAGCGAATTTAAACGGGCAGCGGTCTTGCTCTTTAGAATAGTCTCATCAGAGAATCCGCTCAACTCACACCTACTGAGTCAAGCCTATTTTCTTGCTTAAAAAGGAAAGTTCTCACTCACCGTGTGAGTAGGCCCTCACTGTAATATTTCGCGTTTTCGAACAATACGAAGACATAAAAATTTCAATTTACACAAGTTTACGCAGACCCCAGATACTATTCATTGTCGTTAGAGCATGCAACGGCTTCATGTTTGCGTCAAACAACATCGACACACAGAACAGAGTGCAACTTTCCGAGCCCACCAATGCAGATATTACCTTCCAAGCAGGCGTATAGGCAGACACGATAGTAGGTTAGTTCGGTATTAGAATAAATCTTTTATTGATCTAAAGATAGTCTGATGAGATTCTATGTCACATAGAGTTACAATATGCTCCTCAAGATGACAACTAAGGTAAGCAATCTGAGATGGAGGTACAAAATAGGAAGGTGCGAAGCACATTGTAACATGTATTTCAGGCTTTTGGCTTGGAGGGGCACTTTTACACCTTACAACCTCTCTAAGCATCCTTAATACATCAATTTCTCTTTCTGTATATATTCCTCTTGAAGAAGTTTTGAATGTGTGGACTTGGTTGTATATGCGATCATCTCAATGAATTTGATACATGTGATGCTTACTAAGATTCGTATCTGAAGGGTGTACTTGGTACCTGGAATTAGATAATTGCAACGCGACCTCGGGAGTCCGATTGATACAGGTTACAAGTATTGAGCTAACAAACCTGGTCAGAGTCAATGAATAAAATCAATAAGGAGTACCTACGAAAGTAAGTATGCCGATCGACTCTTGGCGGAAAGACAGGACCGGAGCGGGATGGTACCCCATAAAAATTGCGAAGTGATGTTCGACTTCCGGATGTCAATCCATCTGGGATATACACCGAGCGCGGGCCAGTTATCCCGCACCACGTTTTCGAACACCTATTTAAAATGAAGTTCAATGAAAGGGCCGGACGAAGTGTGGTAATGTCTCGAGTCTGGTATTTCGCCGCGTTATTGGGCTGCTCTTCCACTGACAGATTAGAGGTTCCTGGATCCGTATTAGCTCGTCACCTCTGCCAATGCCTCACTCGTTGCATCGATCTTGCTTTCGTCCCTCATCCCTTATATGCCCGTCCCCATGTGGGTGAAATTCGCCTCTTTTGTTTATAAGTGATGGGTTGTTGGCTGCTGGTGGCTGCTAGCCGGTCGACCATCTCTTGTCTCTTCATCTTCGGCATCATCTGTCCGGTCATACGCCTCCATCTACAACTGCGCACGCCCTGGTCGGTGTGCCCGACCTATCATCTGCTAGCCGATTAATGTGTTTAAATGTGAGTCGCTGTCGGTTCTTTAGAAAGCGTGCAGTGACGATGGTTGCAATTGCAATCCATACTTCTCCATGGATGGAGTATGGAAATTCGGAGAAATTGTGGTCTTATTAAAAGATGACTGACGATGATGCTAGTGGCACTGTGCTTCGGAATCCATCGCACGCCATCGTCAATTCGGCACACGTCCCACTAGTCGATCTAGCTTTGGCTAGAATTATGATACAATGGGATCGCGCATCTACAAGAAGCCGATTCTCAACGACGTCGACGACGAATACACCTACTATCATGATGATGGGGGCTCTGAGAACCCCAATCTCATGTACAGTTATGGGGGCTCTGCGAACCCCATGTTTACCGATGGGGGCTCTGCGCCCAACACTATGTTCACTGATGTGACCAGTTTCCCCATTGGCGGCGGGTGGTCAGACGACGCGATTTCGTCAATGAGCCAAGATTTTCAGCCAAACGGTTATGGCCTGATCTATGCCGGAGATTTTGGTACCTGCACCGATATTATTCCTACAGCCAACGATTCGCAGGTGCCTTACCTAGTGCCGGTTGCTTCCGCACCAGTGGGGGATCTGGCCAAGGCCAAGTGCATGACCTGCGGATCAATCTTACAGAAGAAGAGCTTGAATCGTCATATGCGGACTGTGCATCCAACTGACGAAACCCTGCGCTACAATTGCAAATGCGGATTGGAAGATGTGCGCAAAGACAACCACAAGCGTCATGTTGGAAACTGTAAGGTGGCTAGCTCTGAGCTTCAGTACGTCTGCGTTTGCGAGCATAGTTGCGCGGACAAAGATGATCACTTGGAACATGTCAAGGGATGCCAACATGGTCCCCATTGATGTCGCTTCCAATTTTTGCATTTGGGACTGTGCGTTCATTGGCATTGGATGCGACATGAGCGTTGGGTTAGGTTAGGTTAGTACCTACCTACCTAACCTAACCCAGCGCCCATAGCATTGGGACAGGATCGGCCAAGGCAGGTTGAAGGTAGGTAGGGTGCTGCGCAGGTACTTCATGAAGACCAGGTAAAATTTCAAGGTGGACGGACTCTTACAATTCCTCGTCTTTTTCTAAGCCGTCTTCTTTCCTACAGAAACTTTTTACCTTTTCCCTCTGGATTTTTCTATTTCTTTTTAAATATGTAAAAGATAAAAAGCATATTATATATTTGTACTTGGAGTTTACAGAAGGTTTTCGTGGTGTCGGAAGGATCAAAATTTTCCCTTTTCAGTTAGTGTATATTTCTTTTTCTGGATTTTTTTTTTCATGACCTGGCTAAGGGAGCCTAGGCTAAAAGAACTTAGGTTAGCTTCAGGGGCACTGGTAAGAGGGTGTTAGGGTGGGTTTGTGATTAACTAATACCCCTCTTCAAGACAGTCGGAACGTCGGTTTATTATTGAGCCAATATAACAGCTAGATGATAAGCTAAGGAGTAAAAAGAGTGCTGAATGATAATAAGTGTTATTGATATTACAGAAGGTAAAAGCTAGATAAACGGTCTAGCTGACTATAAAGTCACTAGGGCACCCATATCCCACCAGCGCCCGCATCTAATAAAAAACCTAGCTTATATAAACTCAGGGTTATTATGCTGCCTAGGGGTAGCCTTGCCTTTTAATTGCATTAAATTTCATTTAATAAAGCCCCCTCTGGGGGTGTTGGGTGGTTTGCGTAATCAGAGGGTAAAGGTATTACATTTATAACATCAATATTATCACCAACCCAAACAGCAGCAACATGATAATTAAGCTTGAATAATTTATAATTAATGACATTACCTACCTACTTGGCAAGCAGCGAAGCAGCTAGATATATTATTTTTAAACTTCTGGGCTTCTGGTCTTTTTCTCTTTGTTTGTTGATTGATTCAACTGGCTCCCCATAGGACACGTGAAATTTTAGAAATTTTAGGCACAGCAGCTCAGCGGCACGCACCTCAAGTGATAGCACCTTACATAGCACCTCACATGGCACCTCACATGGCACCTCAATTATCACCTCACATAGCACCTCACATAGCACCTCGCATAGCACCTCACATATCTATCACCTCAATTACCGCCTCACAGGGCACCTCAATTATCGCCTCATAGTGGAGTTTCACGCGGCACCTCACACGGCATCTCACGCGGCATCTCACGCGGCACCTCAAGCGGCACCTCAAGCGGCACTTCAAAGACTTCCAAATGAGAAGTTTGATGGATTGCTTCAAGGAATTTACCCCATTCAGTAATATAAAATAGTGTGCCTGCCGGTTTCCTGCAGTTATGCAAGAGAGCGTGAGCAGCCTCAGCAGGTTATATACAATGACTTCAAGCAGTCAATTACATATCCTGCATGGCTCCCATAAAGTACACACTGAGGTAAGCTTGCCTTCCTATCTTACCTAGATAAGAAGAGATTACATTGATGTTAAACATTACCAAACATAAATTCAGGCACGGACACTTCACGACTCTCCACAACCCATTCCTTTCAATGCCATGAAACCCGAGCTTCGAAAGTATGTTGATAGTGACCTCCAAGGAGGGCATCATAACTATCGCATACAATCGCCGTATAGGGATGAAGGAGACTTGGTTGTCTTTTGCGCACTGAGCCTTGATGATAACGAGAACGACGAGAACTACAACGACAACGACCATGAACAGCTTAAGGCTCAAATTTTCTCAAAATGCCGCCTACCTCCTAAACTGTACTTATCTCGGAAGAGGAGGATTCAGAGATTAAAGAAGTCCGCCAATCTGGTGGCTGAGCTCGACCAAGAAGACGTCAAGATATTCTTGTCGCGGCCGTTGATGGATGTTGAGACGGGAGCACGCTACAATTATTCAGATGAGGATTTTCCACCTCTACATAAATCTTGTGAAAAGCATGCTCCCGATCGACTACAAAGTCCCGAGCTCTGCAATACGCCAATATCGTTTGCCGCGGCTGCTTCGGTTTTGCGACAGGGGAGGTAGCGAAGTCCACAAGGCCTGAGGGGGAAGATGTGATGGAGGTCTACACTGCACCAAGTGGTGCACCAATGTAGGGTCATGAGGTTGAGGGTACACGGAAAGGTTTGTTAGGAAGTTCGTGTTGCGGTAGAATATGTTGACCTAGATATAGCAAGATCACATTCCCTAAATTATCAAGTGTTCAGCCAGGCTGAACTTCAAATAATATTCATTTTATCTGGGTATTTATGCACCACACGACTATGCTCTTGATAGTACTTAATCTAGACGGCTATTAATTCTGGGTGTTGGTTGGAATATGATTCTCAATTAGATGTGCAGTACGGAATACTGAGGTATGAGATTTGGTTGTGATGGGGAGAAGTTTGATTAATTGAGAGTTACCTAACCTTAGCGGAGCTATGGCCAGAAATAGGCCCGAAGGCCCGGGGGCAGGGTGCTAGCGTAGGCACAGCCACGCTAGTACAGCCACCAACACACCCACTAATACCATATTCCCGACACGCCTGCACGCTCAGCCCCAGATACAAGACATATAAAATACCTCGTAAGAGAATAATAAGATGACTAAAAAAGAATAAAAAGACGAAAAAGAATAAGAAAAGCAAGAAGAGCAAGAAGAGCAAGAGATATACATTAAATTGTTCGATGAAAATACAGTGCTAATTTGTAGCGTGTCTTAAGTAACTTTGCACTTAAACTCTGCAGGCTCGATATATCAAAGTCAACAACAGCCCTTGAAGTAGCTACTTTCACTCCATATGCGCGCAAGAGATCCTTCCATACATCGGTTCGCTCGCTACTAATTCATCGTCTTTATATAAGCCGCACCTAACGTGAATTCCGATACCGCCTGCATTTGATGAAATTGAAGACAATAGCTTTTGTAGTAGCTAGCGGGTTTTCTTTCGGCCAGGGCCACCATCCTAATAATGGCATATCGTCGTAAATGGCGTTGAAATGAGATCGCGGGTTTGAGGTATTAAATTGGTAGATTAACTTTCCCGAACAATCATAGGCCAAAGCGATCCGAACCATGTCTATAGTCCAGTTTTTGAGTCGAATTCCAGATAAGATTTCATAATTTGGGGCATGGACTTGCAGGCGGGCGGTCCATCGCGGTGGCTGTTGTAAATCTCGTAGGAACCAGTATCTCGTAGTGGTACAGGGATGGTTAGGGTTGCCAAGATGACACAGTTTAAGATGGAGTAGGTCTGGGCTAATGTCATTGATGAACCCTTCTTCTCTTATCACATTTGCCGTTGACCAGTAGAAACCCTCTCGCATCAGAAGCGGCACATCGCTACATCTTACTTCCATTTCGCCATACCAGGGCTGGCAACGAGCGTGCATGCCAGGCTCGGGAAGAAAGCAAAATCTGATGGAAGTTATCCCGGACGCGTCCCAAAATGATTTTCCGTATCCGGCAGGACCAGACGTTGGTTGAATATGAATAGCAGCATCGCTCTGGGTATATGCTGTGCCAGCTACTTCGCTGTACGGAGGGGGTAGTTGTTGAGAGTCATCGCCATCAATCTGGGGTTCTGATTTTATCGACATATTTGCGCTATTATGAAGGATTTATACCGTCGCAAAGAGATAAAAAGGTAGACAAGGAAATAAAAGGGTGAGATGGGGCCAGTCTTCAGGCAATTTGTGGCATATCAGATTATTTATAATGACCAGGTAGGTAAGTTAGGTTGACGGAAACCTTACCAGGTAACTAGCACTGGTTAACGGACCTTCGTAGTTCATCAATGAATGAATTTTACAAATGGTGTTATGGCACAAAATCAACATTCGGAGTTCCGGAATGCTTAAAATATAACATTATGTCCGTGGTTTTATTTTTATAATAATAGTGTTTGCAACGATGATGTGTTTCGCTGTCCAATCGGATATCAAAGCAAAACAATATTAAAACATTACAATATTAGTGGCTATCAAGTTGCATTCTGCTTTTAAGTTACAAGTCTCGTAAACCAGCCTCACCCAAACGCAGCAAGTATGAGTTGTGGCAAAACCCCGAGTTTTCAACTACGGCACAATATCCTGTACGCCGTAATTCCTAACCCAGAGACGAGGGCAATATTCCTCCTATTCAAGCATGTATAGCTTGCTGTACCTGTGGATAGACACGGACCATGGCATCATACAGTTCCGGGTGGTTCTGCATTAATGCGCTTGGCTCCCACGCAGTCGCTACGAATATTGTGTCGATGCCGCTGCTGAGCGGTGTTGTAAAGATGTTGCAGATTTGCAAGCCGATGAGAAATGCGAAGGCCACCACAACTATTATATCAAAAGTCAGCCCATCATACTGATAAATCGTGGCAACGTGTGTTGCATAAACTTACCTGGCGTGTAGCCGCCGTCAGCATTATATGCCGGCTTGGTAAATACCTAGAGTATCGAAGTAAGTATTTAATCTCAAAGTCTGCGCTATTGCTGAATGGGGGCCACTTACAAGATACAGGTAAGCTAGCAGACTTGTCGCGTATCCGACGAATGTTGCCCCCATGGAGAGTACGGGGCCGATGAGACACTCGTTAACGAGAGCATCGATGCCGCGCTGTTTAATCATACTCCAAGTATCCTTGGCAGCGGCAACGTACGGCTTGCCGTAGAGGGCGATATAAGAGAAGGCATAGCGGTTGAGGAACTGCACCGCCCAGTCTAATATTCCAATAAGGCATCCGAGGATCCAAAATAGAACGACACCCATGATGTTACCCTGCGCTGCCTCATTCTGCCGAGCAACCGAACATAGTTGGCGCAGGAAGTTGATAATAGCCACGACTAGCGAACCGAGAGAGATCGAACCGAAGCTGTACGTAAGTGCTCTCCGCAGGCTGCCTCGGGTGGCTCCCTTAGGGAGGTTGTGGGGGTGGAAGTACCACGAGCCGTAAACACCCGAGATGGTAGTGTGAATGGTGTTTTTCAGCCATTCGGAAATCCAGTACATGGCAAATGTAATGAATACGATGAGACCAGTGACCTTAGCGGTACTGCAACCTCCTTCGGCACATGCCGGATTTTGGCCCGGGGACCACTTCGCATACACGGCGACGAAGGTGACCGAGTACCACGCAGCAAGGGCAGTAGCGCAAAGCCCGCCAAGCGCGCTGACGAGATACACATGACCATAGGTTTTGGAGACGTCGACAGCAGTCTTAAGCATGAGAGCACTGAACGGAATTCGCGGGATCCAGGACTAATATGGTCAGTAGGTAGACTCATGAGTGGACATTGCTGCATGAAACTTACGATGAAGGCAAAGACCAGGAAGGCGACAAAGATCAAGTAGACGATACCGCCAGAATAGTAGTGCCGAGATAGCATGTATATGGCTGTTACGAGACCGAAGACAATATTGAGAATGCCGCTATAATGATACGTGAGTTCAGACCTTATCTGAAGAGGATTTAGGGGTGATGGCTTACGTTATCCAGATAAACTGCTTGGGGAATAGGCGGGCTAGCAGCACGTAGACATAGCTGA
Source organism: Hypoxylon perforatum (assembly GCA_028571165.1). Classification (NCBI taxonomy): domain Eukaryota; kingdom Fungi; phylum Ascomycota; class Sordariomycetes; order Xylariales; family Hypoxylaceae; genus Hypoxylon; species Hypoxylon perforatum. The sequence goes on from JAOXNQ010003396.1 coordinate 13,089, forward strand.
AGACTGTGGCGACGCATAGGCAAAAGACGAACAGAATCAGCGTATTTGTGTTAAGTCCGACAGTCGACCCGGAATCATAGATAGAACCTCCTTGGAAGCCCTTGTTCGTAGCTGCGATAAGTTAGACTTGGGGTAAGTAGTGTTAGAGATGGCGATTCTACTGACCATAGCCATTGATCGCAATGCCCGAGACGGCAACGAAGCCTGCGACGACTAGAAGGAACTAAGGAGAGGTTAACCGCCGGATATCTTGAGTAAGGAGTTTGATGTAACATACAAGGATACCCGCCCAGAGATCGTTGTATTTTGGGCGTTCAATCTTGAATGCTTGATCAAACATGGGTTTCTCGTCGCCGAAGCCATTCGTGTAGTTCTGGGCCGGTCCCTGAGGAGGGCCGGATTGGTTATACTGGGGTTGTCCGTACTGAGACTGTTCGTATTGAGGCTGTCCATACTGAGGTTGGCTATACTGAGGCTGACCATATGTGTTTGACCCTTGCTGCATGTTGTAGTAATTAGTGGCTTCGCCACGCGGTTGATTGCTCGCCATTTCGAATGTAGCTCCCTGTTCGTCACCTCGTAGGAGTATCCTACTGTGAGTTCCAATAACGCAATGTTATTAGAGCGTGCAGCTAACGGAAAAAACCAAAAACCCGATGAAAAAATGCTGCCGTCGTCACAATATTGAAGGATACAAAGAAAAGCTTTGGAATGAAAGCTATTAAGATTTCACCGTGATACAACCCGCAAAGACGAGACTGACATTGACATCATTGGGCGCACTAGCGAAGCTTGTGAAAAAGCTCCAATTTTAGAGTTGCCAAGGTCCCGGTAGCTTGTTCAAGTTTCCCACTATCGAGCCTGAAGCTGCTAAGATCTAGGCTTTTCCATTTCTTCTCCAAGTTCAACCCTATCGATACGTTCATTGGCGGCTCTTTTGAGTCAATGGCGTCACTCTCGGCTTGCAACAGCCGAGATGGAGACGCGCCGTCACGCTAGATGGATCTAAGATGGTGTCTCACGTTACCTAAGTTGGCAGCCATAATATAAAACCCACGGAATCAAGAAAATGGCTGATTATTTGAGCAGGTTGAAGAATTTGCCATGAAGTCTCGCTAACTTCATCGCACTTTCATCCCAGCAAATACAATGATTGCGGTTACATAGAGAGCCGCGCTCACCAAGTAGGGTACCCCTAATGCGCCTGTCGCGATACCTCGGACCCATAGCGTCGCCATCAAAGGTGCACCGACCAAGGAACCCAAGGTTTTCACCATCATGACGATAGAGAAAATGTGTGTTTCCGCTCCGGTCGAGTTAGTTAACTCGTCGCTATCCTTCGGCGATACAGATGGCGATTTCAGCAACCCCAAGGTGAATACCGGTAAAGCAGCTCCGAATGAGTAAAGCAGTAACGACGGAATTAAGAGCCAAACTGTAACCGAGGACGCAATGGCCAATGCACCTAAAACGGAGACAGCCAGGCAGATTCGGGCGAAACGGACATTGTCTCTGTCTGACAATGACCGTGATTGAGATGAATCGGACGCAGTTCTAGATCGAAGAATACCAGGGATTACGATGGTAAGGAGCGTGAAATTCACGATAGCTTTCGCGGATAAAAGGTAGCCCGCCCATGCGAATAACCAATTATATCGCTTCGATATGTACTGAGCCAGGAGTTTGGTATCGGAGCTTGCGAGCGAAGTAAGGAAAAAGCTAACAAGCAGAAGAGCAAAGTTCCTGGGATGACTTCTAATGATAGAATGAAGAGTGCGAATGCGCTCAGTCACGGGTGAAAATAGAGATGCTTTAGACGTCTGAGCTTTTAGAGTTGGGGATGATATGAGTGGTCGGCGCTGCTCGTCCTCTGCCGCCGGCGGGGTGTGCGTCGGATCTTCAATCAGCGCTATTATGGGAATAGCCAAAAGAAGAAGACATATACCAATCCAAAGCGGAAGTAATAAGTGCAAAGTCATAGTTGCGCCAGCCAGGCCAGGCCCAACGAATGTTACAACATAGGACACGGCATTTGTCCAGCTAAAATAAGTCGCCCTAAAACACCGAAATCAGCCAAGAGAGGACCACGTTGGAGGGGAAAGTTTTACCTGACGACGTTATCATCCGTCAAACTAGCTGCTAGGGAATAGACGATAGAATTAAAAACGCAGTCGCCGCCAAGGACCGAAAGGGCAGGTCCAGCAACGAGGGCTTTTAGGGGTAATTGCTCCTCGAAATAACCGATTACGACAGTCCAAACGAGCATGAACAGTCTTGGGACAATGTTTAACCAGAGGCCAACTCTACGACCATACTTCTCAGCAACGAACCCAAGCGGGATTGTCATAATAAAGTCTTGATAGGTGTTAGCTTCTCTGAGCGAGTAAATTGAGCGTGGACGCCCTGAACGAGTCTGGACTCACCACCAACAATCCACGACGTCTCCATGATACCCATCAGCCACGCTAGCCTCTGCTGCACAGCATCTATCTTGCAAAAACTTTCATCGATACTCCCATCATCGTCGATTACAGATGGATCGTTAGCAGTATAATGTTCCCGACAGAAGCGTTGCTCTATGACCCTATTCACGGGGAGCTGGTATAGGCTAGCTGCCAGGTTGACCAAAAGCAACAGAGCCAAAAGAGCTAGGATCGCTCGCTTCGGGTGCGCCCGACGGCGCGCGGCACGCATCGGAACATCCTCATTGCTCTGCTCAGTGTCCATGCTTCATTATAGATTGCCAGTGGATGATGAATGAAGGAAGGAACGTTCGGGTTGACTTGAGCAACTCACTTCAAGAAGTTAAGGCTCAAACAGTCAGCCGAACATACATCATGTGGGGGTTGGGGTCAGCCGATAAGGAACTCCATGATATGCAATTATAACGATTAATACTTATCTAGTATATGCATTGAATGCATCTCTGTGTGCGATATCTTACTATTGAGAAAACGATCTCGCTGTTTACTGAGTTTCGTTTGAGCTGAAATGATGCAGTTGATCGGATTGCCAGGGTTAACTCGGATGAACACTTTATATGAATGCGAATAGCTCAGCATATATCGAGAAAGACATCTACGAAATTGGAGTTGCAAGAAGTCATCGTGAAATGTCGAATGCAAACCAAAGATAATTACACGAGCTCTGTTACTCCTTGATATTTTCGCGAAAGTCGGTGGCCGCCTGCTGCGCCCTCGTCAGGCGCAGATTCTCCTGGCCAAACCAATACGGTCTCAGATCCGAGATCGAGCCCTCCAACTCCGTATACGTGTCTCCCAGCGTCAGGATGACCCGCCCGTTCCACCGCTCCTCCTGACCGCCTCTGGGCCGGAGATCGGCATCGCTCTCCTTCCCGTAGACCTCGACTCTCCGGTCCTGCTTCGCCGTCGCGGCGTACACCAGCGCGCGCCCCACGAACATGGCGTCGCTGATAGGCAGGCCCATGGCGGCGATCGGCGCCGCGAGGTGCGGCGGCAGCAGGTTCGTGATCGTCGCCGCCGGCGCCACGCCGTTGATCGTGATGCCCTCCTCCGCCAACATCGTCGACCGGAGCGCGCGCACGAGGCCCACGAGCGCGAACTTGCTCGCTGCGAATACCGGAAGCGACTGCTCCGGCGCGTACGCGACCGCGCTGATGGTGATTACGACGCTGCCCTCCCGAACGCCGTGCGCGCGCATACTGCGCCGCGCCAGCGTTAGCGTGTGCAGGACGCCGACCAGATTAACGTCTAGCATGTTCGCGTAGCTGGGCTCCTGCCCGTCGGCGAGCGACGCGTGCGTGAAGTAGTCGTGCGCTTCGGACACGCCGGCGTTGGGAAACACCATGTCCACGCGGCCGACGGCGTCGAAGACGGCGAGCTGCTCGGCCCACGACGCCGCGTTGCACCGATGAAAATGGAAGGCTGGCCAGGTCTGCCACGGCTCGGCGTCGCCCGGGCTAGCGCTGCTGGGCTCGTTCACGTCAAGCACGTGGACGGTGGCATTTTTCGAGAGCAGGATCTTGGCTGCTGCGAAGCCGATTCCTGATGAACCGCCTGGGTACAAGGTTAGTAGATGGTAAGTGATATGGGCGACTGAAGCCAGGTATGTAGTGCATACCTGTGATCAGCGCAACCTTGCCAGTGAGATCCGGGATGGAACCATCGTCAATCTTTAATGATGCCATGTTCATATGTCGGGAACATGCTTCACGGGAGTATAGGGCCACGTCCGAAGAGGTGTTGACTATCTTGCGTCTGTCGTCCTCATATAAGAGCCTTTGGGCTCCCAAGTTGGACTCCAGTCTTTTACATGCTCTCGGCGATTTCCTAATCTGGCTAAGTTATCCAGATCATCGTGCATCCACGCCGCTCATGAGTTGTGCAGTGTGTTTTATTCAATCTCCTATATACTGCATACCACTCTTCCCCCTCCCATCAACGAGGCCATTCCTAAATTTTTCCACGACTTTTACATCTCTAATCCACCGCTGCCACGCACGGGTCACTGCTCCACCAACCTCACCTTTACGTGGAGATGTGGCTTCGACCACAACGTGTACATGCGCGAGTCTCTGTGCCAATCCAAGTCCGGGTCCGCGAGCTCCAGGTCGAAGTTCCACATCAATTTGGCCAGAATTTGGCGCATCTCCATCCAACCCAAGCTGCAAGCAAAAATGGCACCTTGTCAGCCCTAGCACAGTGGATTGCGGAGATCTCATTTTCAGCACTTACCTCTTTCCAAGGCAGCCTCTCGCTCCCAGGCTGAATGGCTGGCTAGCTTCGAGGTCGTCTTCTCCCTCATAACCCTCTAGCCACCGATCTGGATTGAACACGAGCGGATCCGTGAAATTATTCGGGTCAAGGCTTGCTGCGATAGGATTGGTAGCGACCACCGTCTTGTCCCGCTGTTAGCTTTGTTTTTGTGGCAGAACACCTTGAAATGCCTGTTATCTGAGTGTCTTTGAAGCGAAATATTACGTACCCCGGCCGGCAGGAAATGCCCATCCACAGTTTCACCGCCCTCCGGCACCTGTCTTGGAAGACCCAGAGGCAACGGGGCATAGATTCGCATTGCCTCTTTACAGACGGCGTTCAAGTACACCAAGTCACGGGTCGTTGCCTCATTGATTTCGTCCGTTGATTTGAAAGAGCTTCGGATTTCAGAGGCCAGCCTTTTGTACACATCCGGTGTCTTGAGGAGATAGTAAGTTGCTGTGGACAAGACTGTAGAGGTTGTCTCGCTACCAGCGAGCACGAAGTCCGAGACGTGCGCAGCCAGTTCGACGTCTGAGACCTTGTGCTTGTGCTTGTAGTCCGGGTCTTCGTCTGCCAGGGCTCTTTGTGCAAGAATGCGGGTAAGGAAGTCCTTGCGGGTGACCGGACGAGAGATACGTCTATTCTGTTTTAGCTCATACCCGTGATACGTGTCTCAAAACTCACTGTTTGACCAGCTCGATGGCCATGTCCTCGTTCTTATTCGTGTCGTCGATGAGCGCTGCTATCTGCCTATGCATGATCAATTTAACAATCTCAGCCAGCATCGGGAAACGCTTGAACGAGTCCACCAGGGCACCTTTGGTTAGAGCTCCCATCGTGATAGTAATCCATGGATGGCGTTCCTCTTTTGCCATTTCGTGATTCGTTAGCATCAACGCATTGGTGTATTTGGAATAACTAAGGTCGGGAATCACATCTTACCTTTGTCCAATGCACCGAAGGTCTCACCGAACGCCAGGTTTCCGATGATATCAAAGGCCATGCGTTCGTACAGATCCGCGATGTCGATACGTTGGCCCACCTTCGCCTTCATCAGATGCACGAAACAATCAACGCTTTCCGTGACAAGTATTTCCTGCTCCAAGAGACTCGTATTGCTGAAGGCATGCGATAGCAGCCTCCGCATCTGCGCGTGGATCCCGACATCGCGCTCCGACACGATGGAGCCGACTCCCTTGGCCGCAAAGCTGCCGCCTTCATAGAAGGTGGACTTCACGAAGGTTTTGTGTCCGGGGCGGAATCCGTAGATATCCCGAAAGGATTGGGCCGTGTTGAAACACAGCTCATTTGGTGCTACACGGACAACGGGGCCTATGTTCCTACATTAATATCAACATGTTTATAAGGTACTCAACTCTTCGCCGTAGGGGCAGTTAAGGGGACCTCATCGAAGTTTATCTTACCATAACGGCGATGCAGATCCAATATCTTATAAGGCTGCCTCCCTCCGAGGAAGTCTATCGAGTACGGCAACTTGACCACGAATACGTGAGCTCATGAATCTAACATATCTTATCCACGTACATTGCTAAAAGCTGCTAATTTTGGCCCCGGAAATCGGCTTAGTGGATGAAAATATGCATTGTATATTCCGTTATAGACGGCCTGCCAAGAACATCTTAATATCTATCCTTAGAATTAAAGATGAGAAGGGAGTCGCACCTTCGCGATGATTATTGCCGTGAGCAAAGTCAAGAGACTCTGCCATGTCCACGTGACAGCATTGAGAGGAGCGAAGTCGAAGATGTCTTGACTGAACATCTTGCTACAGCACAGCGTACAGTCGAACGCTACCGCTACAGTTCTAAGGTGTAGCTACAGAGTTGCACATGGCATTTTGATCAAGCCGAACATGATATCACCCACGTTACAACGCCTAGGCTTTTTCTAAAATAGGGGTATCAATCGAAAATGCAATGTCCTTTCAGGCGGGGGGATGATCTATCCACCGCACAGCGTGCCATGGTTGGCGATATGAGGTAATCAACACCGCCAGTTACTTCGGGATCAACCTGCTGCAAACCTAGACCTGCAGCAGGAGAAAAAGGAATATCATAAAATGTAACCACCCCGTTCGTTTCGCCTTTTTTGTACTACACGACGGAATTCCTTCGATCTAACACACTTTCGGAAGTGGCCGAACGAGCTGCTGATTCTAGACGACCGCGCCAAGAATGCCCTGTCGCGTTACACAGCGTCAGATCCTCCGCACCAGCTGACGTGAGCCTATTTGCCGGCTTCTTCTCATTGGCGCCCTGCGCCACCGTCCAAAAGGCCCCCAATCGTCCTCCTGCATACGCCCAGGCGTCGGCCCATCGCCTCGCTGTTCAGGCGCTTCCCTACCCCTTGCAGCGTGCTTACGAGCCCAAGTAGACGGTCCAGCGCCAGACGTAGCAGTACACGTGCGACTGCGACGCACTCTATCTCGCCCTCCAGCCGATATGCACCTATCGCTGCAACTGGAGCACCTAGCTGGTCTTCTGTGGTACAGCGCGACGACAGTGCGGAAATCGCCCGACAACACAGATCCGTAAGCTTGCTCACCAAAAAGGTAAGAATCATCATGTTCTCGACCCGCGCAGCACAGGACGCGCATTTCAGCATGGCTTCGGCTCGATGCAGCATCTTGCGGTGCGCGACGAGGATGCCGTCTACGGGTAGTTGCGCGTTAAAAGTAGCCGGCTCACCGAGCAATTCCAGCTCGTCCATGAAGATCACCGCACGGTGTAGACACTGGCAGTCTGCCTGCGGTTGTGTGTTTCTTTCCGTGTCCTGAGCTTGCCCTTGGCTAAATGAAGATCCGGTCTGTGGTAATTGCGACGGCCTAGGCGCACGTGCGCCCGAGTACATTTCTGGATGCTGTTGCGAGGCGCGGAAGAGCGAGTGTTCCTGCGTACTACCCAATATCTGCTCGGGCGCAAACCGCCCCTCGCAATTCCCCATTAGGGCGGACCCCGAAGAATACCGCGTAAAGTCGTTATCGAGCGAAAAATTGGAGAAATCCGTCGTGCTGCTCGAGCTGTAACTCCCTTGAGACTCGTGAATCCACTCATGGACGCCGGCGGCCCGATTTGTGGTGGACGCCGATGCCGACGATACGGGTCTATCGTCTGTCGGCGCCGGCGTGGGAAGGTCGAGTGGGTCGGGCCGTGTTAGATCCGTCACATTCGTGAAACCCGGTACCTTTTCGCCCGGTGCGGCGGTGGTGGTGGTGGTGCTACTGCTACTGCGTCGAGGAGGGTAGTATGTGCATTTCCTACCCAGAGACTGACATCGCCTGCAACCCTCGCCGTTACCCCGATCGCCCGTGCAACGCACCTTTTGCGCCCTACAATGCGAGCAAGCGACCGGCCGTTCTGTCTTAGCCGTCACGGGGTCGAAGATGTGCGGCCGCTTGCAAAGGAGCACGTTGCTCCCGTCGCTGCTTGCGACTGGCTTCCAGCTAGCGAACATGGTTTATTCCCGGCATTTGGGATTCAATAGTTCAGTCGGCCATTTCCAGTTCTGCTCAGGCCCAAATATGAGACCTTGATGACCCCTATTACTTGTGGGATTTATGTATAAATCCATCGCATCTAGGTGGGTTACACTTGCTCCTTCACGGCTTGTCTAAAGTCCTGCGCAGAGGGTGTTGCGATATTGTAAAAGGTGTTGGTAGGACCAGTCGGACCGGATTACATGTACCAGTACCTACAAAGAAATCTGACTAGTGGTGGTTGGCTCTGCTTGTTTGCCTGCCTACTGCAAGCGTCGTAAATAGGCTTATCGGCTTCGCTGCGGCACAGCACAATCTAACCCCAACGTCGCATCATGACCAAGCTCGTCATCGGCTTGGATTAATCATCAACTCATCAAAAGGCTTTCGTATCGCTTCTTTTCTCGTACGTAGCTTTGGGATAATTTTGCTCCACATAGCAGACTAGAAGCTACCCCTAGCTCCTGTCCTTTCAACTAGCCTAAGATCCTGACTTCAAGGCTCAAGATGGTCAAGTTGGACTTCGACCTCAAGCGGGATGTGCCCGAGCTCACGGGCAAGGTCATCCTGATCACCGGTGGTAGGCATATGTTTCTTTTCGTAGTATGCGTTTTAATAGACTAACGCTTCATCTGTACTAGGCACAAATGGACTCGGTGCCGCAGCAGCTAAGATGCTAGCAAGCCGAAATCCGGCCAAGATCTACATCACCGGGCGGAACGAACCCTCGGCCCAGCGCGTCATCACACACATCAAGTCGAGCGGCTCGAATACCGAAGTAGCCTGGCTACGCTCTGATCACACAGATCTCGCGTCCGTCAAGGAAACCGCAGATGCCATCCTGGCCAAGGAATCCCGGCTCGATGTGCTCATGGCCAACGCCGGCATCATGGCGCTGCCGCCCGGTCTGACCAAGGACGGCTACGAGCTGCACTTTGGCATTAACCACGTCGCGCACGCGCTCCTCATCCGGAAGCTGCTGCCGCTGCTCCAGAAAACCGTCAAGGAGCACGGCGAGGCGCGCATCATCCCGATCTCGAGTCTGGCGCTCGTCCTGGCACCGCGGAAGCACGGGATCGTGTTCGACGAGCTCAGGACGACGCAGGACTACTGGATGCTGGGCAAGTGGCAGCGGTACGCGCAGAGCAAGCTGGCGAACCTGATCTACGGTCGCGAGCTCGCGCGGCGGTACCCCGAGATCCTGACGCTGATCGTGGACCCGGGCCCGAGCAACACGGGCCTCGTGTCGAGCCTCGGGTTCTTGGACAAGATGATCGTGTACCTGGGCAACATCAACAGGTTCCTCGATGATGACCAGGGCCACTGGTGCCAGGTGTGGGCCGTGGGCGCGCCGAAGGATAAGGCGAAGCAGGGGGAGTTCTACGAGCCGGTTGGTAAACCCACTGATGGGTACACGCACTGGTGTCTGGATCAGAAGCTGGCGGAAAGGCTTTGGGACTGGACGGAGGAGGAACTTAAGCCATGGTTGGCATAGTATGAAATTAGACAGAACACATGTTGGATAATTTGGACCCTGTTTGCATTCCCGTTTGTATCAAACGAGCTGGTGGCTTAGTAAGCGTCAGAGAATTGTAATCAAATGCCCTACAACAGCCCATCCGCTGTAAATACAGCACTACTAAGTCTACTATATACCCCGCGAAATCCACTATAATCATTCCCTAGTACGTTGAACACTCAGCAACAATGCCCCTAGGAAAGCTTTGAGATCGCTATTAATTACGACACTTAGCGACGCGCGTTCCATTCAACTTAAGCGACAATCCTGAATGCGACAATGATGGTGTATTAAATTCATTTCTATCTCATTTTATTACACATATACACATATACACATACATATTCATCCTAGGATCTAACGCCTCTTTATGACAACTGGAACCCCCTATGGAGATATTTCTCCAAGAAACCTTTAGGATCATATTTCTCACGAACCGCTTGTAGCTTCGGCACGTTCTTCCCACCGGCGTAGCTCTCAAAAGGAGACTGGCCCTGCGCAGAGTCGCCGAGATAGATGAATTTGTTGTACAGCCCGAGCGCCTCGGTCTGCTCGATGATCTGCTGCGCCGAGGTCCGGGAAAACTCAAGCACGGCCGCGTCGTCTTCGGCGTTTTCCCACATGCTAAGAATGATTCCCGCTGCACGAGTGATTAACAGACCATCCAAAAAGCGAACACATATTTCAAGTAACAGGAAAGAGAAACTTACCGATAAATGTCCCGTCGGCATCGGGATCTAGGCCCAGCACATTGCCGCCCTTATCCTTTGATGCTTGGAGGTACTGCTTCGAAACTGGTTGGTAAACGGCATACGTGTTCAACCCTTGCACGCCGCTCAGCATATCCACGGCGTTGTCGATTACCGTCCTATTGTACAGCGCGATACTCTCCTCCGTCGCCTCGAAGCTGACCGCGTAGAAGAGGTTCCGCAGCGCGCGCGTCGAGAACGAGTCCAGCTGCTGCGGGATCGCGGTCCAGCTCTCCTGGACGGCGACGCCATTGGCGAGCGTCATGTCCGCAGGAATCGCGGTGAAGTTCTCGAGGGCCGCCGGCCCGGCCTCGCCGCCCGGGTATAGCGCGATGTTGTAGTACGACAGCGCAGGCGTGCCGTTAGCGATGCTCAGGCCCGCGAACACGTCGATATGTACATTGGGATCGTCGACGCCCCCGCCGGGCGCCATGTAGCTGGTCAGCGAGTCCAGCACGGCGGGACCGGCCTCTCCGGACCAGATCGTCAGCCCCCCGAAGGCGCTGGTCACGGGGAACGTGCGCACGTCGAAGCGCGTGACGAGGCCGAACAGGTTCGACCCGCCTTTCAGAGCCCACGCCAGATCGGCGTGCGGATCCAGCGCGTCGTTGGTAATTTCCAGCACGGTCCCGTTCCACAGGACGACCTGCCAGCCCACGATATTGTCCACCGCCCAGCCTTGGCTGCCAGAGAAGTAGCCCATGCCTCCTCCGACTAGCAGACCGCCTACGCCGACGGACGGGAAACGCCCGCCGTTGACCGCTAGACCGTGTGGCGCCAGCCATTCGTACACGGTCATCCAGGTCTGTCCTGGACCGATGCTCGCAATGGAGCCGTCTGAGGATAGGTTGTTCGTGTTGAACAGGCTGGCGGATATCATGACGCCGTCATCGAGAGATTGTGCTCCTGGCACTGGCATGTGCCCGCCGGAGCGGAAGGCAAATTGCGACTTGGCGTCGCGGATGATCCCCAGCCCCTGGGAGAGCGCGGCTACGGTTGACGGCTCGAAAACACATAGCGGTGTCATCACACACGTCTGAGACCAGACATCTATGAGATTTGAGATTTCTTAGTTTGGACATGTCTGTCTCGTGTGGGTTTGCAATTTTCGCGTACCTTGGGACTGATTCAGGTACTGAGCGCTGCTGGGCCAGAATACATGGTCCGGCAGCGTAGCGAATAGCACATCACATGTTCCCGCGGCGCGTTCCCGCAGATTCTTAAGGTTAGACCCTTCAATGGCTAGAGCGACAGCACCCGGGGCCAAGAGCCCGAGCTGCAGTAACAGTTTAAGAGCCAGCATAATCGCGAATGATGGTGTCGTGCAAGCACATCTGCACCATGAATGGCCTAGACCCAGACCACCGGGACGGACGTTTTGGAGTGTGACATCACTTTATATGTGGTCCTATTTCACGGGGGACATCTACATCATGGTTTCACTGTACGACCCCATATCTATATTTACCTGTCCATTGGGAATCTCAGATATCACTTTCCATTCTGTCGAGTTGCTCCGCCTCGGCTTGATAAAGAAAAAGAATGGGCTAACAGGCCATCATCCTGTTGGCTGGTTTACTAATATGTATTTTAAGTGCTTTCAGGGCTGAAGTAGCAGACTCCGAAGTCTTAGCTAATGTTACCCTGAAAGAGGAAGTCGCCCGCGATACATATTAATCGATACATATGACTATTACGAGACTGTGAGTCGTGAGCCATGTAGGAAGCACACTAAGCGCTGATTACCGGCAGTAGTTATCGGGAAGCTTGTTACCCGTTGATTATCCAGAGCATCCGGGCATGTGATTGGTCTTCCTTTGCGAGTTACCCCTTTTTCTCTCTTCCGCAACGGCATTTGCCCCTTGGTCCCCCAAACTTACGATTGAGCCGATGCGTACGTGCGGCGTGTACGATCAATGTTAACACGACGTCCGAATCCTTCAGCTTAGATTACGTTAGGCGGCGGTAAAAGGCTACAGTGCCATTCGCCTAGGCAAGGCACATGTGAAATAAAATGCGCGGTAATAGTGGGTTACGGTGATGGAGTGCTGATGCACGATGAATCCTACCCGTTCTTCGGGCCCGACCCGCCATTTTATAGGGGGGTGTAGGTATTAAGCCACTGCAACGTCGCTCCACAGGGTGTCATCGAGCAGAAGATGTCTATCATGAGCATTTTGACACCTGTTAGAGATACGACTGCGCAAATAGAGATTTGTCTAAGATATGCGAGTGCAATTGCCTTTTTTGCCTATTCGACAACAGTACTGAGAAATCGTGCTCAGTTGTAACCCAGCCGCTATGGAGGAAGGCTTCATTGAAACTTGGAAGGCCCATTGGGTTCTAGTTACAGGAGTTCTAGTGAGATAGCTACCGCCTATACATGGCATTAGATTGGGTATCTAACGCAGCTATTTAGGTTTTCGGCTACTATCTAAGCAACATCATCTACAACCTTTACTTCCATCCACTCGCTAAGTTTCCAGGACCGTGGCTGGCGCGCGCTACCCTGGTAAGATATTAGACCTTACCTAAGCAGCGCCCAGCATCATCGATGACTAATCACATCACCAGTTATGGCGGTTCAAGAACACCATGGGCGGTCGACAGCATCGAGTATTCCAAGCTCAACATAAGAAATATGGTAACTAACCCTACGAGTCGTCTCGATTCCTTCGCCTGCTAGACCATCTGCTAATTCTTAATAGGCGACGTCTTCCGTGTCTCTCCCAACGAGTTGAGCTTCGCCTCCGTCCAATCTTATCGTGATATTTATGGCTTTCCGCCAGCAGGAAAGCCGCAGTTTATCAAGAGCGACTTTTACGATGTGTTCGGATCGGGCTTCAAAACAGGATGCATCGGCAGTGAGCGAGATCCGAAGGTAGTCCACCCTCTCGACTCAATTGATTCATACATAAATAAAACTAACTCAAGGTGTAGGTGCATGCTTCCAAAAAGAAGAATCTCTTGGCAGCCTTTTCTCCGCGTAGTCTCGCGGCCCAGGAGGCCATCATACAGAGATGCACAGACGCGTTTGTCAAAAAGGTCGGCCCCCTAAGTCGAAAGGACAAGGAGGGTATCAATATGGTCGAATGGTTTGAGATGAGCGCTTTCGATCTTCTCGGCGAAATGGCATTTGGGGAGAGCTTCGGCTGTGTTGCTGAGGGTCAGTTTCCCCGTTACCCCTTTATAACCCCCTCTCTAGCGCGGGCGCTGACCAACTCACTGGCGCACAGAGAAACACCACTTTTGGATTGACCTCATCCTCAAGCATCTGCGTGAAGTTGTCCTGGTGGACAACCTGCGACGATTCCGCATATTGGCTATGCTAGGTAAATGGCTGCTCCCGTCGCTTGCGATGAAAGTAAAAGCGACCCACCAACAGTATAGCCGGGACAAAGTGCAGCGGTTCGTCGATGCCCTCTCTAAAAGCCCTCACGGAGATACTGATAGTATGAAGCCGACTCGAAAGCAAATCATCGCGGCAGGACTTCTTTACAAATATTGTTGCGAAGGTCAATAGCGGCGAGGTTCCATTAGAGGAAATGACAGCGCATGCGAGCACGCTGATGTATGGTCCCCCTATTTAAATAGTCCCACATTTTTCGGTGCGACTGACCTCCCGATACAGTATTGCTGGCGGCGAAACTACGGCGACGACTTTGGCTGCGGCACTCTACTACATCCTACGATCGCCAGTGGTGGTCTCAAAGCTTACGCAAGAGATACGCGGCCGTTACAAGTCTTACGATGAGATCGATTCAGTATCAGCTCTCCAATTGACCTATCTCCAAGCCGTCATCAATGAAGCCTTGCGGATGCATCCGTCCGGCGCGCATGGCTTTCCGCGAATATCCCCTGGCGGAACTGTTGATGGGAATTGGATACCTGCCGGAGTAAGCTTCTTTTAAATCTGGTGTGCAAAGTGATTCCGTTCTAACAAATTGCGAACAGACGGAGGTGTACACTAGCACATGGTCTGTGTCGCATGACAGGCGCTACTTCGCTGATCCAGATGTGTTCAACCCGGAGAGATGGATTGATCCTGACTGCAAGGACTTAAAGGAGGCCAGCCAACCCTTCTCACTTGGCTATCGGGCTTGTATTGGGCGAAGGTAAGTGGAGTCGAGAAATACCCCTAAGCTATATGCATTTTAACCCTACAAGACTCGCTGACTAATTCGCTGACTAATATCTATCTTCACAGCTTTGCTTTCGTTGAGATGTCGTTGGCCCTCTCGAAGCTATTCTTTTCATACGATATGGAACTTATCGATCAAGATCTTGATTGGGAAAGCCAGTCAAGACACTGGGTCATGTGGTGGAAAGCGCCGGTACGGATCCGGGCACTGGACGCACGCTCATCCTAGAACACATACAGCAAATGATAATATAAACAATCAATTGGATAGTGCCCCTGCCTAAGAAATGTACAAGATAAATATACAAGATTTTGGAATCCACAATCATACAGACATACAATCCTAATTCTAACATATTCCTTTTGGCTTTTTTATCTTTCAGAGGGCTACACCGGGCTCCGGCTCCCTTGTTAACCCCCTCGTACTCGCATGATCGCCGTCTTTGTAGTACGGGTCTTTCTCCTCGGACAGCGGCTCCCAGCGATGATCCGGCTGCGTCTGGGTGCTCAGCTCGATGTCATCGGTGTTCGTGATCCTATTCCACGACATGACCGGCCGCAGCCGGCGGGAGTCGCCGCTCCGTCCCGACCCGCCGGGCGTCGGGCCCCCGCTGCTAGGGCCAGACTGCTTGGAGGCTTCGGTCTTGCCCGTGGCGCGGCGGAAGAGTACCGGGTACGATGGGATACATGCGACGAGGAAACCTGCAAGGACTTCGATGGCAGATAGATATGCGGCGGGGACGTTATCCCCTATTATAGTTAGCGATTGCGCTGGAATGGTGCTTTGGGGGGAGAAGGACTCACAGGTAGGATCGACCGTAGCGTTCAGATCGCCAATATACCCAGCCCTCGTGATCCCCACCACACACGCGCCGCCACCGAGCGCGAACAGGACAATCAGGCCCCAGCGCCTCTTGGGCGTGACGTTGAGCCGCCAGACCAGCGGCAGCGGCAGCACGAGGATGGCGACGTCGGTCAGCACGTTGAGTATGCTGGTGACGAGCGCCAATTGCCCGATGTTGATGCAGTGGCCGCCCGCGACCGTCGTGTCCCAGTTGTACTCGATGGGGATGCACTGGAAGCTGATGGCGAACACGGTCGTGAACATCCACGCGCCCATGAAGACGGCGACCCCCAAAAGCGCCCACCGGAACCAGTGCTGTGGGAAGATGCGCTGGTAGAAGGCTAGGATCGACCACTTGATCGTGACGATGATGACGGAGTAGATGATCTCGGAGGAGATGAAGTACTGCAGGAGAGGTCTCAGCACATGAATGGAGGGGGGGTGGCTTGGAAGCGTACGATTTGCAGAAGCCGCGCGTCAGTCACGAATAGTACATGTTTACCCAAGCCGTTTGCCGTACATAGCCCGAGGGCAACGCAGAAAGGTATGTAGAGACACTACGTCCAGCAATCGTGTTAGTATTGGCACAATCGTTGGCAGGTAGATAATGATGACGTACCAAAGCGAAAATGATCAAGTAATCCGCGAGCAACAGCGTGTTTCCATGGAGCCAACGCGCAAAAAGACGGGTTCCGACGAATATGACCGAGAGGATTGCGCAGACCGTGACACAGCCTACGATGTTAGAACGTACATCGTCGTCGGCATGCGCAAGCATGTACGCACTTACAACACCAGAAGTCAGCAATTACCTCCTCATCCGAGACACTCGGGGGCTTAGGCCGGAGGCTTACTCTCGGAACTGACTGAAAGGGGGAAAAAGGAACTCTTCGTGTTACTTACATCTGCTCAGGCGACGGTAACGACATCTTGACTTGCAGTCCTAGACAAGACACAAATTTCGAAGACAAAGCAAAACGAAGACGACTTTACAATGTGTGCTGATGACACATAATGGTTGGAAAGATGAAGCTAACTTCAGATTGATCATAGGCTACCTAACCTAACTAGATGAACCCCTTCCGATTGCCGCACGCTGGGACCGAGGCGCGGCGACCTTCAACTACACACGGTAGGGGGGTAGCTGCGCCGGCGGCCAAGCAGAAAATCCTCCAAGGAGTTTTCGATGTGTGGTTATAATTGGCTTCTTCGCATTATCTATGTGGCATAGAAGGATTCGGCGTACAGTTGTATAACGTGATCCTCCACGGGGTGAGGTATGACTGTAAGGGTGATAGGGTGGGTGAGATCCGAAAGAGGATGTCGCCGGTCCCTAGGTGCACGACCCCACGGCTCCAGCATCTGCAGGACATCGCTGACGCACTCGTATTTTCGCTCCAACGGGAACTACAGCGCCCAGAACTTCGGGGACGGTGTGTGCTACCTTAAGGGAAACAGGGGATCTGCAGCGTAACTTTAGCTTCAGCCCTTGAGATCGGAAATCCTCCACGGGCAGGCTGCATAGGACTTAAGTTATCCCTGCTCGCGCTCAATTGCTTGGTTAGGTACGATAGTGGTGTGATACCAGCTCTTGCCTACTCCGGCCGCTCAAAGAAGCTAGACGGATCTCGCCGCGATCGTAACATGTTCAATTGAAAGCTACGCGAGTATGCATGTCAGATTCTACTTGCTCCTACATCGTGGGATGACGATCTTGCCCTTTAATTACTTGAACCGTGCGATTGGCCCAGATGTAAGTAAGCACGCGGTCAGGTAGATCAGATCACATAAGATCAGTCGGCAGGTTACCGGTAGAAAGGAAGGCCAGAAGCAGTGCAACGTGGATGATAAGAACGAGGAAGAAAAGATTGTAACGTTGTGGAAATAAAGATGGAAATAAAGGAAAGGAATCCTGAGGTCGCAATAAGGATTCTTTTTTCTTAGATCTAGAGACCGATTCGGGAATACGATTTTCCCCTTTTCGCGTTCAGGGGCGCGGCTCACCGAGCTTACTATAACATCTTTCCAAGACGCTATCATGCACCTCAAAGGCACAGCACAGGCTATTCAACGACTCCTTACAAAATAAATGGAGACAGCATTGTAAAGTATCGGTACTTTTCTCCCAACCCCTAAACACAGCCTTATAAGCTACCTACAGCAGATAAGCGATGATGTACTGCACAGACGAGAAGCGCACGGTTATCGGCAGATCTTCACGCTGACTCGAGAATGAATGAATTTCTTAGGTCATCGTTGCAGGGTATGCGTATTAGGTAGCGGGGTATGATATCAAGTTATCTTCCGTTTCTTGCACAGGATGGTGGCAGCATGGTCTGGCAGGAATTGCGTCTCTACTTCCATGCTCTTTGGTCGAGTCTGACCGTCAGCGAATCTGATATGGTAATGATTCAACAGGTACGTGGTGATGGCTTTGACTTCGTCGCCCGCGAAGAAACGCCCTGGGCATGCATGCCTTCCGTACCCAAAAGCCATGCTCTGCGGGTTCGCCTGTGAGTAGCGCAAATCAGCCAGTTGTTCATTATATATGGAGTGCTAGGAGGAAGTGGTGAAGCTCAAGTGAATGTATACATACAGCGACGAATTGCGCCTTGCCTTTAGTAGCAGGATCATCTGTGGTCTCGCGCAACTTCGCGAACCGGAGACCGTCAAAAGTCTCTGGTTCAGGATATAGCTTCGGGTCCATTGCGATGGCCTGTGCCGGCACGCCAATATTAGTATGCGCCGGGATCACGAAGCCATCCGAGAGGGGCCAATCCTCGGTAATGATGCGCTCGAAGGTGACTAAAATTCTTAGTCAATATAGGTATCGTAACGGAGGATTGGACATTAAAAAGGGAAAATAATACTTAGTAATAGCGGATTAAACCGCTGACTTTCTTTCATGATGCTGTCCATAACATGCATCTGGAAAAAACCCTTCTTGCCAATCTTCCCACCTTCATCAGCGACCTTTTCGTACTCCTCTCTGCACAGCGCAATCAGGTCAGGATGTGCGCAGAGGTCGAAAATCAGCTGACTATTGGCCGCTGCTGTTGTATGTATAGCAGCAAACGAGATCTTCAACAGGATACTTGCTATGAACCGAGGATCCGTCTCCTCGTCCACGGCGGCGTCCTGCATCCACGCAAGCAGGTCCTTCGGGCGCTCGCCCGTGCGCGCCCGCTCCGCCAGCATGGGCAGCGCCGCCTTCTCGGCCTCCCGGTAGTGGTTGGCCAGGTTGCGGATCTCGGGGATTAGGCGCGAGGCAACCGGCTTCAGGAACTCGGGGTACTTCTTCAGCTTCTGCGCCCCGATATACCCATCGATAGCAAATGCGATTGACGCAGCTACCCACGACGCGTTGCGGCTAAGCTCAGGCCCGCCGAACATACGAGATGAGACGCGCGCGACGATGCGGGTGATGACGTCTACGAGAGGCACCTCTATCCACTCGTCTTCGGAACACTTGGGAAAGATCTCGTCGAAGCAGTCTGAAATCTCGTCCTGCACGCTCATCATGACATCTGGAAGATGCTGATTCAGGTCCGCCTTGACGGTCCTGGGGTGCAGTGTACTGCGGCTACCGAAGGTCGTGTATTTCCCCTCGAACATCTCGATGAAGGTCCCCACGAAATCAACTTTGTCGACCGGCGCCGTCTTCAGGTCCTCCAAATAACGGACCGGGAGCATAAGGCGCTCGCCTAGAGGTGATGGCACATAGAAGAAGCCCCCGTTGACATTGTTGCGGAAGTAGCCCTCCGTGAGCATGGCTTTGGAGTCATGGCGAAAGCGCTCCCGACTCCGGATACGATCCTTCTTGCTAGCGCCGCCAATGACAGGTATGCCGGGAATAAGACGCTGCTTGGGTGCCGAAAAGTAATTCCATATGATTGCCGTGAAGATGATGAAGATAAAGAGACCGCTGATGTCATTCTTGTTGAGAGTCGATGCTCGTGCTGATGCCCATGCCATGCAATCATCGAACAGGCGTGGGCCCAGCAGAGCGGTATCCAATATCGAACTTGACGACATAGCTTCAACTCTGTCTATGGTATCCAACTGGGAAGAGAATAATGCCGCAGCAAAGTGTTTCGCGTCTAGATCTGTGGCTTGGTGTGTATGGGTGAACCCCATAAAGATACCCCTGAAATGGGCAACAGTATAATAGGTTCTCTATGCCGAGATAACCCCAGATCTCAGGGGGCCTTGCTGTATCTCGCTTGTTAGCCTTCCGATGTCTTCAAATATGACCATGGTATTCAACTATAGATACTTGGGGTCTAAATCGTTGCGGTACCGATCAACAGATAGAGACATAAGCATACGTAATGTATAGGCGGCAGATGGGATCGCCACAATCACGAGCAGGTCAAGAAAAAAGACGGGAAGGTGCTTACAAGGTTGCTAGCATCAGCGCTGTGCCTCTTTGAGTCGGTGGATTGTTTAGTCGGGCACTTCCTTTTAGGGATGTTGATGCGACGTGGCGAGTTCAAAGCCAAGTGTATTTATAGCCTCAGAAGAACTGTACACATAATCGTAAAGTACTGCTTATCAAGGTTCTAGTCTCGGCACAGGAAGAGATAAAATAGGGGCATAAGGGGTCTCATCTATGTATAGCCGGAGTGTGTAACTGTGTGACAATGTCGTCGTTACTTTATCGATTAGTCGGCATTGCGGTCATACCTTGTATATTAGCCTGACTCCCATTTCCTGATGTTTTCCAAACCTAAGCTGCAAGCCGTTACTGCCTAAGTCTCAAATAATTCTATCATCATGGCACCCATAGCCGAGGAGTATGTCACTGCATCTGAGGTTTCTCCCAGCCAGAAACAAGCCAAATTTGCTGCTCCGCACAAGCGGCTGGTAATTCACGCTCCTCCGTCAGACCTGACGGCAGAAATTCATCCTCTTCATGAACAAGTTATCGCTGAGGTTGATGGTTATTTTCTGGAGAACTGGCCTTTCCCTAGCGCAAAAGCACGCAAAAAGTTCGTGGCGGCGGGTTTCTCTCGAGTGACGTGCCTCTATTTTCCCAAGGCATTGGATGGCCGCATTCATTATGCCTGTCGTCTATTGACCCTGCTCTTCTTGGTAGACGGTAAGCTTTGATTTTCCAAGTGTTGCCCCTGGCATGGCAAATGTATCATGGAGTCCGCATTGACACGTAGATAGATCTCCTCGAACATATGTCCCTAGATGATGGCCGCGCCTATAACGAGAAGTTAATGCCACTGTTCCTGGGCTCCGCTCTTCCAGACCGCAGCGTGCCGGTCGAATGGATCAGCTACGATCTTTGGGAGTCGATGCGTGCTTGTGATAGAGGCATGGCTAACGAGATCATTGAGCCTGTGTTTACCTTCATGCGCGCGCAGACGGACCCCACGCGTTTGACCGAGATGGGACTTGGTCAGTATCTAGAATATCGTGAAGCCGATGTTGGCAAAGCGTAAGTGTTATCTGCTACCGTGTTTACGTCGTTGAGTACATGTAAATATCGGATATTCGAGCGTAAAGGTGCTGAAGTTTCTCTCAAGCCTCCTCGCCGCATTGATGCGCTTCTCAATGGCGCTCTCGGTATCGCCTTCAGACCTCGAGCTGGTTCGTCCCGTCGATCGCAACTGCTCTAAGCATCTCTCGGTCGTTAACGATATATGGTCGTATGAGAAAGAGGTCTTGGCTGCCCAAAGTCTCCACGAGGAAGGCGGGGTGTTGTGCACGGCTGTCGCTGTACTGAGCCAGGAGGCCGAGATTAGTACAGATGCAGCGAAGCGCGTTCTCTACCATCTGTGTCGAGAGTGGGAGGTCAAGCACCAGACACTAGTCGACGGCATTCTGGCACAGAATGACACGCCGGTGTTAAGGGCTTACCTACAAGGTCTCGAGTTCCAGATGAGCGGAAATGAGCTTTGGAGCCGAACGACGCTGAGATACGTGCAACCGACATCTTGATCATCTTGATTGATATACCGCTAGCTCAAACAGATAATGAGTTGGAGATGTAAATTCATTGGTAGCATTATAGAGTGTAGGGAATCAATACAGTGGTAGATATAAGGAATGTTTGAGCGTATTGCTACTAAGGCAAACCACCGTTACGCGTTCCCCCTCCTTGCGCGCCAGTGTAAAAATACGATTTAAACGCGTATAACCATCCCTTAATTATCTATATATTTCGATTAATATTTAATTTTTTAAAAATCTGAAAATAATATTTTATTTTTTATTTAATT
>JAOXNQ010003467.1:0-34473 GCA_028571165.1 Hypoxylon perforatum
CCGCCCCAAACGCCGGGTTCACGGGATGCGCGTCGAAGGACCGCACGTCGTAGGACGCGGGCGAGCCTTGCGTCTCGAGCAGCGACTCGAACTCAGCGACCGACTCGCACACGCGCCCGTTGATGCTGATGTCCGGCTTGATACCCGCGCCTGCTAGCCGCGGCGACGTGGACGCGTAGAAGTGATCCAGATTGCGGTTTTGGCGGCGCGCGAGAGCTTCGTAGTACTGGTCTATGAAGGTTTGGGCCGCTGGGAATTTGATTAGCATGGATGCATGTGTATGTGTGGGGGCGAGACGAAGTAAATACCTGCGCTGACCACGTTGGCTTGGATTTCTGCAGTCGGTAAGGCCATCTTGAAGTCCTTATTCCTTAAGCCCTACCCCCCAAATCGTCGCGCTTATTGCCTAATGCTACTAGACAGCAAGGAGCCGTGAGCTGGAAATTGAAGGTTGGACTTGTGACGTAACAGCCTGAAATTCGTACCTCACAAAGGCAGGTAAGTGGTTATGTGAAAAACGACAATGAATAAAAATTTGGCTGTAGGCAATCACATATGATACTAGCGCATGCAGGTGAGCTTGTCTGGGTTGGATGTTGGAATAGGTAGGTATTGGCTGAATTCTAGTACAAGATTGAACTGTTGTAAATGAAGCCGAGCTGAAGATATTTTGGTCATTTTTATCTGTTCATACTGTGTGGGTCCTTCATTCCCCTCATTATGATAATGTCTGCACGCTAATTCAACAGCCTAACAGTCCAACTATTGCATTTTCAAACAGTGTAGCTGTTTTGACTGTGTCATACTTGCTCCTTTGGCCATGCCATCAGCTGTGCATACTCGAAGGGCACCAACTCCGCGATCTTGAGCAAAAGTGGTTTCACCCTCCCCTTAAGCCACCACCTGTCCTCCGCTCGGTGCAACAAGATGCACCAGTATGCCATCACTATAAGAGCCGCCGGACTCTTCAGGGCAAGGTCTTCTGTAAAACTATGGCCCATGATAGGGGGAAACCGAAGAGCCGCATTCTTACGATTCAATGGCGTGTTTGCATTGTCTGACAGGTAGTAGCATACGCGCAGCCTGATCATTACCTGCTCATATATTTCCCTGCGCTCGGGGATGACAGGTAGTTGTCTACCCAGCTCGACCAGTCTCGTATCCGTAAATCCACCGCTCAAATTCTCGACTCTAGGTGTGTATAGATCTCCTAAAAGCGCCCGTAAAGGGGACTGCATAATGGTAGCGTTATGTTCTACGGTGACTGCCGCACACCCTTGGATGAGGACGAGCCATTCGGCCAGAGAACCAGTTTCCTCATTGAAGAGCAGCGACGACGGGTTCTTCGCTGCTGCGAAATGATACGGCACGAAAAGACACGAGCATGCGAAAAGCGGGAGCGCCGTCTCCGTTGAGTTAGCCGCAAGGGCCTCCCGAAATAGCGGAATAGCTTTCGCTTGATGTTCCGCAGCCGTCCGCTCCAGAAATGCAGATTGCTCCGAGGCCGTAGTTCGAAGATGTAGAGCCGCGATGGCAAGAACTTCGTGTAAGAGGTACGGGTACTGCGTCGCAAGATCTAACACGGCCTCCCGCCAGACTATCTCCGATGCGCTATCATCTGCCTGCGCGAGAGCCGTGGATATGGTGAAATGGCGAAACAAACTAAAATCAGTTGAAGTAAAAGACGGCGCTTCATATGAAGGCGTGGTAAATCTTGCTTCCGGCGTTCTTGAGCTTCTCTCAATGGTTTCGGGCGACGGTAAGGGCAACGACGTCGCCGCCAAGCTACACGAAAGATGTCTCTTGGCACAGTACCCGCACGGCCGTTTCTCGTCGCATTTTATTTTTTTCGCTTTGCAAGTGGCACACCCGAACCGGCTCTTGTGGTGAGCTTTACGGGTCGACATGCTCGGTGATCATCGTTCGCCGTTATTCTAGGTAGATTTTTTTCATGGCGGGGCCGTCATAAAATGCCGTGTTCTCTTTTTTCTTTAAAGTCTCTCTCCCAATCACCGATATGCGTACCGATTGAGGCTGAGCAAGCTGCGCCATCGTACATCGAGCCAGATCAAAATAAACTAGCTTGATTATGATTGTTGACGTTTCAATTGACTGCGTTGTTCACACTATGGTCTTGGGTGTAGAACCTCGTCCTTTATCAATTACGTCTTAGCTTTAGATACCTGATTCGGAATCATGGTGCAGCACAAACCCGACTACTACTTACAGCACATCGGGAGCTAGACTAGCTATGTTGTTCAACTTGATAGAGCACCTTGATGCCCTCGCAGAAGTTACAGAGGAAATTCTAGAGTGAAGCTGACACTTGCTGGATCGACTTTGGCTTTTCTCAGTTATCAGCACCACTTTGACCTTACCATCTATTTTCATCTAGACACGTTCGATAATACCTGTTCGAAAGCGCGAGGACAGGGAGAATACGCTTAACAAGGTTTGCATCGATTTCGGATAACTTATTAAACTTTAGCGCCAAAAATCACGCATGCCCTAGGCAGTTCTTTGCCCAAGAGGCGCTGAAGCTCATATTCATCCCAACGACGAGTTCACATATGCAGAAGGAACTCCGACTTTGTTCCGGGAGAAGAAGAGGGTAAGAGGACGGCGCTATAGCAGCGAGCTTAGTGCTAGAATACGCTATAATTACGGCACATTACAGCGCATAGTCAGCAAACTACAGCGATTGAAGGAACCCCTAGAATCATCAGCGGTATTTAATAGGGGCTAAACAGGGTAGGTCGAGCAGGGAAATTTATTGATGCTATCGTTACTGAAGGTGAAACTGCTCGAGCTTATGCAGTTCATCGATCGCATCTCTCATGTGTGCATCAAGATCTAATGCACCTATGTGAGCTGATAGATCGCTTAGCATATCCCCTAACTGCTCTGGACGTGCCTCCGCATTGGCACGACAGCACAGTCCACCTGTCTCCCTACTTGTGTCGATGATGCGTTGACATCTGGGCCTCCGTACAGTGTCGAATGCCTTGAATATATCGTCAACATCATTAGCAGATTCAACTTCACGCATTAAAGTTCCTAGGATGAAGGCATCCTCTGAGGCCATAGCACCTCCAGCGCCCTGCCAAAGGCTTGTTGTGTGTGCGGCGTCCCCGACAACACAGACCCGGCTTCTCGAATAGCTCGGCGTGGACTTATGCTCCCAATGCGAATACGCTTCTAAATTATCCGAATTTAACATAAGCTAAAGTAATCGACTGATCAGCATGTAGTTTACATTCGTATTAAGGGGAAAGAAAGCTCACCTTAGCTATTGCTTTGGCAGCAAGATGTTCAAATTGATCCGCGGCCAATTTATCTTTCAAATCGTCTTTCGTGACGATCGTTTTATGCTCTAGCGGAGCCCCTTTCTCTATCAGAACTGCAACGCATAGGACGTGAGTGCGGTCTTCCGAAGGCGCTTGCATCATGTATACACCATCACCCATCCATTGGTATTCTCGGTCCATATCGACTGCTTCATTCTCGAGAGCAGCTTTCGCCGATTCAAAGGGTACCGAAGTAATACACTCCCACCATCCTGCTGGATGGGCGGCATGAGTCTTGGCGTCTTGTTGCAGGATGTAGTTTCGGACGCGACTAAAGGTCCCATCAGCGCCGATAACAGCATCGCACTCAGCTATCTCGCCGTTTTCGAACTCAAGCTTCACCACCCCTGAAGCCGTCTGCTCTACTGATATGAGCTTTCTTCCTGCATGAAAATTTTCCTTTGCCAGTGGGGAGAGAAGTGTCTGGTGCAGTAGTGGCCGGTCCATCACCATGCCCCTGATCCCGAGATCGCGGATGAGAACACCTGTTTCGGGTCCTGAGCCCTAAAATGTCTCCATGTGTCAGTTTTTACAGTTCCTAGTTAGATCATGGTAAAGAAAATGCTGACCAAGACGACATGAGCCTCATCCATCACGCTAGCTCCAGCCTTGGCCTTTAAAGCCTCGACGACGGACGGAATGATTCCTTCCAGGGCTTTTAGGGAGAGATGAGATAGTTCAATGATGTCCCTTGGTTCCGAAAATTCAAGCGCGGATTCGTAGACCTGCACATCGATACATTCATTCCTTGCAAGCGCGTTGGCCAAGGCACCACCAGCAAGACCAGCCCCGATTATAGCTATGCGCACGCGACCAGCCATTACGGGCACTATATAGAAGACAATGAAAATGATCCCACGTCTGGACTTGTGCCTTAGATGAGCTTTGGTGGAGACGTAGTTAGATCGATCTAAGATAACAGGAGCGTAACAGATGGTGTATGAGGTAACTCACTTTGCGAAAAGTGGTAAAGGCCCTACATAAATGTTAAGAATATCCAGGCGGCAAGTTATCATGGCGATTAGCATACATAATATGTACATGAAGCCTAACAATACCTCTTCACATTTGAGCCCATGCGGTGCAGCCAACCAGAGGAAGCGATGCAGGTGGCAAGGAAGATAATGATGGAACGGTTGCATTTCTCAAATGTTGGAAAAATAATAACCTCTTGATTGGAGATTCTCGCGTTTCTTAAGATTCGTAATGCCGAACTGGCGCCGAAAACATGGTCCAAAATGCCTTATGCAATGCGGGCGACACCAACGATCGATGTATTTAGGCTGTTAGAAGCATGGTTTGCGATGGTAACTGGTGACACCTGCCCCTTAGGGTTGCACTTAGCTCAAGTCTCACGCGGCACCAAATGTTAAGAGCACCTCCTCAAATGAATGGTTTAATTTCGGATTGCCAGTATGCCTTATCTCTTTGAATATATTATCTACAGAATGTTTTCTTCAATATATTTCGCTGTTTGGTCCTCCTGGGTCCCCTTAGCCAACGACACACTACTTCGCTGCAGATAATCAAGAATTTATGTGCCACATGGTTGCCTCCATTCGTGTTAGGTTACACGACACTTTGGCCCCCCTTTACTATCTGCCTAGCTAGGGAAACTTAATACTACATGCCACGAACGCGAGGTAAGTGAGTACCTGTCTACCTCTATGGCTGTATGTGTTTTAATTTGACTCCGGTCTTTTATAGTCAGGATTAGTTGCAATCATCCTAGAATAGCCCCATCTCTCGATGGAATTCCAGCTGGCACAGACTGACTTTCCATTAGACCGTGGTATTGGTTGCAGCGCATGGGGACTTTCCCAGAAGAATGATAACATTGCCGTATTTCCGTTACACATAATCGTTTCTCGGAGGGCTTCGAGGCAATGGTCTTTTACGAAAAGTCTTGTGAGAATCTGCGTTGGTGTGAAACCTGATAGATGACATACCTAGGTGAGAGTGGAACCTAGGTGAGAGTGGAATGTCTCCTCTTGGTACTCTGTAAGATTCGGGTAGTATCTCTCCTTGAATAGATAAAGGCGAAGTTGTCGCTAGCTAACGTTAATACTCCTCCGCGTAAAGAAAGGATAGGAAACACCAACAAGACAATGAAGCTCGTGGTAGACTCCAATGCTGCTAAGATATCCGCCACTTGTCAGCTCTGTCAGATTCTCGAGAGTTTCTCCTGCTCTATCGAGCTCTTCGAGAGATGCGTTAAAATAAGCAGCTGTACTACAGTCAACGTTTGAAACCTAGGAACTGTCGTCCAAATACGTACGTCGGATTAGATTATCCCATGCTCTGTCTTGCTCATGGGTTGGGGGTCCTGCAAGCTCTTCATCTCCAGTAAGGCGGAAATAGCCAGCCTCTCTGACTTCATGTTCGACGAATTTCTGAACGGGTGCTTGGAGGCATGTTAGTATTACTCGATGGGACGTAGGGCTTCTAGCTTTAGAGTTTAACGTACACCAGCTGCGTTTTTCCTCACGTGCTATACTCTTAGTATCCTGATGATATACCCATATCACAGCTATCAGGACAAGTAAGAGTATATGGATGATGAGAAAGTAGACTCGATTGAAGTTGTATTTCTTCACGATGCTTTCCCTCAGTGACTTCTGGGACTCCTTAGTGAGTAAGCCATCAGAACATTTCAACGACTGTTCGTCATTATATCCACAGTTGTCCCAGGATGTGTCCTTCGCGCCAGACAGACCTATAAGGGTTCTCAAATTACACTTCATTGTGTGAAAGAAAAGATAATCTTTAATGTTTTGATGGATTATGTTGAATCGATAAACTTAGAGGGGAGAGAGCTACCATTATTTTATGAAGGAGGGAATGTTAAGTACTAAGTATCTTATGTGCGCCGATATGTGACTTTATCGAGCCTTGTACTTGCTATCTAACTAAAGCAACTCCCAGTAAGGCAGACGCAACATAAACCGAGCTTTATTGTGTAGTTAGTAAAATATGTACTGATAAGGTAAGGTACCTGGTAGGTAGGTAGATAGGCCTCATATGTAATGGTGACGTGTATATCAACCCATATTAGAACCACAACTTACCTCCAACATGCAAGGAGTCATAGTCAATATTAATATAGAAGGCGGCGATCTATCATGATTTAGACCTAGTGATTTTATGACGACAATGTTGCTATTCGAGGATCTGGGCCATTGAGCCCCCCCAATTTAGGGCCAAAGGACTGACCGGAGAAATTGAAGTATAAATTTATCACACATCGCTCTTACCATGTTCACGATTTCGAGTGCCTCACTAGTACCTATACCATACCACAAAGCCTCTGCCCGAAGTCGATATACTCATTTTACCTAAATCCATTCATGATGCTTTCCATCAAGATCTTGACCTTAATATTTGCTAGCCTTCCAAGCTCAGCGATTGCAGCACCCTTACTTAGAGGCACGAGTTCTCTAGAAGTTTTGATTTCTCCTAATATTTAACATTTAAAAGGTCTTACTGCGAGAGAGCAGGTTTCTACAGAAGACATGGTCCTGCCGCAAGGTGTTGAAGAGGTGGCACTACTCTGGACCCCTGCTGTTGACTCTCTAGCCGCCGCCTAAGAGTTTGAAGAAGAGTATGGATACAGGTACTCACCCAAGTATCGCGCTCGGGTTGGGATATAATAGTTCTAAGGGGTCCTGGAGCGTTCGCTGGGATGTAGTTGGGATTAGTTAGTGAGAAAAGGAGGCGATTTTTATGTACCTGTACCGGTACTAGTGAACGAAATGCCATCGGTCAAATCGGCGTCATATCGTTTTATACCCATGGTAGAATTAATGTTGGGGGCGATCTCTTGTGTACCTGTATAGTGGTTGCATGCCTAAGTGAGTAGCACTCAAACATCGTTCATGATGTGATGCTTGTTTATAATAGAGCCCTACGTAAGATTTTTCTTACCCCTCTAAGGCCATTTTGGTCGATACATCTCGATGCGATGCAGGCAGTGGATAGCAAACTTCCTTGTCGCTTTGATGCAAAATGCAGTTGGGGGTTGTTGGACAGCATGAGCTTACCGAATTATGACACATACTGACATATCACCCCTCTACTCTATCATTTGCCAAGTAATAGCATTGTGTATGTATTTCTCGTTGAGGAAGCTCGTCGCAGTTTAATTATTCAGTAGATTCCATGCATGTTGGGACAGTTGGCTTGAATTCTTGCTTCCCAAACTAGTAGGTACCGAACCCTTCAGTTTCTGCCATTTCTATCATTGGCTATCCCTAAGAGCTGCATAGGACCATTAGTTAAGGAACATATCAATATGCTTTTCATTTCTAAATCGTACTTTCCCTCATCGTCTTTCATTCTGTTCGATTTATACCTACCTAATCTAAGATCTATCCGACTACCTACTCCCCAGGACTCAAGACAATGTCTCTTGATAAAGGTTACTGGGTGACACCTAGCCACACCATTGCCGCTGGAGTCGGCTTATCTGTGCTAGATATCGTTGCGGTCTCGTTGAGGTTCGTGGCGCGAAAGAAACAACGGCAGCCTCTGAAAGCAGACGACTGGTTTATGGTTCCTGCGACAGTATGTAAATGTGCTTATGGCTACGTGTGCCTAGAATTGCTAGTTAATCCGCCCGAACAGCTTTTCACTCTTGGAATTGGAATCGCGATGGTGTACGGCGCATCGAAAACAGCCCTCGCGCATCCTTTGGTCGTTCCATCCGAACTCAACGGAAGCTTTGTCGATCTTCAGAGCGAGCAAATCAGCGTCGAAGGAGCAGTAAGTACATTGGATATATCATGGCCTATTCCTGTATATGAATCCACTAACAGCTGTCATGGTTAGATCCAATGGGCTTATACACTAATGCTTCCCCTCGCCTTGGGATGCACGAAAGTGAGCTTCCTCTTTTTCTATCGACGGCTCTTCGTCGTGAACAAGAGAAGCAGCAATAACATCTTCCTCATTGGGATGATTATCTTTGTCTTCCTATGGATGGTGGGGTTTTTCCTGACATTTCTATTCCAATGTCGTCTCAACTTCTGGGCCTTATGGACATCGCCTACGGCCATCGCGGAGCACTGCACGAGCGACACGCCGATCAATCTCGCCTTTACCATCACAGACCTGATTACCGATGTGGCAATTCTCGTCATCCCCATTCCAATGGTAAGAAGAGATCCTATTAATGGAAATCTGGGATGCTATTAATTGACCTGTGTCTAGATCTGGCGTTTAAACCTGTCACTCAGCAGGAAAATGTCTATCACTGCAGTCTTCTTGTTTGGAGCGATGTGAGTGATAAGCTTTCAAATACTTCATTACCACCAACTCATGGTTTTATAGAACGGTCGCTGCCTCCCTGACCCGGGTAGCCATCACAGCAAGAATCTTCGTAGAGGCTTTCACCGCCGACGCAGACCCTATCCGTGAGTCATTTCAAGCCATCGCTGGTTACTCTGGATTATCTAACCCAAAGTACAGTCATAGTAACAGCCTTCATATATTGGAGGATGGTCGAAACCGGTATTGCCGTGTTTACAGCCTGCCTACCCACTGTCTGGTTCTTCTTCAGGGGCTGGTCATGGGATCCTGTCGTCAAAGTCGCCAGAAGCATTATGGAGTCCAGCGCTTCTAGTATACGCTTACTAAAGACTAAGACGAGCAGCATAAATGTAGCCGAGGGAGACTCACTTAATGGCGAGGTTGAAAAAGCGCAGTTTTCCACCACGCCAAGCGGCAGGTCGGTGGCTGGTCCACGGAGCAGCTGAATCCATCCCTAGGAGATAACGTATTTGAAGAGTAAATAGAATGCAACATGAGGAGGATTCATGTTTAGTTACATTCACACCTAGACTTTTTTTTTTCATACTTGTATCAAAACTTCTAACCCAATATAATCAATTCATCGCCGAGGTAGTTTCTCAAATGCGTAGTATTCATCATGGGATCTAGTAGCGCCTCGAGTAGATTAACGACTCATTAGCCTTCTACGCCTCAGTTGAGGACTCATCGTCTGAGTCACTGGAAACTGTGCTTTCGCTGCTACTTGATGAAGGTTCAGGCGAAGAACTGCGTGGCGGTGGGTTCGAATCACCCGTTGTAAACTCGTCACCTACGGCGTTAAACTCGTGGTCGAGGGGATGTAACTTGTCCTTGAGACTATAACACTTATAGCAAAAGTCAAAGCTCCAACATGTCGTACATTGATATCGAATACCCTGAATAACCTGGACAGATCGTTAGTATATTCAAAATAGCAGAAGTACACGGGCCAAAACTTTCCACTTACGAATAGGCAGAAATCGCACCATTCGCCATTTTCTCTTATTTTGGTGTTGTCTGATAGATGTGGTAAGCCGTCGGTCGACCCTGAGCCTTTCACCCCATCTTGCTCATTATCGAGAGTGAGAAGCTTCAAGACGTCTTCGCAACCATGGTACGTTGCTATGCCTGCAGGTGTATGTTCTTTCCCGGGGATGTTGGACTTGACCGATCGATCTGCTCCCAAGCGGAGAAGTTCATTGACCATGTCGTACTGGCTTGTTTCTGACCCAGAATCCTTGCCTTTTCCTCTCGCGGCCCAGCATAGTGGCGTCCAACCACTCAGATCTGGCTCATGAATAGACTGAACTCCGGTGAGTTCTAGTAACTTATGGAGTAAATTTGCATTACCGCCTTGTGCAGCCCAGCTTACTGCATTACGACCACTCTTATCTTTCCCAACTGCCCTATCGCCGGCGTCCAGAACGGAATCCAGTACGTCCGCTAGTCCCCGCGTGGCAGCGATGTGCACTGGCCGCCGTCCCATGCTGTCGGATACGGTGAAGTCAATGCCCTTGTGGGTAAGAGCCTTGATCAGGTCGCGACTACATCCCTTCGCCGCTGCCACGCCAACGGTGCCAAATGACAAGCCGGTTGACATCGAGATATCAGCACCAGCGTCAATCAAAAGTGTGACCAACTCCATTTTTGGGTCTACAGAGCGACCGGAAGATGTATTGTCGTCATCGTTTTCGATTCTATGAGAGGCTACACCTTGGTAGTTTCGTGACAGTCCCATGATCAAGGGTGTGGCACCTACGTTATTTCTAGCATTTATGTCAGACCCGGCCCTCAAAAGCAATTTGAAATTCTCCTTTGGCGCGCTTCCACCCCAAACATCGTGTAGCGGTGTGTCACCAAAAACATCTTTGACATCTAAGATCGGTCGAAATTCAAGAAGTGCCGCTAACCCTGTGTTGGTCACCCCTTTATGCAGAAGAGTGCGCCCAGATGGAAACCGGCGATTGACATCTGCACCCGCATCGGCAAGTATCCTTATGATATTTGATAGTCCAAATACCACGGCGTACTCCAATGGCTCCCATAAACTATCATTCTGCAATTCATCTGGAGGGTCAATCCGGGCTTTGTACTGGACTAATAAGGTCACCACTTCGGGGCGGTTCCCCCGTATAGCTCCAAGTAGCGCAGAACCATCGCCTTTGGGCCCGACATTGGGGTCGGCGCCCTTTTCTAATAACATCTTAACCATGGATTCGTTTCCAATCGCCATAATGAGTGGCGTTTTGTCTCCTGGGCCCAGAGCATTTACGTCGATGTCCTCCTGTCGCAGCAGTAGTGATAGTAGAGTCGGATCACCCCTCGAGGCCCCTATGTGTAGCGGCCTCGTTCCATTGTGACTGCGGCAATTCACATTTGCACCTTGTTCGAGAAGATACTCAATTATTGACAACCTTCGCGGGTCGTCGGACCAACATGCCCAAAATAGTGCAGTATATCCATCACTATCCTCGGCATTGATGTGGATTCCCTTATTAACGAGTAAGCGCATGAACTCCAAGCGGTTTTCACCATTTTCAGCCCTTGTCGCCTCGATGAGTAGAGGTTGCGTAATAGACTCATGGAACATATCAGCACGTCTTTCTAATAGCCTTTCGCATATGTCGAGGAGGCCATAGGCAACGGCATATCGAATAGGGGTCCCATAATCGCCTAAAATATCAGGATCGGCGTTACCACTGAGTAGAGCGCGGGCGCAGCCAATATGACTCCGTGAAATGGCGCATGTGAGCGCTGACCATCCTGGGTCGTTCTGGTTCTCGACTACTTTTAGGTTTGGGTTCGCTCCCGATTCGATCAAAGCTTCCACGGCCTTTGGTTTGCCCCAAAAGGCGGCATTGTATAAAGGGGATGTAAAGACTGAACTCATAGCATTTGGATCTGCTCCATAGCTTATGAGAAGTTTGATCATTTCTGGGAGGCCGAAGAGTGCTGCACTGTTGACAAGTGTCCACCCGCTATTCCAAGCTTCCTTTGGATCCGCATCGTGATTGAGCAATATCTTTGCTGCACTGACGTTGTTCGCGCGAACAGCAACTCGTAATGGTGTTACGGACCTCGCTGGGTCGAGTTCGTTGCTGGGGCATCCAAGCTCTAGGAGCCTGGTGAGTACCTTGTCAGAACCCAGCCAACTTGCTCGAATTACCAATGCCCCCAGCGACTTCCATGAAAATTCCGGGTAAGCATTCTGTATGCTGTTGACCAGAGCTATCCAAGCGTCCTCGTTGCCATTTGCCCCTGCAGCGATAAGTGCTTCGTTTAAATACTCGACCGAGTGCTTCGAACGGGAAAGTAGCTGCTGTGTAGTGTGCAAAGATGCATTGAGACATACTTCAATCAACCCTGCTGACAGATCATCGTCACCACTCAACCAACGTTCAGCCTGATCAGATAGCCCGGCACCAAGGAGAATGGGATAGAGGGATTTTAATGGCTTCTGGCTTCTTGTCAAAGGGTTCGTAAGTGCCCAACGGGCTTCAGCCCAGTTTGACAAGGCGCCGGACTTAACAAAGGATTCAATCTCATCCGAAGGGTAATAGTTAGTGTATGATAACGAAAGGTGATGCACCCAAAACTGGGTAGCATAGTTGTGAAGGCTCGTACGATCGTGGATCATCGCCAGATGGGTATTGTCGTATTGAGAGTTGTTGTAGATGTCTTGCAGGCCAATCTGTGTTTCAGGAATACTTAAATAAGCCAGACAAGTTCTCAAGATATTGGTATGTGCTGTTTTTCTGAGACGGTCAGTTAACGACGGCGTTTGCGACTCAACACATGATGCCTTCACAAGTATATCTCTTACGCGACGGCTTGAAATGACCACTTCGTTCTGCTGTATGGTAACTATACCCGCGAACCAGGTAAGTAACTTGTCGTGGACTTCCTCGATAGGTGGCGGAACGGAGAACGGGCTGTTAGAGGCACGGTCTTCTGTGTGATGTGTTACCGCGGTTGCTAGTTCCCATAGCGTTACAGGCCGTACAGCATATAGGATCCATGACAAGGCATGGAGAGCAAAATCTTGATCTGGAATGTTACTCAAGATGTGAGTCATAACTGATTCGAGGTCCATTCTCTCAATTGGGCCTAGTATATCACTTATTCGCTGTTGCGAAGGCCAACGTTCGTTTCTGGAAACATGTTTTAAGATGAGCTCTTGAACATCAAGCTCCAGTGATTTGATGGCCGTAAAGTCATCGTTGACTTCTATTTTGAAACCTCTTACCCCTGGGCTCGCACCCAACAGGGTTACTAAGTCAAAAGCAGTCCTTGCTATCACAGTCAGAGTTAGTCAAGACCATTTCCAAAGCGAAATCAAGGATTAGGCCAGTCTTCTAAGTTCGAGTTTTAGGCCTGGGAGTTGGGAATACTTACCGTCGGAATTGAGTAATCTCGTAAACGGTTGATGGTATGTTCCAAAAACTGATTGGTCCAAGTCCAATACCGGCCACCTGGAAAGCTCGTTTGACAACACTCCAGGTACTTGAGTGGTTACAAGGATCCTCCACGGTCTCTCTTGTGTTTCCGACACGTAAGCATAGCTCTTTAGGAAGGCATCTCTCGACGTTGGTAGACATTCATCAAAATGGTTAAGGACGCATGAAATGCCCTTTATTGCAGCAAACGTACGATTATCCTCAAACCAGTTGAATAGGTCTTTGTAGTTCCAACTGCGGTCAAGGAGGTGCTGGCGGAGCTGTTCCCCCAACAACTTTGCTGGTGCTGTATAGTGCCCGAGGATCTGAGTTAGGAAGCTTGCAAGCATGTCCTCAATCTTATTACGTCTTAAGTCATGACGATCAAAAGTGAAATGGAGAGTCACTTGTCCAATGCTGCGAGTGTGAGATTTACAGAGACTGTGGAAGATGTATTCCGACGCAAGCTGCGTATCGGACTTGCTGCGGAGATAAAGCAGCTGGGGTTCTCGTTTATTGCGCCACAGTTTATACTGCTCGTTGTTGTCGATCCATGCAAACGGATGGTCTAATACCAAGTTCAACCCCATAAGCTGTGGAGGAGGGGCATTTGATAACAAGCACCGCTCATTTCGTATGGTATCATTATCGAGTTCCGTAACTACACTCGCATAAGTCTTTTCAGCCTAGACAATATCATCCTTTATAGGTACTCACATGACTTTATAAGCTTAACATGCTCCTTGATTTGAGAGTAAGTTTTAGTACCGTAACCGAGACATATCTCAAATGGTACTTCCATGGTGGCGCTGAACCTGTTGAAGACCTGATAACGTTAGTTAATATCGGGTTTGATATATACAATTCAAGAAGGCTAATAATCAACACACCTTATTCATATCTGCGACGTCGTCCTCTGAGTATATACTAATTATATGTGATCGAAACATGTGTTTGGAATCCATGAAGAGGCCGTTGGTAGCCATACAAGCCATGGCAAGGTATCTAGCGGTGCCGACCAGTGAAGGCAAACGCGACTGAGGAGCGGGACAGGGATGGTACAAGAACCTGGTCAAATTCTCTTCCATCTCTCGAATATCCGAAGCTCTGTGGGGGCAGCCATAAAAGATCTATTTCATGTAAGTATGAGAATCATATATCTTGACCCGTAGCTACGCTGCAGCTTACAAGAATGCGGGTGAAATCAAATACTTCACCATACAGTCGAGGATTCAACCCAGCTATAGTGAGTGCCTGAAGACCGTTAGGACCTATGTGCATGACGCATCAATCTTGTATGTTACGCACAGCTTTCACAATGATCCCACCTAGGTCGTGTGCTACAAACATTATAAATCGTTTCTGTAATGCAGGTAATTCATTAGCTATAGTCCATGAACTGAGAAGGGATGTCAGACCTCGGCGCTTTTCTTCCTTTGAGCGGTAACATTATCGAGGAGTAGTGTCGCCAACTTATCAAGTGACCGCCTCGTGTAGAGGCCAGATAGCAGCCGAGAAGGATCATATCCGAACGACATTAAATGCCCACAGTGACCCTTGGTTTCAAGCCAATCTGAATTGCCAGATCCCGCATTTTTCCATGATGGCTGGCGTGCGCCCCAGAAGCCATGGACTGTGATAATGCTGCTCATAGTTAGTTCTTAACGCCTCAGCATGCATTCAATACTCTTACTCGAGATCATTTAAGAAGTGGTTTTCAATTGAATCAACGTCGTCACTTTGTGAGGGGTGCCAAAGAGTGACTAGGCCTTCAGCCCCGATTTCGGGTGGTATGGTGCCCGTATCATAATCCGCGCTGAACACGGCGTTATCGTTGTCTGTCGAGTCCTCCTGTGCCCCCTTTCCGGTCTCGTCGCCATCCTTTACCTCAACAGGAAACAGGTTTTCTTTCTCCTCCGAGTCTAGCGCGCCTTCAACAACAGCCTCCTTAGCAGGGCCGTCAGAGGTTGACGACTCAATAGAGCTTGTACTCGACGCTGTGTCCGACGATGCTGACATTGAATCTCGTTTAGTTATAGAATAATACAGAACTCAATGAGATGCTGCGGCCATCTGAGAATAATCGCCATTGCCTACACAACTACTAGCCATCGGGAGCTGTAAGTTGCTGACAAGGATACTCCTAAAAGCTGACGTGATGTAACGGGACTGGTGTCCGAAAGTGACCTGCATATATGGTTACACAATGCAGGCTTAACTTGGCCGTACAGCCGAGACGATAATGATCTATCATTTATTTTACCCCTCTACACAGTGTGAACCAATAACCGCCCCCAAGTTGAATACCAACGCCTTCAAGATCCGCCGTTCGTGAATGAAACGATAGTTAGCTCCTGAAGATCAATGCTACCGAGATTCGCTACGTCGTAGTTTCGTAGTTTATTAGTCGGCGACAAGGTCGGGTCATAAAGAATAGGGTCGTCTTTGGGTGTTGAGCCGAAAAGCTGCGTGAAACGACTGACGAGATCGACCTCCGCTGTAATTTTGAAGGTGCTAAAAAACTCGTCTTCGTTTTGGCGCGATAGTAGAATAGCTGTTCGGAGATGGGCCGGCACGCCGGTCTTCACCGTTTTATTCTCCATCAGTGTCCACGACGCAGCATTTGAGGCGCCAAAATTGCGGCCGACGAGGTCTACCGAACCAACAATTGTGGTCGCGTCGTTCGTTTCGCGACTGATAGCCTTTTCCCACATCAAGTTACCACCTAAATCCGCACCAAAAACGTTCGCACCAGCATTTGCACCACCGCCACTCGTAATCGTCTCAGTCTGTGTCGTAGGAACTAGAGTACTCCGGCCCTGAGGAGAAACTCTCACAACCTCTGGCTCCTTTCTGCCATGAGAGCTGAAAGTGAACGCGATATCAACCGTTGCGATGCGCCGAGCTTTCTTACGCGTGTCGAACTGGAACTCATAGACTATAAGGGTTGCCGGATGTTCCCCGTCTTTCATGTAGCCATGGACCACGTCTACACTCATGCAACGAATGTCAATGGCGCCCTTGCGCTCGGTGATATTATGACGCTGGAGAGGAGTGGCGGGGTCATTTATTGTACGAAAATCGCTCCCATCATCACCACCTTCACTGAGCCCAAGCTCGAAAGCTGGATTGCCCTCTTCTGCTTCAAGATAATAAGACATTTAAATGATCTGGAAAGCTAAGGCACTTTTCCGAGCCCTGTAAATTGTCCGCCATCTATTTAGTATGGTTCGAAGTTGCGCATCTTGAAAATTTACTACACTACGTGATGTGAGTTTTCCGTAACAATGTCCCTTGTAGTTGCGCTATGTACCATACACTGTGTTGCATACCTGATTTCGCATTCAGGCCGGGAATAAACAGCAATTTATCGGTGTACCTATTGAGGTAAGCTGTCCCACCTTAGCTACTGAATTGGGCTTACGTTATATGTAGACATCCTACGCTATTCCGTCGGTGTATGGGAGGAGATTTTCAGTCATGCATGCAACCTCAAAGGCATCGTGGGGGCTGAATTGAGACGAGGCTTTCCGGCTCACTTATCCATACCGCGACTCCTCAATGCACAATAGATTCCATTGCATCCTTTGAATGTACCCGTTTGATTCTAAGAAACCATCCAAAAAGCTGTTGTCTCTAGATATCTTGTGTTCATATTAACTTTAGCTACTTCAACACCTATAACATGACTGCTTTGAACCATGACGACGAACGTGGGGTTATCGATAGGTACGACGAGACAGAAGCGGATGACGAATCGGGGACCGAATCGAGCGACGAGGAGGACGAAGAGAGCGAAGACACAATAGCCAAGAAGATCAAGAAGAAGTTTGATGGAGTTATCTACGACCTTAAGCGTAGTGCCGAGAACAAAAAAGACGACAGAATTATGGTGGAATCACGTAACTTAGCCGATCCTGAAGACTTGAAAATTTTCATGAGCGAGAATTATGGCTATCTGGCGAAGAAAAGCACGAGGAATATGAACCTGCTCCATTTCATCGCGGAAGCCGAGAAGAAAGAGCTACCTCGAGCTAGTAAGATGAAAGACTTCATTACTGAGCTAGTCAGGCTTCCCGAGGACCTTCTTCAACAGCGCGACGACAATGAGAAAACTCCATTATTCTGTGCCGTGGCAAATAGGCATCATAAACTCGTTAAGGTCATGTGCCAAGCGCATCGTGAGATCAAAAGAATCCTGAAAATACCGAAGAGCATTACCAACTCAACGAACTGCATTCACCAAGCTATTATCAAAAAGGCATCTTCAAACGATGACGACTTGGTAAAATTTTTGATCGACAAAGCTGACTCGGATACACTTTGCGCCTATGACGAGAACGGCCTCACCCCGCTTCATCTAGCAGTCGAGTATTCGCGCTGTGATGAGGCTCAGGTTCAAGTTGTTCAAGCACTAGTTGAGAAATGCGATGCAGCGTTAGACATAACGTATAAGCATCGGGATAAGGGGCCGCTATCCCCATACCTATATCTTCAGCTTACACACGAGGAGGCGGGGCAAAAAGGGAGAGCGGCCGTCGATGTAAAACGAGAAGCAGACAAGGTAGATGCCGAAGCTGCCGCCAAGGGAAAGGGATACCCATCTAGAGATATCTTTAAGGAAAGGGAGAGGAACCAGCCAAAAGAGACCGGAAAGGAAGCATCGACTACATTGGACAAACCGCCCAACCAGCCCCTCATGATGCCGCCCCGGCGTGCCGAGACATTCACAGGGCAACATAGCATGCCCCCTTTCTCAAACAGAAGCAAAGGACCTCCCCTCAGAATTCCCCCACCCAACGACCAAGGTAAAAGGGGTCTAGCGACGCCGACAGGGCAAGGTAAAGAGAGTGACAAAAAGTCCACGTCGAAGAAGTCAAAAGGTTCAAGGTTGAAGGCGACCGATGCGAGCGCAGACGCCGTTAAGCAATATCTCAAGTTATACTATTTAAGACAGAAGCATCATGACGCCGCAGTACAGTTTTTATACGGGTCTCAGCAAGGTATTGACGTTGGAGGCTTCCTACTGTTATGGTACTAACGATTGATAGAAAAGCAGATCTACTTCGACCTTGTCGGAGTTACCCCGAAAGTCAGCAAAGGCAGAATCACCGACGGGCTCAACCATCTCGTCTTCGAGGATGTCTTGCAATATGTCGCAATACCCCGCGTGGAAGTTGAAGACGAACCCGTAAGAATGAAACCAGGTGAACGAGAACCGAAACCAGACGGCAATGGTCGTACTGACATGAAGTTTCTATTTAACTGGCTCAAAGGCCCGAAGAAGGTAAAGACGATTTTGAAGGTTATCGTGGATGATCTACACGAGCCATCACATAGCGATGCGGCCATAGAGGAATGTCTAGCTGGAATGGGCGTTGAGGAATGGGATTGGAGAAAGCGCGATCTATCACCTGAAGTTATACAAGCGGTTGCCCGAAAGGCTCGAATCGTACATCTGTATTGGGGCGGGAATAACGCCATCTTACGGGCTTGGAGCGAGCCAGAGGGCCTCAAGAAGCTTACTGAGCTCAGAGAAGTTCATCTTCACGTGCAGCAGGTATGTTACTCGATCAAGTCCTCTACGTCAACCTGGTACGAATATGCTTTTCTAGGGCCTCGAAACGCAATCGCGCACGAGGCAGAATGTCGAAGAGTTCAAGGCCAGGATGTCGAATGCGCGGCCTGAGGGAATTCGGTTTTACGAAGAGAAGCTCAGAGGCGTCACAGCCAATAGCGTGGCGACAGATACCGAAGCAGCCCGCGACAACCACGAAAGGCATAAATGGATGGAAAGTATGGAAGAATTTGCGGACTTCCTGCAGACCGCCGAGCGCGCCAACGATCCCGAGTCTCAAGTGTCTCTAAAGTGTCCCGTGGTTGTTGCCGTGATTGATGATGGCGTGGACACGTACGAGCCAAATATCCAATCCAGAGTTATCGGCGGGAGAAGTTTTTGCCATAGAGATGAGAGACAGAATTTGAACCAGCCCTACTACGTCTCGGGCAGCGGCCACGGCACAGAGATGGCTGGGCTTATCTCCAAGATCTGCCCCAATGTAAAACTGTATATCTTACGATTGGACGAGTTCATGATCGAGCCTGGTAGAAGGCAGATTACGGCAAAAAGTGCTGCTAAGGTAGATGAAACTCACCCCCCCAATGAGATAACTGCTGTATGGTTGACCATTATCTAGGCTGTTCGAGCTGCTGTCGAGAGGAAAGTTGATATCATATCAATGTCCTGGACGATTGAGAAGACGGATAGAAACGAAAAGGACATCAAGGAACTGGAAGAGGCCGTCAACCTTGCAACCAAAGAAAATATCCTGATGTTCTGCGCAGCCACAGACCAAGGTGAGTACTCAGCACTTGCTTGGCATCATGGATCCCATGTCTCTAATCAATTGTGTTCGTAGGCGCCTATAAAGACCATACATACCCTGCTGCCTGTACGACGAAGAACATCTTCAAGATCGGTGCAGCTGTGGCGTCAGGAACAGCTCTTAAATGGGTTGGGGATCAATCCCTTGTCGATTTCATCTTCCCTGGCCATAAAGTTCCTACGGAAAGATATGATAACCTGAGCGTAAAGACACGGACGCCGCTAACAGGATCGTCTGTGGCCACAGCGCTCGCGTCGGGACTCGCCGCCGTCATTCTGTACTGTGTTCAGCTGGCAGGACTCCGGCGACACACCGGCCACCCCGATCCGTTACGCTTCTATAAGTCACTCAAGAACCACGAGAGGATGAAAGAGGTGTTTCTGCAGATCGGGACTACGAAAGAGAGCGAAAATAAGTATATCACAGTCTGGAGTCTGTTTTCGGATATCGTTAAGGAGGCCAAGGATAGCCTTCAGCCTAAGGATACCTGGATCAATTATGTTGTCCAGCTGGAAGAACACATTCAAAGCACAAAAGAGCGGGTTCGAGGAAAGGGGCAACTGGCACCGAGTTCGCACCATCTCACCAATCGGTTGGATAAGTCGGGAGGGTAAATGGCGGGGAAGCCCACGATACTCACATTGATCGAAATACAAATAGAATCCAAGTTTAGCCATGATGTCGTTGATATGCCATATAATGTAAGAAGACTTGGTTACGCTGGCTAACTAGTGTCGATGATCAAAGATAATTTTAGCCCCGCCCCCTGAATCCTGAATAGGGGTAAACCCCTCGAGGCATAGACGTAAGTCCAACACATGACCTAGCTAGGCATGTGATAGTTTCTATCATTCCATACATACACGGACCTGCCCTGAGTCGTAGTGTATAGCTCCGTACTGTTCTCGCCCTTTTCTGGCTTTTCACTCTCGGCTTCTCTGCTGTCTGATAGTTGAGACGTCCTTTGGAACTCGACACGTACTTCTCGTGTGGTGTATATGCCTCCGTTATAATTGGCACTTTCTTCCGGGTTTTTTATAACATCTCCTGGGTCCGGCAATTCGGGTCCACTTCCAATATCATCTACCGAACCGTATTTGCTGTACCTCGACTTCTGCCCGATATGGCATGAGATTGAGCCTCTGTCGGAAGTGCTTCTGGTTTCCTTCGTTTCAATCGTAGTCGCGCGGCTTTGGTCAATTTCGAAATTTTCGGCACCCTCGTTTTCTCGTTTACGACCTTTGGCAACCTTTACGATGAGCTCGGCCATGGACATTTCGATGTTGAGTTTGACGATGTACGCCAAAGGATGGAATTGCATATACCTGGGACCGAAAATTAGCCGCTTCATA
Organism: Hypoxylon perforatum; assembly: GCA_028571165.1. Taxonomy (NCBI): domain Eukaryota; kingdom Fungi; phylum Ascomycota; class Sordariomycetes; order Xylariales; family Hypoxylaceae; genus Hypoxylon; species Hypoxylon perforatum. The sequence goes on from JAOXNQ010003467.1 coordinate 20,829, forward strand.
GATTTCATTGTCATCCAATCTTCTGGATATATCTCGTCAACTTACACGAATGTGTTCGGTAAACTCATCATGGCGATGATAAGTACATCCATGCTCAGGGAGAAACAAATAATGAACTTGTTGAATCGGACCAGACTCCTGTATTTTTCGAGGCCGTTCCGCACGAGGTTCTGCTGAACAACTCGAATGAAATAAATGTTCAGCCCGGCATCGATTATCAAGTAGAGGCACTTCTCACATCGATCCCACCACTCGTTGATCCAGATGTACCTGGGAGAGATCTGCAGGCGAGCCGGAACCCAAATCGTGTACACTGAGATATTGATAGCTGTGATCGCGATAGCAACACCGATCTTGAGACGTTTGGCGCGTGTGGGGTCCGGAAGAATCACACCGCAACGGTTAATGACAATTTGAAGTAGGAATTGAACTTGAAGGGCCCAAAACGTGACTACTATCAAGTAAGCTTGTGGGGAAGATTGATAACTTTTCGCAGGACTTACGGATAGCAAAATAGAACCAAAAGCTTCTCGTACCACAAGATTAGCAAAAGCCAACAGTCTGAAGCGCGCTGATTTACCTGGGAGGTATGGTGCCCCATAAATGTAGCCAACATATAACGCTGAAAACGAAGCACACTGCGACCTCGGACCATATCATCCATATATAGGTGTTTCGGCGTATTTTCGACCCTTGTCTTCTGTATGCTAATATTGTCTGCTTGCAAGCTGTCCACGTGGTGAGCCAGCCAAAGCCAATCGTAAAACCCCACGCAAGAGAAGCAATTACAAGATCCTCATTGCTGACAGGCTGAAGAACATAATTCGGAGAGAGGAGTGACATGATGGAGTCTCTTCGAGAAATTGCCCTTTCCCCATCGCGCGTGGACTAGGGCTGCAGTTTAAGTAGTTCTTTTCGCATATTTTACGAGCAGGGGCGTACCCCAAAGTAAATAAATGTTTGGAGCTTTCTCGAGGAGTCTCTTCAGCCCTACTAAGAAGAGTGTCATGCGGGTCGCTGAGTCGCGTAGTGTAATTGACCTCGAGTCATATTAACCAGGGTCTACGAGTCGACTGCATGGAATGTTTCAGAAGTGATCCTAGCATCCAGTGCCGCTTCACTGTTGAGTGACAAGGAGAACCCCAGTGGCCTTTTACCGTTCGGGTTGAAACCTAGTATCAATGAATATTTACGATCGCTCAGGGCTGGATTTCAGATCATCATCATCACCTCTCTCATTCTAATGACATCAACTACCAGCTGTCACATTGAATACTAATTCTTTCCACTAACCTTCACGCTGGGATCTCCCTGCGCAGCTAGTCGGCAGCCGGATAATCCTCCACCAAACATATCAGCTATTGATTAACGTGGAATTCTCAAAGTCTACAGTTGAAATATTCTCTGAAAACTCGTCAGCTACCTATATATATCCAAGAATACTTCCATACGTATCAACCCATAAGGCCCAATGCGATAAATGCAATAGGTGTTGATTTGGAGGGGTAATTATCTTGTTTGACTTTTACTCTAAACCTACAAAGTTGATGGGTGCTTTTTCATTTAGACTTTCTCGTACCTGTCTTTTGCGAATCTGTCATTATGCATCTAGTGCAGATCTGATTAGCACTTATCTAAGATCTGCATTACATAGCAGGCTATGATATTTAGTGTTCACCTAGGTGGGAACTTGCCACGCGGTATTGCCGATTTTCACGTGGGCAAAACATCCAACATGATCTATGACCAAATGAGACATGTTTATTCTGTTTTGGTCTTAACCTTTTCACCAATACATCCTAACTAGGTAGCCAGAGCTGAGCTATCCGATGTCCCTTCCAATTCATAGCGCGATGAAGACCCGAATCCCCAGGCGACGGCGACGGCTGTAGTCCGTCCTTAGGTAGGTACTTAATATCTTTGATTTAATATATTACATATCAGTGAGTTCGCACATGCTGATCTGCTACTGTTAAATCGATGTGTTCCCAATACATGTGATTTCATCAGAACTATCTCATATTACAGTCATCAAGCCTTGACTGACATCACTCTCGCCAATCCCCAACCCAGCAATGAAACAATTACTAGAAAATCGATAAGGTTCGTTTCTAATAGGACATGGATTTCCTTTGATGCCCATTCCCCATCCGTAAATTAAAGTGAAGCAATTTACTTTGTGATCGGCCATACTACAAGGACTTTCGGTGTCTTGATGTGCGGAATCGAGTGCGGATGTACCACGCCAGCCCTGTGTTCTTTTAGATTGGAAAAAGGAATTCAAGGAATATTACAGCAATGATAATCGAAGAACTAGTAAAAAGCCTGTTCTGCTCTCAACCCGACAGCACTCGACCCCTGGAGGTTTAGACACGTCAGGTTTGGTGTATCGTCACTAAGATAGCTTGTAAAGACACAAAGGCTATGTTGTCCTATACCTATGTGATCGCCATGTAACCCTCCAAACCCTTCAGCGTCAAAACGAGATCCTCTTACTCCAATCCTGGCCACTATTTGATGGGCGGCCTCACTGGCACTCCCGTGTATGGGCCGGCGGAGCACGGATTCCCCAGCAGAGTCACCTAATAAGAATTTCATGGATGTAATCTGGGATAGGGGGTTGGCTATACGCGACATCGGATTGGACACGACCCACTGTTGGCATTACTCTAAACCTACGTGTTGAAACATTATAGAACATCGAATTGGGTTAAAGTCGTGTCAATAATTTGGATAGAGTACCGACTTGCAATGTGATGTGATGGGAGCTGGGGAAGTCGAACTCACTAACGTGAAAGACACGCTTGCGACTATGCCATAGCTACAACTGGCGAATGAGTAAGAGAGGCGTCGGCTACTAAATTCTAGATGTTACTTTTCAAGATACCCAATTAAGATGTGAGTTAGCTTTCATCCGTGTGCTACCGTCCGGGATCTCAAGTGCAAGGATGATGCTCGGAGTCAAAAGTTGCTTTGTAGATGCGTTCGAGACGGGCGCGTAACCCAGGCGACTGTAAGGCCTTAAGAGAAGGCAACAAAGACGACCAGAGGAATTTTGAGCATGGAGGACACGTACTTGCCCCGGGATGAAGCTAACCGCTATTCTGCTAGTCCCCCATATGCGTTACGGCAATAATGAGTCGACAGTATCAAACCTAGATTGAACGACTGAGTGAGCTAGCTATTGACATCCTTCATGTGCTACTTTGGAATGTTACGGAAATGGCCTTATTTACCCCTCGATCTCCCCGGTGCCCCTAGGGGGCTACTAAGCTGGAACTGTAGGTTTGTTGTATCCAGGGCCGCTGCCCTTCTGGACAGCAGGACGCTGAGCAATTCTATCAACCCACTTCAGCAAATGCGGAAAGACTTCCATCTGCTCTTTCGTGAAGCCGCTCACTTTTTCCCAAGCATTTACCCACGGCCAGGTTTTCATGTCGGCAATGGAGTAAGTACCTTTGCCATTGCCAGCCAAGTAGTCTCGAGTCTCCCCAGTATATTTCCCTGACAGACGAATCTCAAGTACTCCAAAGACGCGTAACGTTTCGTCCTTGAACCTTGCGATGGCGACTGCATGTCACGAGATAGTCAGCCATGTACGTGATAAGTCATGTTTGAATTAAAGGGTGCACTTACACGGGACTTTCTCTGGGGCTTGTTTCTCGAAGTATTTGATTTGCCCTTGGTAAGGAGCCCCAGATCCATGCCAGAAGAACAGCCATTGAAGAACGTCGGCATGTTGAAGCTCGTCCTGGAAGTCAAATCGACTCTCGCGATCAACAAGATTCTGGAGATACATCATTTGTGCTGAAGACTCGTGCATTGCGAAAGGTGGGCTTCGGGTGTTGTCAATCAAAGCTGGAATTCGTCCATTGGGGTTCAACCTGAGGTACCCTACCATTGCAATAGTCAGTTTTGCGCAGCATCTTGATGGAGAGCGTGCATTAGAGCTATCTTACAATCTTTTTTCTGTTCCTTCACCATGATGTTGAGAATTGTAGTCGACCATTCGAAGCCATATGCTTCCGCTAACTCTTCTAGCAAAATCTGGACAGCCTGTCCATTTCCTGTGTTGAACGTAATGAGGTGAATCCCCTTGGCGTTCTTGACTTCGTCTAGAGTGTCGGATGCATAGATGTTTCCTGCCATGGTAACTGGACTTGCGTGAGGCAATTACTTGAACATAGAATAAGGTAGTCGGAGGAGAATCATAAGAGTATTGCTAGCTACGGGTGACGAGGAAAGTCGGATGTCTTCGCCCCGCTTCTGTGCCTCCTACCTACTTAACTAGATGACTTATAAGTAAGGGGGATGTTACAATGCTATAAATAGGTATGCTAGGTGGGCGATGAACTGCGATATCGCGTACCCTGCTGTGGGCATAACAAATGTTGGCTTCGAAATGTTACCAAAATAAATCTTTTGTCAAACTCAAAGGACCATCACACCTGAAAGCCAAAAGACTAATGCTCCAACCCGCTGAAGTATTTTATGGTCTGGATATACGTTGCTAGGCATCATACGCCGTAAGAGGCCGTAAGTGTTGAAATTATCTCTCACAATATATGTATCTCCTAGCAAAGTGAAAATTTCTCTACAGCAACTAGACGTTTATCATCTTTCTGCGTGATACGTATGTGGCAAATTTGATATTCGAAACACGAGGGAGAGAAGCGGTATCCCTTGCGTGGAATCTCCCTTTGTGTGTGCTTTCTGTGGATACACTTCTGCCTGTCTTCCTTGTCCGTGGTTGAAATCTCATTTAAGATCCACAACAATCAGGCTATCTTCGTACTCCTCGGAATACTTTAATACTTCACGCAGGTGCAAACCGGCCTCATCGACGATACTTTCCCACTCAGCCCTTGTTCGCTCCTGCGCGCCGAATACAGTCAGCATTTCCATGTCGTGCTGTGTTGCTCTCCACGGCGCTCCTCTCTCAGAAAGAACAGTCTCATCTATGAGAATAACGGATTCATTCGTCATAGCTGCCTTGATGCTGAGCAAGATCTTGACACAATCAGCGCGTGGCCAATCGTGAAGGACGTTTCGTAAATAATATGCCCGAGCTCCTAAATGGGAAGACGTGGACGTCAGCAATGATTCTCTAAATAGCATCTGGGCAGAAATTTGGCACCTTTGATAGGCTCCGGTGTGAAGAAGTCATAAGCCTCCGCTTCGACATTCTCAAAACCTGGAAGCAGGTTCGCCTTGACCTGGTCCACCACCGCTGGCAGATCTTGCAGAATGACTCTTCCGGGCAGATTCGGATATTTCTGCCGAAAGGTGACGCACTGCGCACCCATAGAGCCACCGATATCAATGAAGAGCGGTGTGGAGCTATTGGTCCCTTGAGCCAGGCGTTTCTCAAAGTCTAGGACGTCAAAGAATGCTGGTTGTCCTTCTCGTTGGATGTTCATATACGGAAGAAAAAGCTCCATCGCCCAAGGATTCTGGCCTGTCCATGCGAATGGATGCTGATCTGTGTTCTGACCAATATTCCAGGCAGTTGGCTTTAGTCCATTGGGGTCTGGGTACCCACGATTCTGAAGGAAGTCCGGAAGTTGTAGCGATCCCGGGGCGATGACCCTCTGGCTGTACATTGTCAATTTGATAAGTCGATAAGATCAAATGGTTTCTTACAAGAACCGGATGGTGGTACCATAATCATGGTTTCCCAAAGTCTGAGCTACGTTATTGGACTTGTAACCATCATCCTCGGGTTGGGAGATGATGCCGAGAGACTGATAGTAGCGCAACAATCGCTCTAAGCGTTTCGTCAGTTCTAATTTACTCACTAACAGGATGAATCTGGATCAATTCAGTACTTAATAGGCTAGGATCAACCTTCGTCTTCTCTGCAAGCTCTGCATTAGTGAAGGTTCGTGTTGGCTCGGCCGCTAAGGCAGCAAATATTCCAGACTCAACACCGATGCAAGCCAGGGGAAGTTGGAAGTGCTGAAACTGATTAGTGTCGTAACATTCGTGAATAACAATTGACATGGTAGAATGTGAGTCTCACCATGTATCCGAACCTGCGTAAAGTGTCACCTGGCTCTTCGAACGAGATATCCAGCTTGCGTCCGCCCTCTGCTAGGCGACGGCGAAGTCGCTCATCTTTAACTTGAATGGCTGCGTCTGGATTTTGGAGAATTGATTCAATCTGGTCAGCCAGTGCTTCGTAGTGTGAATCGGTGGACGCCATGGCTAATGGAAGAAAGTGTCTAGAAGAAACAAAGAAGAGAGAAAGTGAGGAGGGATGGATTCGGTCGCTGCCTTGTCCAAAAGTCTGGGGGCCTGAAATGATATATATTCCCGTAGCTGGCAGTAGTAGACACAGTCAAGCTTCTTGGTTGGTACTCGGGTATGCAGTTGGTTCTAGAGTTATTGCTAGCTGCATTGTTAATTGGTCAGGAGAGCCGCGTTGGTGTGGTTCCGAAGGGATATGTATCACATGTGAGGTACCTACCTCAGGTACCAGGGCTATAATTGAGCCCTCTCCAATCAGTGTCACCATGCAATCTATTGCAAGGTGCTATTTGTAACAGGTATATATATTTATATGCAATTAGGCAAATCCTAAGTGCTGTCGAAGGAAAACGAGACACCAAGTCTCTCGAAAGGGCAAACCTGGAAATATTACTTTGCAAATAGTAATACTAAAAGCTCGAACTAAATCTCGCTAAAATAAACCAAACCTAGGCGTCCACTAGATACAAGAGTACAGGCTATAAACGAATGACACTAGTTTCCATCAAAGAAGCGGCTTAGTTCTTATTCAAGTACCCAAGGGCTTATTTCTTAGTCAGCCTCTTCGACGTCACCTATCATTGTTATTCCTACACTATTATCATCAGTTGATTCAGTTTCCAGCATGTCCATGCTCTCCATTGTGCGGGAACGCCCCCAGGCCTGGAGGGGCTCGTTAGTCTCTCCAAACTCCACAGTTTGACCGTTCTCATCAACGGTATACCTGTCAGTGTAACTCTCCTCGCGTATTTCGATATCCCTAGTCTGGTCGCTCCCACCAGTTTGGCTGGTATTACTAATTGGATGAATGCTTTCATTGGATGAAACCCCCCAAGGTCGGTCGTATCTCTCAAGCTCGAGTGTTGGATTGTCCCCGAATAGATCAAGTGTTTCTTCAACGACTGTAGAGCCATATTTCAGATCTTGTGGCAGTATAACAGGGGTTGTGATGCTGATATCTGTATCAAACACCCAACTTTCATCGATTGGCTTCCTCCAATTATCGCTATTCTTGATCTTATCCCACACCGTCTTGAGGTCCATCTTTTCCAACATTTGTTCCGCACAGTTTTTATCTTTCAATATATACGGCAGCAATTCCCCGACAATGTCTGCTTTGCCATTTTTAGCTGCAATTAGTATTGTTTTCAGGTCCAGAACTGTACTTTGTTTCAGCATGTTCCACTCCCATAGCCGATGAACGGCATTTACGTGACCAGCTTTCACGGCAATCGAGAGCGGGCTATCCCCATGACAATCTTCCTTATTAGGTTCGTGCACCTTTCCAGAACACCGGAGTAGTTGGATGTAGCAATCCAGGCCTAAAGCTGATGCCCACCACAGAGCGGTTCTTCCGTTTTTATCTGCAACATCTGCGTCGACTCTTGCCTCATCCAGGATTTGTATGAATATATCCTTATTTTTCAGCCTTACAGCCCATGTAAGTGGCGGAGAATCGACCAAGCGACCCTCTGATCTATTCGGATTTATCTTGTCATTTTTCAGGAGCAGGTCGACTATTTTTCCCTTTCTTTGCTCCACGGCCAGATGAAGCGGCGGCTCTCCATTAGACTCTTCGACCCTGATGTTGCCGGTGGATAAAAGGACTTGCACAGTGTCAATGTTTCCTGAAATAATGGCTAAGCGTAATGCTTCAGGAAGATGGTACCTCGCGGTATCATCCTCCGCCATTATATATTTAGCAATTGTGGCGTGTCCTTGTCTCGCAGCCCAGAGAAAAACTCTATGAAACTCTATCCCAGATCGTGGGTTTTCCCTTAAAGGAGCCCCATTTTTGACAAGCGTCATCACCGTATTGACATCACCAAACTCTAACGCATAGGACAACGCGGTCCGGTTTTGCTCATCTGTTTTGTCGATTTTTGCACCGAGTTTTGCCAAGGACTCGACAACCATAAACCATCCCTTCCTTGAGGCCCAAATTAGTGACTCGGACTTCTCTGGCTCCGTTATGCGATGTCTTTGCAAGAGATACAAAGTGTGACTTAGATTGGAGTCACAGATGGCTTTGCGAAGATTACCCTCGGGAATATCCTCTGCTTTGATTTGATACTCCTGTAATTCTGCTTGTAGCTTCCGTTGACCTTCATTTAGCGTTGACCCCTTCATGGACCAAAGGGCAGTTTGACCGTAGCATTTGACGGTATCAGTGAGATCATACGTCGGGCCGCCATCGCTCAAGGTCCCCGGACCAGTAGCACAATCAACCCAGACGAGTTCCATATCTTTGATCTCATTATCACGTGAACACATCCTTAGCAATTCTAGGATTCCATCGCATCCAAATGTCTTCTGGTCCACATCGTTCTCTATAAGTGATCGGCGGTATAACTCACAAACCTCAATGATCGAGCATCTTAGGCGGTTCTTATCCTCAGCTGGTGTATATTGCTGCAAACCCCTTGTACGAAAAGACCTGCTTGTGTATGGGGAGTCTTCATCGGACCACTCTTCCAATTCCCCATGCCCCGAAATACGAAGACACCAGCTGAGAAGTGCCTTGCAGTCTTTCAATTTCTTGTTCTGCCGATATTTTTCAGCAAGACGAAAGGCTGCGAAAAGATTTTTTCTCAGAGGTTTGAGTTTATTTTGATGCACTAGGATGGGAACAGTGCAAGCAAAGGCGTCGTCCACATCACATAAGTCTTCGTTGATAAGAACTCTCTGTATATCCCGAAGTGTGTCGTTCTCGGCCTTCATGTCATTCCCGCCTTCTTTGTCGATTGTGGTGTTCCCTAAAATTTCGACAGACTGAACAATTGCTGTCAGAAAAATGCAAAATATGTCCTGTGCGCAATTCAGTAGAAGCGTGTTCTTAGACGGAACCGCTAGCACGTTAAGATCACCACGTGCAATCTTCTGTATATTGTACCATCCGAAACATCGTTGATGTTCTGGTAGGTGTGACGATGTCCCCTTGTTTGCGACCAACTTCGCTCCGTCCTTACACCATATCGCATTTTGAGTCTTGGATGAGCCAAAGGTCGAGTCACACTCCTCAAGCAAATATCTCTCTACCCCGACGCCGCCTGGTTCTCGCCAGACCTCATAATCTAGTAGTCCACTGTCCATATCGATAGGGTTTTGGCCACCTCGAAGAATGCGTACAATACGTTGACCATTTCTTCTTTCATTCGCCCTTTCCCCATCCTGTACTCTGTACGGTTCTTGCAATGACCATACCCACAAACTAAGCACGGCTTCTATTTCAGAACTCTCAGCCTTCCATTCGCCTTCGGGGACTCCGCTGAGGTCAATTCGCCTCCGCAATGACAGAGGAACGTTGCTTTCCACCCTGTCTGTAGAAATACCAAGCCAAGAGCAACGAATCGTCCAAAATATGGCAAAAACTTGGGTCCAGTCCTCCAATAGTAGCACAGAACGGCTTGATATGAATCTCAGTCGACGAACATTAAACAGAATATCCATGGTCTTTTCGATAGCACTGGTGAGTCTTAGGGCAGTGTTTCGCACGGAAACGAATTTCTCACCCCAATAACTACTATGTTCAGACTCGGGCTTCTGCAACCCCGTCATCTGAGCGAGACGACTCCTTAAGAACACGCTTTTGATGGCAGTGTTTGGGTTTTTTTCCGAGTCAGCGGTACGGCAGACACAGTTGTCTTCGCACTGGGGGCAATATTTCTTCAAAACCCAATGGGAAATATCCTTTTCAGCTAAATCCATGAGTTCTTTCGCAGAATTAGGAGCGGGGTAGTTGGGTAGAATCCGAAATCCAAAAAGAACAGACCGGCCTTTCGAACTCATTTGAAATAGTTTTGTAGCAGTAAGAACCTCGGTAACGTTTAGACTAGGGCTTGATTGTATAGATGAATCCAATGTTCTGATACTTCCCTCGTCGCTCACTTGAAAAGGACAGAAAATCTTCCATGCGCTTTGACCTTCTAATCCCGTTGTGGAAGAGTTCATGCTGGGCTGCTTGCATTGACTCATCCTCATTGTCAGAAAGTCCAGTTCGTGACCTTGGAAAAAGTCAGGATCAGCCGTCATAAAGTTGTCCTCCCTTTTCAATCGCTGAGTCCTAAGTCCCGCTCGGATGAGGCTCATGCAGATGGTAACGGCAAGCTGGACGACGGCGACAGAAGAATGGCAAGCTCTGAGCCCCAGAAACTGAAGAATGAAACCAATGACTGTCGTAAGCACGGCAATCCAGATCCACCAGAAGGTAAAGGGCCTGTTACTCGAGCTTTTCCAGGATGTAATGTACTTTTGTAGACGTGATCGGGTGTCGTCATAAGCAAAGGAATCGAATACTTGGTCGCCAACAATTTGATTTCCCGGCTGGACCCAATGCATTGTGGTGGAGGTGTCTTTAGAAGTGGTTCTGTAGTAAATACGCTCCTCAGTTTTACTCTCGATAAGCCACGCACACAGACCCATTCCAAGAGAAAGTAAACATGTCCCAAGAATTACTACTGGGATAGCGTATTCATCTGCAAACCGCTGCAGTTAGCTATATAGTTCGAAATTGTACCAACCATTATCACTCACCTTGCGTGTTACCCCTAATCCATTGGTAATGGTACCTAGTGAGAACTGCCCAAACCAGGACAAACCCTTGCATAGTGACTCCTGCCGCAATTGCAGCTACGAACCAAGGCCGGGGCAGGGGTTTGATTCCGATATTGAGAGAGAGATTCGGGTTCGGAGCAAACTGCCCGGGCTCGTCCTTCGTGCCCTTTTCGATCGAACCCGAATGATTCTTCCGCCGCCCAGAAAACTTTTGCTGGAGTTTCCATTCTTCCCTGCCTTTATTCGTCTCAATGTACTCGCTGAAGGAGTAAATTCCAGCTGTTGCTTCACGTCGATCGGAGGGGTAAAATTCGTGTATGGAAGCATCAGGATCATGTACGATTTCGAGTAGCTTGGGGCGGCCGAAGACACGCGCAACACCTCCGTTGGTGTGAAGTTCGCAGACATCACGACTGGTAGAGGAGCACAATTCGGCTTCGGCGACGCCTGCTCCTTCTTGAGCCTTCCCAACAAACGCCCTCATTGAAGGGGTTCCACAGACTCGAATTGCCGATACAACTGCCGTAATGACCCCGATGGGAGCGAGGGTAAAGATTATGATGTCTTCGATTGTCAGACATTCGCTGAGATATTGCTTAGTCGGTGATTCTCCAAGGAGAGCAATGAAAGGGGCAAGATCGGTAGCAAGATTGTTTGAGAAATCATCCCAAAAGCTATCGGCCATCGTGTATTACGGGTTCAGAATGTCACTAGTAAGCGAATGAGTTGAACTTTGAGTGATAGAAATTCCGCAATAGAAGAAAGTGGAAAACTTGGAGCGGGGTTGTGGTTTGAATGCTACGTAGCATTAGGTAGATATGCACATGTGAGGCTGAGAAAGGTACCTAGGAAGGTATCATTGGGAAACTCCAGGCGGAAGATTTGCACATAAACGCCGAGCTCCCACTGCCAATCACAATGATAAGTTCCGCAGCAGAGCAGCTAGTAGCATTCCAAGCTTGATCAAGCACTTTCATGTCTGACTTGACCAGGAGCGGAATAAGCGAAATGTCTACCTACACGCTGCGCCCGTGAAGTTGTGTCTTCTAGATATTGCTGGGCTGCGAACAAGGCAAGTCCGATCGCAATCATACAAACCGGGTAAGCGACCAAGCGCCAATATGCTACAGTTGTAGCCTGCTCTATCCAAACGGTGCCCACATAGGGGTCATACTCAGTTTCAGCTAGTTTGAATTGCTGCCGGATTGCATTTGACAGGCTCTTGGAAATCCCGTTGATACATTCAATGCGGTTGGTTCTAGCTTCATTCCATCTGGCAAGCAGGCCACGATACTTGGGAACATTGATAAACGTTTCGGGGTGGTATGCTTCCGGGGCCATTGTAAGCCATAGATCTGATATTACGGAGAAGTTGCGACCTTGCATGTTAAAGCCGGGGTTCTCATGGAAAACGGTTCGAATTCAACTTGCTCTAAATCAGATCCTAGTTTGACGGTTTGGTACTGTCGTCTTAAAGTCACATTGACGGAGATGGCTTGCAGGCAAAACCAGAAGCCACAGAGTGTGTCTGTCGGGCTACCGCTAGAATACTTTTCGACATCATCCGCAATTTGGACAGGCAACTCAAGCACTTCAAAGACTCCTGCGCCCTTATAAGTAGACCCGTAGTACCCAAACATATTCAGACGTTCATAAAATGCGTTAGGTTCTCTCTCTCCAAGCCAGGCGATTGGCATATTTACATCATTCTTATCAGGTTTAAGCGAATAGTCTGGTGGAAAGAATGTCTCGTTCGGTGGGTATGTATTTTTTAATTTAGACCCGGGAACGGATGTGCCATTATAGGTGCCCGAATAGGTGCAATATGGAATGAAACGGTCTATCAGCGGAGCAAGGACATCTTGGCTGTCGATGTGCATCCAAGGTGTATAGTCGACACAGGCCCCACAGACACCTATAGTCGGCACCGGAGCCCAGGTGCAATTTCCGCTCAGGCAAGTGACTGGAAGATCCGGGATACTTGGATTCATAAACCCATCGTACAGCGTTGCACTCCATGCAGTCGTATCTAATGATGTTGAAACGTTCTGTACCCAAGGTACGCGAGCCGTATCAGAAGCATTTATAGCTCTCTGAGTCTCAATTGTAACAATTTGCTGGGAGAAGACGTCAAAGGCCATGGCGACGATGATCAAAATGGCGCCGATATTGATGAGTGGTGTTTGTAAAGGGTTTCTGGCGATCCACGAGGCGCTCCCCCAAGGACCACGCGAAGCTTGGTCGATTCTGTCGAGGTCATTTAAAGGAGCAAATGCTTTCTTACCCGGGTTGGAAAAGTAAGCCCATCTCGCCTGACTGATCGTATCTGTCACTGGAACCATCAACGCCGCTCTCATCACCGTGGTAAGAGCGGCTACGATTCCTTTTATCGAAATGATAATGGACGACCAGTTCCTCAGAGGTTGACCATTGAAAGCCCCCGCTAGGTTAATAATATTTAAATAAAATTAAGAATAAAAATTAAGCAAGCCGCAAGTTGAAATTTCCACGATACGATTATTAAAATTACGATTAAGCGATATTATTTTAATATTAAATTATTTAAAAAGAATTCGGGTAATATCGAGATTTTTTTAAAATTAAATTTTTAAATATATTAAATATATTAAATTAATTAATTTTAAATATATTATTTTTAATATATTTATTAAATCGATTAAATGAATTTTAATTATTAAAAAAATTTAAAAAAATTTAATAAATAAATTAAAAATTATTTTAAATAAATTATATAGATTAATATTTAAAAAAAGAAAAAAAAAATTTATATTTTAATATTTCTTTTTTTAATTTAATAAAAAATATTAAATTTTTTTTTATT
>JAOXNQ010003488.1:0-34305 GCA_028571165.1 Hypoxylon perforatum
CCGCCGAGCTAGCCTACGGCAAGGGCTCTTCCGCTCTCGAGCGTCTCGTCATCACCCAGTCCATCTCGGGCACGGGCGCCAGCAGGTGCGGCGACGCCGGCGAGAACTCGAATAGGTAGTTGGCCTCGCCGCCCATGATGACGATGTTCTGGCGCTGGGGCGGCGTCAGCACGGGGGAGCTGGCGATGGCGTCGAGGAGCCCGTGCAGCCGCGCGTAGTACCGGTCTGCTGTGGTGTAGCCTGCGGCGGTCACGATGCCGATCTTCACGTTCTTGCGCATAAGGTCGATCATGCGCGAGATCACGGGGCTGGATGGTTCCAGGCTCTCGCCGTCGTCGTACAGCGTCACGTCTCCGTCGAAGGTGGCCAGCCGCAGGGTTCCGTACGTGGTTACGGCCATGAGCTGCGCCGAGTTTAGGATTAGCCGCACGTCGTTGAAGGACGGCGAGACGAAGCGCCGCGACGAGATGTACCGCTTGCGGTCCTGGAACTTGAAGGCGGCTTCTAGCGGGAGCCGTGTGAAGAAGGTGCCTATCGTGGGCACTAGAAGCTTGAGTTTGGACGGAACCCTGGTCGCGTCCGATTGGTGTGTAACTGTATTCGGATGTTAACGACTAGCTAGGTGCTATTAAGCATTGATTTCTGGGAAGGGCGGATAACGTGGACATACTGTGATCATCAACCATGACTTCGATGTCCCTCATGATCTCGGCATATCGCCTGTGGGCCTCTCCGGACGTCTGTGCGATGCTGAATCCATTGGTTGAGAACATTCCCGTTGGTTGGGAATACAACACAAAGGGGACGGCCAGCAACCCCTTAATCCATTCTAAGTATTAATGTTAGTTACTACACAGCTAATCACATGTTGGACGGAGACTCATCGAGGGCGTCCCTCCATTGCGGCGGTCCGGTCCTCATAAGGTTTTCCGGTTTCCGGCATCCACAACCACCTCGTCGAGTACGGCCACGAAAGGTCACAGAGTAATGGGTAGGTTCATAGAGGCACGAAAATGCAGATGATAACATGTTGGCTAGATAGTACCTATGAATTGATCTCTCCTGTGCGTCTTCAGCGCATCTACACGGTGGTTAGCGTTGGTGTTGGTTGCGGAGGTTATCGATATCGATATATGGGGAACGACGGAACTCACATTCCACTCTGTATCTCGTCGTCATGTTGCCGGTTGTTGCAATTGGTCTTCGAGTGTTGTGTCCGTCTACGTACAATAGCTTACAGTATCGCCAGGAGATGTAAAATTGAGAAATGGAAGAAAGTAAGGGAGGTGAAGACGAATAATGTCTTAATAATATCCAAGTTTAAGGGGCATGATAAGCCGTGATCACGAGGTCTGGTTTAAGACTGACTTAGTGGGGCGCGGATACAATGGAGAATGGGACGCTGGATGCATCCGTTGGCGGCGTCCAATCCACTGCCGTCCAATGGCCCTTCTAGCCCTTCTAGCGCTGCCCTGGAAGGCCCTTTAGCTGGTGACTCTGGCGCTACGAGCCCATTCGTCATAGCGTCATCTTAGTGGTCTATTAGCTCAGGTAGTTGAATTTGATAGCGACCAGCCTTTTTCAACAACATGTCATCTGTTTCAATTCCATCACGTCAACATCATCATGAGAAGTAAATCAATAATCTGGCCCATATCGATACCTATACTTAAGTTATCTACCGAAGATACGTGCCCTTTTCAGAAATAAGAATAATACGAAACAATATTCATTCGTTGCTCCCCGTTTGCTCTACTGGTACCAATCCAGATGTCTATCACACGTCACACCCGATTCGTTTCTCCCATTAAGGTGACGGAGTCGCGGTCGCACAAGCCGCGGTGACCGTCTTGAGCCGGGTTATGCAACCCTCGGGGCAAGCGGTCTGGCATCCGTCGACGAACAGAGCCGTCTTGACGCCGGCGCAGCCGCAAGGAATCAGCAGCTCCTGCTGCCACGTGCATCCGGGAACCGGGCACTGCATCGGCGCGCAGTCAGCCGGCCGGGTAGTGTGCGTCACGGTCGGGCAAGCAGGTTTGACGGAAGAGCTGGTGGGCTTGCTTGGGATCGTGGTGATGATGAACGTGAATGATGTCGTCGATGAGCTGCTGGAGCTCGCGACCGTGGTGGTCGGGTGAGGCGGCCAGTGATCAGCCTCTCCCTCTGCGGGGACGGCAGCACCGTAGACGACACTGTGGTCTGATCAGCTTTGGACGGCTTATCGTAAGCCACCGATCGGTGATCGTTTTAGCTCACCTGGCAAGTGCCGCAAACAAGCCAACGACGGAGACCTTCATCTTGAAGAGTTTTTCTGTTTCGGATGGGTTAGCGTTGCTGTGGTGGTTGTAGTGGAGGCTTACTCACAACTAATTAAAGCTGTAATGCTTTGATGCTTGTTATGATGTTGGAGCTTGATTAGAGGAGAATGAGCTGACACTGAAATAGGATATGATCAACTTGGTCGACGAGAAGGGTCCTTATATATACGCGTCTTTTATCTACTACCACCTTCGACCTTAGATAAATCCTTTAAATAGCAACCGGACCTGCATGACTGGGTACCTTACGATTGTCACCCGTTTAAGCAACTCTGCCCCGAATGAGTTATCTTTTCGCGTTCTTCCATCGTTTCGGAGAGCGTCGCATCTTCCCGGCACATTAGTGACTCGCAGGTAGGGAGACAGCGGTCCCCGAGTGGCAGCTCCGGGAATCAGATACGCGGTGCAATATATTGCAGGGGCACTTTGACTTCCAAGACATGTAGGCTTTGAGCTATTTTTGGGGTAGCTTTACCCTTCTGCGAGGTCTAGGCCGGAATCTTATCAGAAATGCGACCTACACGAGGACTCTCGCGTTCGCTAACCGGCCTCCCGGCGTCACGAAGTCCTTGATATGTGTGAACCTCAACCTCGTCGAGTAAGACACCTCCCGGGCTACTCAATGTTGAGCACAATCCCTATAGGCTGGAACCCCCTTTTAGGCGATCATTTTCTACTGCCAGGAGTAAAAATGCAACATGAGTGGCGCGATCG
Source organism: Hypoxylon perforatum (assembly GCA_028571165.1). NCBI lineage: Eukaryota > Fungi > Ascomycota > Sordariomycetes > Xylariales > Hypoxylaceae > Hypoxylon > Hypoxylon perforatum. The sequence continues at coordinate 3,033 of JAOXNQ010003488.1, forward strand.
CCCTGGCATCTTTTGAAGGAGCGGCGTCGCTAACTTCGCGATACCACGGCAAGACCGAAGAAAGTCGGGCGCCACGAGATCGAGCCCTTTGATGAAGATACGAGAATCACCAGCAAAACTACCTTCCTCTTCAAGAGTCTTCCGCAGACACGTATTTAATCCAAGGACGATTGGAAATCACAGCATTCGGCACAGCGACGGCACCCCTTCCCCTGATATCCGCGAGTCTAGGCTCAGGGACACTATGACACGCATATTATCGACGGGTGAATCAAGGCACGATGCCGCCAGTGGCACCGAGACTCCAGGGAGATTTTCGCTGTGGTATGAAGAGCCCAGCCGAGACAAGAGCGTCGTGATTGGTAGATCCTCTCCAACTCAACCCTCGAACTGCCCCACAAAATCTCACGAGGCTATTGAGCCTCTTTAGCCTGGAGTGCGGGACAATATCCGATGACAGGAAACTTCATATAACTTCATCTCGACGGCCCAGAAATCGCCAATCCGGGCTGCGACCTCGAACCTCGCAAATTTATCTTAGATGAAGACAAGACTCAAAACGAGAGAGCCTGCATGGACAATCTTACCGACCTGCGAGATAGCGACGCGGTTGCGGCCGCTCCCTGCCATCGAATTCCTATCATGAGCATGTTTACGTGGAATAACTGAAGTCTTTCGGGTCCCTGCAAGTTGGGTGATTTACGTACGATCGCTCAGGTTGTGATCCAAGACCATGGATTGCTTGTCATAAAGTATCGCACGCGAGAGTGGGCCACGATCGTTTGCACGACGTTCTTCATTTACTTACTTGACCTGACAGAACCAGTACCCCGGTGCCGAAATGCCTCGAGGAGGACCACATTGCTGCTGATCGTCAGGGGAGCTCTATGGTTTTCGTCGGATGCTTTTTTGCTAGGGGGAAGCTCTGCAGGTCGGCATCTGCCTGACGGATTTAAGAGGCATACTCCTTTCGGCACTCCGCAAACATAAAGACTGCGTCTCGATCGTTATCACATATACCCGGATCCTTCGAGTCTCATGCCCCTCAACCTCTAGATACTCGGAGTTCATTCGCTCTTGGTATAAGCCGGGTTCTGACGGCACAACAATCAGCCCGACACTCTCACACTCGTGATTGACCTTTCCTCTGAAATTGGCCACTGGATTTATCTCACCAGGTGAGTCACCTCGAAAGGCAATCACAACAAAGTGATTATAATTACTTGCCGATATTCTGAGTAAATGCCAGTCCTCAATGAACCGATGGGTTCAAGACCTTCAAGGATCTAACCTGGGGTGCTTAATTCGGAGTCATTGAAAACAATCTCTGTATGCTACTTCTATGTATGTGGGTAGAGGCTAGTCGAGAAGGCAGGTGACGTCGCCGGCATGCTTTTCAATGCGAAGCTGCATGATTCTGCCATGCTCTACAGTCGCAGAGCATAGCATGCTATCTACTTCTTAATTGCTAAATGAGACGCTTTGGGACTTACTCGCAAACACCCGTTTCTTAATTTCACCGCACAAGGAAGTTTTGCGGCTCCAGGTGGAGCTACATTCATTTCGGACTCATGCTATTCCTTAGTGCTAGCATCTAGGATAATTGTCCGGTACCTAGATGGATGAGGTATGGATAAATAGAAAAAAGAGTTGCGAGACCGTGCTCATAGCTGAGGCTGTATATAAGGTAGCTTTACATTTCAAAAGTCAATAGTAGCCTCAATTGACACACGTTCCAGAAGGCTCACATGGCGCAACGGTCAGTCCTAACGGGCTTAAGTCCAGTTGTGGTTGGTTCGAATCCAGCGGTGAGCGATCAGCTTTTTTTTTCTTTCATGCCTAAGGTGCCCGTTGTCTTTCTATCATGCTATCGATCCCCGACGAGCATCTTTGTGCAGTGCCTCTTGTTACTAGCACCCTTATTCCCGCTACTTAGTGGCAGGATGTAGAACGAGGATACCTATCTATTCAAGTTATCTAATCAGACCTTGGGGCACATATTTCTGTCCCCTAGGTAGGTACCTTATATCGAATTCTTAAGTAATCGAGCTTGTGATGAGCCTATACTTGTTTCTCTGGCCGTTCTTTCGCTGGTCGGGCAAATCCGCCGGCAAAGCGTGACTTAATACCTCTTCAAGCCAGCCGGAGATTATAGGCCTGCCTTTATTTCTCTATTTCTCGAATAGTCCCACTCAGTTCCTAACTACTAAAATCCTAGGGGCCTTTAATATCGCGTTTAGGTTGGCTGAGAGCATAGACATAGTACAGATTCAGGCAGATCATAGGGTTTAATTGCAAAAACTGCGCATTCAAATGTTTATTGTTGTTCGCAAAGTGGTAAAGTCCCAATGGGCTTTATTTGTATTATGAATTAGGTAAAACTGAGTAAATCAGTGTTGGTCCAATATGTACACCAGAAGTTCTCGTTCGTTCGCAATTATCCTCAATGCTCCACTTCAAGGGACGCGAGAATATAGGCAGCGGAGCCCAGCACGCTATTGTAGTTGATAGGCTGGCCGACGTAGTACTATCATATGCGGTTAGCTTTCGAACTATTCGAGATGGGGTGGGTAGCTTCAATTCACTAACCTCGTAAGTCGCAGTCGAGTTCAGACTGCACACGGCCACGGTCCCGTTGTAGCTCAGCGTGCCGTTGGCGTCCCGAACCACGAACGTATCAGTTAGGTACTTTTGGGCCCGAGTTCCAACAGTCAACGCCTCCATTACATCCTCCGCGGGCAGGTACCCCAGACGCGCGCTCTTCAGCAGCGCGTACGCGAACATGGCCGTGCCGCTCGACTCGATGTAGTTGCCCGCGCGGCCCGGCTCGTCCATGACCTGCCACCAGCCGCCCGTCGCCGCGTCCACGGCTTTCAGTAGGGCCGACGCCAAGAACCGCCACTTCAGCAGGATGCTGTCGCGGTACTTGCACGCGGGGCCGGTAGGTGGCAGGATCTGCAGCGTGTCGACCAAAGCCATCGAGTACCACCCCAGACTGCGGCCCCACACGTGCGGGCTCGCGCCCGTCACGTTGTTCGCCCACACCGCCGTGCGCGAGGCGTCGTAGCCGTGCGCTAGCAGACCTGTTGTTGCGTTGTATGTGTGGTTCCAGAGCAGGTCCAGTTGGAAGACCATGTCGTCGAGGGCTTCCGTTGTGGCGTTCTCGCTGCTGTGGAAATCCGCGGCGAGCGCGTACTGCGTGTAGAACGGCGCTAGCGACCACATGCCGTCCAGGTAGCTCCAGTTCGGGTAGACGTAGTACCATAGGCCACCTAGGTCGTTGCGCCGGTTCAGGTCAATGCTTTGGCGCAGAGCATCGGCTGCCGCGCGCGCCTCCATGCTCGCGGTTTCATTGTCGGAGGTGGATGCCAGCCCGATCAGTGCGTTGCCGGTCGACAGCCGGTCCATCGGGTACGAGAGTGCGTCGTACGTGGCGTTGCTCGTGAAGGGCACGACCGACGCCGCGCTCTCCTCCAGGTACTGCAGGACGCGCGGGGTCGTGGCGTCGGTGGGGTAGCGCAGCGCGACGGCGTGGAGGGCGCGCTGCGTGATGCCCGCCTGCAGCAGCTCCGACGAGCCGCCGCTGCCCGTCATGATGCCCTGGCCGCGCGACATGATGCTCTCCGCCATCCATACCGAGTACGCGGGTTCCGCTGCTCCTACCTCCGCTGCTGCTACCGCCGGGCTGGCGAATAGCGCGAGGCCGAGGGCGGCGGCCGCCGTGGTGGTGGTTAGGTAAGTTTGCATAGTTTCTGATTGCTGTGAAATCCCTTCGGTGGGATCTTGTGTTTCCTTCCTTATCCGTCGTTCGCTTCGTTTCGTCGCACTACCTAGGGGGCTGTAGAAACTACTGCAACTGCTACTGCTACCTTGATGACGTCCTTCGGCCGGGTGGTATGCATGTGTGTGGCTCGTACAATTGAGATGGTGCGAAGAGCTGAAAAGAAAGGCGGGATGGTGAAATACCTAAGCCTAAGGTAGGGTAGGTTGATGTTGGTAGTAAAAAGTACAAATTTTTTTCTTTCTTTGCTCTCCTTGCTTCTTTGATTGATCGGCTACCGGGTGCTTGGGAAATGAGATGCGGCCCAGTACTTAGTAAGGTCTACACGTGTAGGAGGTACATGACGCAGCGAATCGGCCGCCAGCCGTGTGAAGCTCAGACGGCAACGCAACCGGCCGACGTTCGCTTTTTATTCAGTGTTTCTTGTTGCTGTTTGCCAAAAACGCCACTACCAATTACTTTTTGCTAATTTACACTCATCAATGTGAAACGGCATCCAAACTTACGCAGAAAATCTAGTCAATTGCAAATCTGCATTTGTACTTTTATTGGTTCCTTGGGTTCGATGCTCATTTTCTTTGTTGAGCCTCCCATCCGGAATTTGGATACCCTTGTCCTTATCCGGGGTATTTGTTTAAAGAATTCCGTGCCTCTTATGCATGTCAAGACAGGGAAGAGATATCATCAACAGCGAAGCCATCACGGCCTTCGCCCCTATTTAACAGATATAACGGAGATATATAATACAATTATGATTTTTAAGAAACCATAGGTTGAAATATCTCACTGTTGCTGTCGATAATGGTTTGGAGGCTGGTAAAGTACGTCGCATGTCTAATGCTCTTAATTGGAGTTAATGCAGCGATGTGGCATATGTTTTGAAGTAATCGAGGCTGTGCTATCTTCTCATTTATGTCCCCTTGATAATACCAACCCCAATTTCACAAGTGGATTTGAGCATTTCATCCGAACAATTTTTCCATCACAATACGATTAAACAAACATTTAGGTCGGATCGCATTTATTCCGTGCACTAGAACCTTGGAAGTTGGGAGGATTTTGTTAAGGGAAGCTTTTGGGGTGGGAGGGCAGGAGGGTAGCATTCGAAAACCACTAGAAGCCTTCCATGCAGCTGCGTGCTACCCCTCATTGGAGCAGCGAACCAGTAAGGGACCAGATAACCTAACAGGCCTAGTAAGAGGCGACAGGGAATTCGGCATCGCAAACGGGCCGTATCCAGCCTATGGATAGGGCTGTTCGCTATTCTACTGCAAATGCCGACCAGTCGCTTACTGTTAGTGAGAGGACAAACAAAGACCCAAACAGAACACTATGTTTGCATCACCGAAAGGGTAGGCATTTGTACGGTTAGCTTACAACTCTACGCGTTCAGGAAACATCGATTCCATCATGGTTGCCTGCGAAAAAGCCTCCAGCACCAACCGGGATCCGACGATGAGCCCGCAGTGAGTGATTTATCATCAGCTCTCTTTCGCTCTCGTGCCGCCGGTGGCTTGCATTGAGAGGAGAAGTGGCTTGGATTACCGTGCCAACTTGATTGAAATCATTCAGCTTCATGTATGTCTCTCCATCGACCGAATATGAGAAAATTTCGGTCAATCAAGCGTCAAAATGTGACGCTGTCGCACGGTAGAATAAATGAATTACGAGTTACAGATGGACAGAGTCGCACTGCGCTTCAGCTCCTGCGCCGCCAGCCCTGTCCTCTGCCCACGGCATTGACATTCGCCGGTGCTGACAACCGACGCTTGTAGATCGTTTCGGTACTGGGTACCACGAGCATTGCATGGGGGGCACTTCGGTCACGATGCTGACAAGGCTGCTTGCTCATCGCCATGTATGTCTCTCCATTCGCGACTATTCTTCCCCTACTTCTACTACCCTCCATCTGTCGTGTCCGGGTTACAGGGAAGCATGGTTTCGATGGTAGAAACCACGCTTGCCATTCGTACATATCTTGAATTACAGGTTGTCAATGGCTTCCCAGAATTCCCAGAATATGTGCCTTGCATGTCTAGGAAGGTACACGAAGACGGTCGGAGTCTAAATAGGACCAATGACACCGGTCTCTTGCACCCTCAGCTTCTGTGACACCCCTTCGGTCTGTTAGCCGAGCAAGCAGATCTCTGTCTATTCCATTTCTGCTCTGGCTTACGGATATGATAAGTTACATGGCCTCCCCAGCCCACATTCTTAGTTTCTAGATCTATTCTTCTATGGCGCAAATGCTGCTCTGCCCCATCCGATTACCGAAGAGCTAATCTCACTGCGTGGGATGAACCCCGTCCAATTGTTCGTCGTCGTCGTTGTTGACCCTCAACTGATATTATGGGGGGCTATCAGAATAACCTGATCGCCGCTATGGTGGTCTTCATGGTATTAGACACGCTCGCTATGGCCGCGCGTGTCTACGTTCGCACAAGAATGCTGACTAGGGGTTTCGGCTTGGACGACGTCTTCCTCCTTTTAACATATGTGATTCTACCTCTACGCCTTCCGACCGCATATCATGGAATGGCGTGCTAATATAACATACGATCGCCAGGTCTGCTTCATAATATCTTGTGCCATGGGTTTTACGTCTCTACACTACGGTATGGCCGCGCCGGATAAGCAACCCTGGTACAACGACGCCGAAAGGTTGCGGGTAAGACATTTTTCTTCCGTGTCAACACCCGAACCCCACTCACCCTTTTGGCCAATGCTACTGAATAGTAAGCAAGAGAACTGACAAGGCTGTCTATTCTTTTAGTTCCTATCCGCGAACCAGCTGTGTCTCTACATCGGCGCCGGCCTAGTCAAGATAGCCGTAGCGCTTGTACTCTACCGCCTAGCATCGACCAAGCGACTGCGCTGGACCCTGATAGGATCGATAGTCGTCGTGACTATCTGGACCGTAGTAATGACAGTCTTTGCCTCCGGGCCGTGCGCGCAGAGCGGGGCCAGTAACTGGGCCGGGAGTAAGGCTTGTTCACAGATCGGCTACTTTCGCACGGTCAGCAACATCTTCATAGACTGGTTCTATGCCCTGCTGCCGATATTCATGCTCTGGAAGGTCCACATGAGCATCCGGATAAAGATCTCCGTGATGCTGCTGCTGGGGCTGGGCTTCTTGTGAGTCAACCCCTTTTCTTATTACCTAAACTCCCTACCCCTATACCTAGGTGGGGACACACATGGATCATAACACTAGGATGGGACGACGCTCATCATCTCTCTGAACACAGCGCAAGCTCCGCCACCTTCGTCAAGCTCTACATAATCGTGAGGCTAGTAGAAGCGAAAGGAGCCGAGGCCGCGGACCTGCACAACGGACTGCTACTGTGGGCCGATATCGAGTTGGGAATGGCCATCTTCGCGGCCGCGGTAGCCGGAATACGGCCGCTGCTCAGCAAATATGCACCGGCTATATGGGGCCGTTCGACGCCAGCGCCGGACAGCCACGGCGCCGGCAGCGAAGCCACCGGGCCGTACAGCGCGCTCGGGGCCAGTAGCGAGATGACGCCGATCGGCAAGGACAGGACCGGTGTTAGCGGCGTTGAGCGGCAGGTGGATGTGGTTTGAAATTACTAGCGATGAATGTAAATCTTTTCCCCCTCTTTTTGCTCAGAGGAACATTATATGAGGCACGTAAGTGGTGGCTTGTATGTTTTGGATGGTTGATACCCCCGCATGCGTACATGATTATGAGAGAGGGTCACCCGGAGAGGACTTTGAGCGTGCATTAGGGACGAGACATAGGACGCAGACGAGAGCGATTAGATGCCCCGGTGCGTCTAGACACAGATATGTACGAGTATTTTGGATCATGGAGCAGGGAATATGACTTGGTTATCATGAGTAATGGCGTCATGGTGTATGGACCTTGGATAGTCAATGGCGAAGGAGTCATCTGGAATGACTGTTTCGAAGCGGAGGAAGATCACAAAGCTACGTCTGATCTGGTCCGTGTTTCGAAGGCATTGCCAGTTGATACCACATTTGACAGAAAGGCTTATATGTGGTCCTTTTCGTTCAGTCTTTTCGGCAACCGCAACGGATATAAAATGGAAACAATTCGGCTACATGACCATAAGGAGTACTAGCTTATGGGCCAATGGCTTCGAGAATTTGAGTGCCGACCAATGTGAATAACTCAAGTGCGTTTTGCGCAGAGTCGTACTCCTGACAATACTACCCAATCATAATACACGTGACGAATCTTACAGCTCAACGTCGATACTTAAGGAAGTTCTCGGCCCAGCCCGACTTTTTCCGTCTCTGTCGTCTACCTAACTTTTATGCTTCGACGAACAACCAATGGCTACTTCAATCAGTTTGCTGACGACATATAACGCCCTTGCCCGATAGATACAGACTGCGGGTATGGGGGGTTCGCCCGCACCTTAAAGCCTGGTACTAGGCTAGAAGAAAATATCGCGAGGAGATCGAGAAAACCATACCCGGGAGTCCAAGAGGTGTACTACTACGAGACCGACCAACCGACGACAGGAGACAAGAACGAGGAGGTTTACCTATATCTTATCTTGCATCTCTTTTCTGTTAAGTAACAGACTTCGATACCACATGGGTAGCGAGGGCTAAGACCCTAACAGCTACCCCAATTCAAGAAACATTCAAACATACGGGCTTCAGTCCCAGATAGTGAGTTTAACCAATTATGGTCCCCAGCAAAATTCAGGAGGTGGGCAAAAGCGGGTCCGGCGTGATCGGGATGGCAATGGAGAAGAAGACATAGGGTCTAGTGGTAATGAAAGGAATGAAAGTGATGGCAGATGTCGTAAGAAGTCCAAAAAGACAGAGTCAACGGAGAGACTATTCTTTGCTTGCCCCTATTTTCAACATGACCCCGGAAAATACGGAATGTGGCGAGGCTGTCCTGGTCCGGGATGGCCGAACATCAACCGACTCAAGTAAGGAAACCGACAGAACGAAATTGATACAATAGATTATTAACGTACATTCACGTAGGGAACACCTATATAGACGGCATAGGCTCTCAAAACACCCCTGCCTCAGGTGCTGCGAGGGGTTTGATGACCATGAATCTTTGAAGCAGCACCTGCGCCGCGAGAATATATGTTCCCTCAATCCAGAGCCAAACATGGAAGGCATCGATGATTCCCTGGAGGAGAGATTGAAGTCTCGTAAAGGATTGTCGAAACTGTCGGAAGTAAAGAAATGGACTCACATCTACCAAATTCTGTTTGAGGGGGAGGCCGTGCCGGTGCCATGTGGGTCACCTGTTTAAGCTCTTCCGTGGGGGTATATGAATAACACGAAATAGTCTATCGTCATAATCGACCCGAGCTGCTCGCTGGTGGAGATGAGGAGGTCCAGGAGGCTGGTGTCGGTCAAGCCAGCTATGAAGCTCGGGCGGCAACACCCAGTTATGAAGATATCAGCGGTCCCCCCCAAACTCACATTTCGTTTGAGGGTTTCGGTAGTTAGAATCCCTACCAAATTACCATACAAATTTCCAGACTGACATGAAAATAGACAACTTCAACTTTGATTCATGTTTTGACTTTAATTGGGATGCAAACATCAGTAGCTAGATAGCCCGGAAAAGTAAATCGGGGCAGAGGATAATGGAGGGGAAAGGAGGGAAAAGAAAAGGGGAAAAGAAAAGGGGGAAAAGAAAAGGGGCGGGGGAGTACACAGTTTCATGATCCTGTAGGTGCCCTTGCACACAACCTCCCCCCGGCACTAGCCTAGAATTAATGAAATATTCTCCAAAGGTAGCTTATTCCAAGCTTCCTTATCAACTTCACCAGATGTAAGACGATATGCCACTCCATCTACCCATTCTATCCATAGCACCATTATGTACTCACTTGTTTGAATAGGGAACGCAACCGAAAGATCCTCATCCACATTCTTCGTTTTATCGTCCTCCCATTCTGTTTCATCGTCCTCCATTTCTGTTGCATCATCCTCCCTCTCCGTTGCGTGGTCGTCGCTCTCCGTTGTTTCAGCATCGCTCTCCGTTATATCGTACTTGATCTCTGGCGTGTCATAATTGTTCTTTATCAATTTATACTCTTTGTACTCGGAGATTGCGACCAACTGAACTTGCTTTCCTAGGGGTAACATACTGTGGCGCTCGCTATATTCCACAGCATCGGGGAAGCCTTCCAGCTGTAAATCTTCATGATAATGAAGAAAACCTACTTTCTTATTCTCCACATCTAGAAGTCCTACGACTTCTTCATTGAGTTTTCCTAACATACCTCCGCGTGCCCACAAATAAGCCCGCTGCGTTTCGCAAAACAAGTATGCTGTTTGTTCTGGCATGGATGGTGGCGTAAGCTCAGTAATGTCTGCAACAGGGAAAGGGTAAAACCACTCCAACTCGGGCGTCGCTTCGTGTTTGAAAACGAATTCTCCATAGCCGTCCGGGCGGAGCCGTAGTTCATCGGCTTCCGTAGATCGTTTGTGGCGCGTCCAGCCAGGTGGCAGAGGTGTGTTCCGGTCTTTATAACTTTCTCGGTTAGTGAACCATGTTGATATGATCGGTCGCGATTCTGACACGGTTGCAGTTGGTGAGTCGGCAGTGTACCACGTAGTAATAGGAGATGTCTCCCGGATATAATCTTGATATTTCAATATCTTTGCTGTTTCGCCGTAGGGAAATTCGGAACTGCCCTGCCATCCAATCCACGACCACGAAGGGAGGCACGATGGATGTAGTCGACTACTAATGGGACGTTGCGACGTTGTACGCCGACGAAGATTTTTTTTTTGGTATCGAGGAATATGCCATCCTAATGCACAGTCGAAGAACATTTCCGGGAGGCCATACAGAAAGCCGCCGGTGAACGACCGACTAGCTACAGAAAGAAGACCGGATATAGCTGGAAGAGCATCTTCGCCATAGCGAAATTGTCTTTTATTATAGGGATTGATGGTGACGCTCATATCCCACAGATGTGGGAATCCATTTTGAGTCCTCTGCATATGATGCTCACCAAAATCATCAACTTCTTCTGCTCCAAATATCATCTCCTCGTGCCGAGTACAGCAAGAGCATTCCCAATGTATCTCTTTCTTTTTGAATAGTAACTTACGACGAGATAATCTATACTCTTGGTATGTCCAGCCTCGATCGGCGTATGGCATGCCATCCTGCACTATGCCATTTCAAAGGTTAGTATTCGCGAAATAAAAGCAACCATTAACGATGAATTCATGCAACGAGCCGTTATATTATAGAGTGGGACATTTCTTTCCTAGTCTAAACACATCGCATCTGGCGAATTATTAAAAGAAGAAGGGTATGAATGTGGAGGGGGAAGACCATTCAAAATTACCTACTTGTGAATCCATAGGTATTTCTCACGACAACCTTCTCTTCCCCGAATGGAATTACTTCTTGCTTCAATTTTCGAGGATTTGAAAGGTTCCTTAGGCCTGCAATTCCTTCTTCGGAGTCGGTATCGGCAGCAATTATGGTAACGACGGCATTTCCGTATATTGCGCCCATAAGCTGCAGCTGCTGGGTTGCAACGCCGCGGTCATGATGCGGGATACAGAATTTATCTGCCCAAAGGAAACGCTCGCCAAGAACGGATGTCAAGTACATGGCGTGTTGGATCATTGGTGAAAGGTAGGTTGACATTTGTGGTTCGTCTAGCGCTTTGGGTTCTTGTAGTTTGGTCCAAGTCGCAGCATCAATCGTAAAGCTGGGATAATTACCATACCGGTAACTAAGCGCAATAAATGCCTCGTTGCTTTCCTGCCCAGACACTATGCACTTGAGCTTTACATCAATTAACCAAGCAGGTCGGGTTGGCCAAATCTTTAACGGATTTTCGCATTTTGTGCCATGCTGTCACACGGCCACATGACCGGATGGAAGAGGCCATGCCAAGAGACTGTTGGAAGCATGATAGCCTCACGATTATGGCTGAGTCATAGGCGCTTACTGAGCGCCAGAAGTCACGATAGTTGATTGGTGGAGATTATATCGGGTAGACCTGCATACAGGACCAACGGCGCCACAGGCGCCAACACCTCATTGTTACACAGACTGTATTTCGGGCATAAATAGGCACGCTCTCCTCCTCGATAGATTAGGAGAGTATGGACCTTAGGACCCTAGAGAATTATTATATTGAATTTGAGACCTTAACTCCAAGCCCTAAGAATAGCCCTTGTCACACATGCGCCGTTAGACACTCGTGCTTCCATCGAGGAACAAGATCGATATCAACCCAGTCTGGATCCAATATGCGGCCCGTGCCTGGGTGGTTAGGAACTGAAAACCTGTTCACCAATAGAAGATTCCAAGTGCAATTGAAAGTACCGGGGTAATGGCCTATTCCTGCGCTGTAGTCTTTTGTACGTGGTCTAATGAACAAGTCGTGAGTGTGGCACTCTGTTACATGGCCAAACTCATCTTTAAAGCGCTGGATTAGGGGGGCATGGACAGAGCATGGTGAAGAGAGTGCCTCCACGAGTGAGTCCAGATTGATATTTTTCTTTTGCTCGCTGCCCGTTAATATGGCGCGGCAAACGTCACAGTCGGTTTCCATAATACACCAAGGATCTAAATGTCTTGGGAAGTAAAATGCAGATGTTTAACAGAGCCTCGTCCTAACACTGTCTAAATGCTGCATATGTTTTTACAATTCACCTGACGTCGGTCGATGACTTGTTCCGTTCCTTCAGCCACCCGCTTGGCATTGGGGCATAGGAACCCCGACATTGCGATTTTGGCGTGTCTCTCTCACATGATCTATCTAATATCAAGCCTATCAAAAGGCATTGCGCTCAACAGGAAGATGCCAGATATTCATATATGGGTGCCGTCATACTTCAGGGTCGCCAAGCCATAAGCCACATCGCACATCGAGATGATTGTGCCTTTGTGTCCGAAAGCTTCCAACTTATGCCTTCACACTCTTGGATTTCCCTCACCGCACGTCGAATCATTACGCAGAATACCATTGCAGGTTTGTTAATGGGTTGGAGGTTCTGCTAATATTACTCTCATCCGATTGTGTGTAAGTATTTCCCTCGTTGCTCATATGTACCAGGTTTCTACCATGTAATAGACGAAAAAGTATAGACGTTTTATACAACTAGCAGAGCCAACACTCCAATACCATCGTTCGATTACACGACCCCTTTAGCCTATCTACTAGAGGAACGACCCGATTAAGAAGAAGTAGTGGTAGTATCCTCGTCATCATCGATGACATCGTAATAATCACCGAAGGTATCCTCATAATCCGAATCGTCATCCCAGTCCTCCGCGTCCTCCTCCTTATCATCATCGAAGATCTCGTCGAAGTTATCAAGGGTCTCATCGTCCTGGTCGGCGAGCAGATCATCGGTGCCGAGCTCGAGGTCGCCCTCGGAGTCGACAAGCGAGTCGTCGAACTCGAGCTCGATCGCGTTGTCGGCGTACTCCTCGTCGGCGTCCTCGTCGAGCTCCGCCCAGTCGCCGTCCACGCGGTCCGTGATCTCGAGGAACAGCAGGTAGCAGTCGTCGACCTCGCCGTTCGTCACGCTGTACTCGATGTCCGTCGACTTGAGCATCTCCAGGCCGGCGTCCACGTCCGTGCCGTTCACCAGGTACACCTTGGCGCCCAGCGTCGCGTTCTTGTACGTGCACACCGCCGGGAAGAAGATCTCATCGTTGGAATCGATGGCTGCGAGCATGCTGGGAGCGTCCTCGCTCTCGTCGTCGGTGTAGTAGAAGGGCGTAAGCGCAACAAAGACAGCAGAGGCGGGAAGGGCCTCCTCGTCGGAGCTGCGGAGACGACTGACGCCGACCTTGGACATGGTGTTGTTGTAGTAGTGGAGCACGCCGCTGGTAGGGGTGGTCAGGACGACGTCCTCGTATCCGGACCATAGCGTGGTGCAGGTGCTGTAGTACGGGAGGTCGTTGGCCGTGCCGTTCTTCTGGATGTACAGGTTGCCGTCCTCGCAGGCCGCGAGCGTGTACTGCCCGTTGGTGCCGTTGAGGCTCAGCGTGCTGTACCAGTAGCCGTCGAGCTCGCTGTCGTCCAGGTTGTAGGGCGTGTCCGAGAGACTGAGGCCCGTGAAGCCAAGGTCAGCGTCCTTCTCGATCACGTAGTCCGTCAGGTCGTAGATCTGCGTGCTGTTGGTGGTCGAGTTGGCGCGGCGGCCGAGCTGGTGGTACGCCTCCTCGGAGATGGCAAGGCGGCTCTGGATGCCGACGACGCCCTTGGCGGTGCCGTCCGTCTTGTTACCAATGCAGTACGAGGCAATGATGTGGTCAGTGCCGTTGACTAGACTCTTGCTGCCCTTGACAAGACCAAAGCCGTTGTAGAAGGCGTTGACGTCGTTCTTGACAGAGAGAGTGGTGGAGATACCAGAGCAGTTGTTGGTGGGCTTCAAGCCGGTTTCAAACGACTTGTCGGTGGCGTTGTAGCTAGCCTGAACAGCGACGGCGGCGGCGGCCTTGATCGACGGGATGGTCTCAACACCGACGGCTCCCTTGCACTTCTCGCAACCGTTGAAGGTGGTGACGGCAAGCTCAAGACCAACGGGGATACCGAACTGGATGGCAAGCTCGACGGAGCCCTCGGCCTCGAAGGCAGGCTTGAACTGGGGCGTGAAGCCGGTGGATGTAGCACCGCCCTTGGTCCAGTCGTAGTGGTACTGGGCGCGGGCCAGGCTGATGTCCGCACGGGCAAGCATGCTGCCGGTCATGTTCACGCTGTACTTAACCTCGGTACCGATGGAGATGACGGGGCCAATGCTGGCGAAACCAATAGTGAAGGGGGTGACGGGAACATCGTATAGGTTGTTCCTGTAGGTATCCTCGCGGTAGTATTGGGCGTAGACACCAAGACCGACACCAATGTCGAGGTTCAGGTCGGCGACGAAATGGCCGTCAGTGATACCCTTGGAGACAACGATGGTGATGTTACCCGAGGTCTTCAGAGATCCAGTAAGACCGCACTTGACACAGTAGAAGCTGATGAACTTGCCCTTAGTGACGGTGGTCTGCTTCTTGCTGCCCGAGGGGCGGAGGTTGGTGGAGTCAGGAAGCTCGCCGAGCGTCTTGATCAGGATGGCATCACCCCAGGGGCTCTCGACGATCTTGACACCGTTCTTGGGCTTGCAGGCATTGGCGACCTTCTTCTTTTCGTCGGCGGTGGTGGCGGCGGCGCACTCCTTGGCGGCCATCGGGAGGATCAGCTTGTCGAAGTCCTTCTCGAACTTGTTGGGCTTGCCGGCGATGATGTTTCCGCCGACCTCGACGACTGTCTTGCCGGCGTTGTACACGGTGGTGGCAACCTTGGCGACGTTCTGCTTAACGGACTGGGCGGCGCCCTTGACGCGCTCGCCGGTGGCCTTGATGGCGGTCTTCGTCTTGTCGGCGAGCTTGGATGCGCCCGAGGAGATGCTGTCGAAGACGGCGATGCGCTTAGCGAGCTCGCTTGCGTCGTCGGTCTCCTCGTCGTCGAACTGGATACCCTCGACATCAGAGCCGTAGGAGAAGTCCTCGGCCTCCAAGTAGCCAAGACCATCGTCCAGGTCTTCATCGAAGTAAGGGCCAGTGCAGGCGGTGGGAAGACCGTACTTGGTATCTACCGGCGGCACACAGCTCGAGGTTTCGGTCGGAGAGACGGAGTAATAAGTAGAAGACGGAGAGTCGGTGCCGGTAGGATAGGCAGCCACCGTTGTTGCGGAAGCGGTGGCTGTGCCGTAGGCGACACGCTGATTACCGTAGTTTCCCCATGCTAGGTTCACATCGGAGACAAGCTCCTCCATGGCCTTGGCCTGTCCGGCAGCGGTCGCCGAGAGCGAGCCGGCATCGAAGACGACTTCGGTGGCGCTGAAGTAGCAGCGCTGGCCGAGCTCGTAGTCTCCACACTTTTCGGTGTAAGTGATGAAGGTGATGCTCTCGTGGTTCCAGTTGGCGAGAGCGTGTTCAAGGGCAGCCAGGTCACTATTATCGTACACACGGGGTTAGTCCTAACTCTGACGTGGCTTCAAAAGCAGTTTGGGTATGATGGAAAGATTGATTACTAACCTGAATACAATGACAAGGTTTCCATTGGCATCGACATATACACTGATAACAAGAGCTGAGTGGTCTAAGACAACCGAGGGAGCGGTCCATCGGGGAATAGCAACGGCGTAGATTCCTGCAGAATCTCCGTTGCTCTCCTGGGCATAATGGATTGCGGACCCGGATCCAGCGTCCTTAGGGGTAAGATGGTTGATGTTGCTTCCGTCATGGTCAGCCGGGATGGCAGGTAGCAGAGTAGCTACAGGGCCAAGCTTCTCCGTCGGGTACTCATAGGTCGAGGTAGCCGAAGCCGAAGTCGTCTCCGTCACGGTAGTCGTAGCAGCAACGAGATATGCCGGAGTGGTCGACGCCGTAGACGAAGTAGCTACGGTACCGTTGGAAGAGCTGCTGGAAGCAACAGTGCCGTTACCTACAGGGTAATATTTCTGCCCGGGCAGGGCGAGAACGTTAGTTCCCGCCGCCAAGAGGGAGATCAACCACCACTTCATGATAGTGGATGGTATTAATTAAGTATTAAGATAAATAAAGAGTGTGGGCTGTGAGGTTGCACAGAAAAACGAGTGACTGAGGCTTAACGATCGACTTATATATGAGATGGCCAAAATAATGAGGAGCCTGATCTCTCACGGAAGTAGCGATGGTACAATGCAAAAGCCAGGGTGCTCGAGTCATTTTATCCCCAAACCCACATTGGTAGATGGCTACCGAAGCCATATCGAGTTCCATAGCACGGTCTCGACCTAGGTGTGCTCTTCAGCATGGCGCTACCAGTGGGTGCCAGATTGGCCAGCCCTCGGCCACCCCCGTGAGGTTCAGCTCGTCGAAAAGCGTGCACTTATTCAGCTCTAACCTAATTTCATGCTCCGGCTGGTTTCCATCAGTCTTGGCACAATTTGGACGCGTACGAAGCTCATACCACAGCGTTCCTGGATTCACTAGCTGCAGCAGCATCAGGCCCGGATTGTGTTAGATCCGCGATGATTTGCGGTGGCTTGGTTTCGTCATCTTAAAAGTGATCGTCGCCTAAATTTGAATTCTCTTCAGGGTTGACGTCGCTGTGCAAGAAAGGGGTCAATCAAGGAGCCGGATAGAAACCTGATCCAGAGCCTCTACGCACTGACTACGAAACAGTCTCCATGAAGCAGCACACTATAGCTAATCCGACGAGATTGGAAAATCTCACTTTTAAAAATTTTTAGCTTGTCAAATCCCCAGATTGCATTTGTCGAGTAGAAAGTCTAAAGGCGACGGCGTTGGCACCAGTAGAAGCCGTCAGCTCCAGTATTATCAAGAGTGTAGTCCAATTTCTATTAGCGCTGCTGTCTTCCCCTAAAAGCTCGATTCGCGTTAGAGGCGGTAACTCATGCAAGGAACAGAATATTCTGCAAGGCACACGAGGCGAAATGGTAGCTGACTGGTTGAATTGGCCGTTAAACCAAGCTCAGCGGCTCGGATCCGCACCCGTTCCGCTATCTTAGCCTCTAGGCGGTGGTGTTGTTGATCGCGAGTCAGAGTTAGGTCATAACACAGACAAAAAAATGATAGCACTAGTCAATTCTCGTCCAGGGTCTAGACCCTGCTGACATCTTTCGTGGTTCCCGATGGTCTGGGGAGTTAATTTAAATAGACTACCAGCTAATCGTGAAGCTATGCCTATCGCGGTATACATCGCGTTCAGCTCGATGGCGTGGGTAGCTTAGGCAGAGCTGAGCTCTCTGAGCTCGGTCTAGATCGCCCATCCGCTTAGCATATATGGCATATAGAGCCGCCGCTTAGACAATTAACCACCTTCAGCTTAGCCTTACATCATACCACTGCTGGAAGACAGGTGCATGGGAGATTTACATATGGCCCAAGCAACAACAAGCCTTAGCGAATCCAGCATAGTTCATCAGATCGTCAAGCTGAAGACCCTCACACTGCCGAGGTTTCGTATGGGTCTTTACATAAAAGGAGGCATGTTGTCAACGTAGCTTAGTTTTTAGGCTCTTATTGGAGACGGCTACCTCTCTCTTTTTCTATCACTCTAATTTTTCTACTTTATTCTCGTCGCATTGACCAGGCTAGTTCGAACTAGCGAAAGGGCTCTAAGCACAGGGACCACGGGGAAATGCCTTCAAGAATTTACCAACCTAGCTCACCCCTGGATTCCCTTAGGGTCGTTAATCCCGGCACCACATGGCAATGGAGTCTGTGCTCCGGGGCAGCTTAGCATTTTCTTCCGCCATCGGACGTAAACTAAGGTTGGCACAGAGTGGACATTGGGGGCATGAGGCAATATCAGCTAATTTTTCTTATTACTTATGATGCCCAAATGCCCAAGCCAGATATCTAGTGCATAACTGCCCTTAGGAAATTCAATGGAAAAAATTTTCTATCAATATTTTTGAAGCAGGACACTCATGTAGATATTGACTCAACCCTAACTTCAGGCAGCAGTATCTACGCGAAGCAGACTTACGGCGCCTCAGTCGACTGTACCAACTGCTGTTCTACGTAGTGCTGCAACGCTTTATTATTCAGATGCTCAAGAGAAAATGGGCCCTTTATATGCTCCTTTCCACAGCAAATGCGGAATTTCTCTTCCCAAAGTCTACGTCAGAGCCTCATCCTCTTTCCGCCTCAATGTGACGTTAGAAACCAGGGTCCATCTACATTAAAATATTCCTCAAGGTTCAAAAGAACCTTGACCCACGATGTGGGGACCTTGACAAATCCCATCGCCGGTAATGTTCCGGGGAAAACACACCCGATTATATCAGAGAGGATGAAGGATTTATAGTCGTATCGTCGCGAAAGACTGGGCTCATGTTACGCCGGTTTGTATACCTCCTACCTGGATACCAGTAATCGATGTGTCGTTTGAATATCGTAAGATGGTTTAGTTGATGACTCTTAAGTTTAAGTTCTTGGTGTTTTAAAGCTGATTTATATCTCACTTCCTAAAACTTGCTGATGAGATACAAGTATGATGTATGTCCTAGATTGGGGTCTGAGTACCTAGGCAGTCTTTTATTCTTGTAGAAGCTTGGGTAAGTACTACGTAAGGATCTAAGCTTATCTTCTCAGTGTTACCATATATCGGGATACTTGTTCCGATTACTTATCTTAGACCGAGCTGAAGATTTGAAATAACGTGAGGATTTTGGACGGGAAACAGCCGCCTATTGTTAAGTTGGGTTGTCACTATAAGTCAGAAGAATATCCACAGAATCCGTCTATAGAACTTGTTTTAAACCTTAAAGTGGCGAACTCAGCAGCTGTAGGAATATACATTAGCTAATAGGTGAGCCTTGGAGATATCGGAATGTTATGTGCTTCGTATTTTACTTACAGAGCTGTGGGACGTGAATCCAACTTGCAAGCACCAGCATGTTTCCTGACTTAGAACAGATATATACCAGTCGAGATAACTGAGATCTGCAGGACTCTAAACGGCGATACCCCCAAACGATTGAGGAACGAATACATAAGGGATATAACTTCCGTCTTTAGTTTCTGTCTTTAGGACCGATGGTCTTATGGTCACCACTACTTATTCACTACTTCAAACCCATTCATAATCCTCTTTTACCCTCTTGTCCTTTATAATCTCACACTTCAGAGTCGTTATTCACAATGCAGGTCTGGGGCCTTCTCCTTGTTTCGCTCTTCAGCAGCAACATTCTTGGCCATTCCGTAGACAGTTGGCAACGAGTTGCAAGAGCCGACACAGACTCCTCTTCAGTACATGACGTCAGAGCAACGGTTGTCGAGAGCCTACCTAAGGTAGGAAAGCGAGCGGGCAGGATCGACCGGTGGACGGAGATTGAGAAGCAGCAAAGCCTTCTGCTGGCGAGCAACCAAGAGATCACCGTAGATGAGGTGCAGGCGCAGTCGTCCAGTAAGTAACATCGGCCTCCTGAGCCATGTGTCAAGACTCAAATTTCTTGCTTAACGAAGTAAATTACTAATTCCTATTGTCGCAGTGGCCGTGCCGCAGCTGACCGCGGAGATCAGCCGGGACCTAGACACGGTGGGCGCGATGGTGGCTGAGGACGCCACCACGGAGGGCAGCAGGGTCAAGGAGAGCCCTCGCGGCAACATCATCGTCCGCTGGTACACGTATACCGGCCCCAAGGTCGAACTCACGTCTACGGAAGCCCAGGCCATCATCTTCGCTATCTACCGCCACATGGCCAAGACGCAGGCCGGCTTCTGCAGGGTGAACTTATCCACCAGTCACTCTAGTATCACCTATCAGGTCACTGTCCAGATTCAATAAATAAGCTGCAGTGCGATAATCTTGAAAAGAGGGGAAGGTCAGGCTTGTGGCGTCCGGAGTATTAGATACTCCGTATGACCTGGTATGCACTCTTTAGCTGGGCTATATGAGAAAATGGCGCCTAAGAAATAGGTAGCTTGCTACAGCTTTCTACTTTATGAAATAAAATCGCATCAGTAAACCATCTTGTATCGAAGCTGAGCACCTAAAACATGCGCCATCTTAAGTGATCATTGAGGTTCGCGGAGAGACGACCAGTTCATTCATACATTAGTCTAGGTAGGTACTCTACGTAATCTATGGAAGGCCGTATGCTACTGAGCCAAGGCACCTCTACCTGTCATCCTAGTAACCAACATGGAAATCCATGAACCCTGAATTTTCCCACATCCATTATCTTACAGCAAGGTGAATTGATGGATGTCATTCACGTCTTTCCCAAGACCAACAGTCTATATCAGTCTTCCCAAAACCCTAGAGCTGCAGCAATCCGAGCATAACATGATGAGAGAAATCCTAGTACCCTTTTACAATAAAAGAATACTAAAAAAATAAGGCCGTTAACAAGTCAAAGGAAAACATCACCATCCATCTCCATAGCATCATTCACAACAAATCCATCTGACTGGCTACCACTCGAACCACGACGCGAACAGGACGGGCTCGTCACCGCGTACGGGCCGATGTGACCGACGACCTCGGGCCGGAGTCGGCTCGGCTTCGGAGACGGTGTCGGGCACCGTCTCGGCCGACTCTGCACCCGCTGCCGCTTCGCCGGGCTTGAGGCTCGCGCGCGGGACTGCGACTGCGACGACTTCGATTGGTAACGGTAACTCGGTGGTACTCGTGTGGGTTTTCTAAGCCTCTTGAAGCTGCTCTTCGATGCCGACATGGGAGAAGTTGAGTGACTCTCGAAGAGCTTATCGTCGTCATCGTTGAAATCGTGGATGTTGAGTTGTGCGAGTTCCTCTTGGGTCTCTAGCACATCGACTTGCGTTGCGGCGTCCCGCATATTACTCTTGCGCGGCGTGGCGGGGTGCAAGTCGGGACTGGGGCACGGGCTCGTCATCCGCGTAGTCTGGGCCTGTAGATCATCCGGCGCTGTCGAAGCGACCCGCTTCTTTCCCGCCATCGGGAAAAGGGGGCCACCGACGGCAGGATGGAGCAGCAGCGCATCGGCCAGCACCTTCTGCTTGACGGGCTGCGCCTTCAGCAGGGCGTCGCGGACGAGGTCCGCGCGGAAGTCCCGGCGGTAGGCGCTGATGGTGTGGCGGCAGCAGCGCGCCCACTGCGCGACCATGGCCAGCTCGACCACGTCGGCGATTTCCTGCAGGCTCGCCAGCGGCCGCATCGCCGCGCACCGGATGATGTTGACGTCGGGCTCGAAGTGCGTGTTCACGGCGCGGTGCGACCCGAGGCGCCAGGCGCACTTCAGGAGCACGAGTCGCCACGCATTCTGGAGCTTGTCGATGAGGTTGGTGAAGACGAACTCGCGCTGGGTCTCCAGCAGGCTTCTAGGCCTGGAAGCCACGGTAGGGACTCTTGTTGGCGAGGGGCTCTGAGATCTGTATGACGCGGCGGGACTGTCTTCTGCTGCCTCGCTCGCGGGTGTTGTAGGAGTTTCGACGTCGGAAAACGCACTCATGTCGAGATCGATCTTGCTGGATCGGGCGACGGGAGTGAATGACGAAGGTACTCCTACTACTAAGTCCTCCTGGCACAAGGTCGAAGCTTCCACGATCTCCTCTACGACCTTCTTGACATCGTCTCTGTCGATCGATCTACCTCGTTTGATTGGGGTAACAGGCAATGTAGTGTCATCGCCATCGCCCTTCCCGTCATCACTTTGTGGTGGCGTCGGGATTCCCACAGCTGACTCCCTGAGTGGTGTAGTGACGCTTTCCTTTACCAACGCGGAATCAGGGCTGTGGACAACTATAGATGGCGGGCGACAGGGTGTCGTGGGAGGACTTGGGGTTATGTGACTTCCTGAGTCCTTATGGGGTGTAGTGGGTCCTTCTTCAGGGGGCTCCTCGGGCTCAGGAAGAGTCTCTTCATCAGGCACGACACTAGAATCACTAGCTGACGACACTGGTTGAGAATCAGATGATGCGGCAGCAAGGTCATGTTGCCGAGACGGATCAACCAGATCCGTAGTAATAGCCATCTTGGCAGTGAGCGTTGAGACTCTATGATGATCCCAAGTATAAAAGAGTGTGATATGTGGTTTTATGTGATAGACGACTGGTGTCTTTCCAGTAGTATGTTACACTGAAATTGCAAGAAAAAAGGGGCAGGTAATGTAGCAGCGATATTTCATCTATTACGCAGTTGCTAAGCAATGTTTTCACCTCTCAAGCAATCCATAAAGGAGTCATTCGTAAAACATCATTTATGACATCTATGGAATTAAGGCAAACCCACCCTGCAATTCAATAAGACAAGGATGAAGTTGACAGCTTACCACAGTGCATTGACTAAGAGAAGAACCAGAAAGAGCCTAGAAGTGTTAGTAAAGGAAAGATGTAGGCACCGAGAATATTCTTCGGTCATCCTCGAATGTCCTCGAACATCTACAGATTGAAGAGTTCATAGAATAAATTTCTTTTTTTATTAACATTATCATCGCATCATTGACTAAACATATAACGGCTTGCCCCCTATTGTCTTACTGCAAATGGTTTGTCGACAAATACAACGCCGGTAGGGGCTTAAGAATACCTAAGTTTTGCAATCCATCCTCTTAGTCATACATACCCAAAATTTCGCCAACGATGCTCTTGAAGATGCCGTTCGGATCAAACTTCTCGCGCACGACTTTAAATCTTGCTAGGTGGTCGGGGTCGAGATTCTTGGTGGCGTTGCCGAACACCTCGCGCGTGTTCTTCGTCCAGTGCGGCCGACAGGGGAACTCATCGATAAGCGTCTTCGCCAACTTGGGGTCTAATATAACTTATTATCAGCTATGGCGTTCGATATGGATAGAATAGAAGAGACACTTACAAAACGGCTCGTTGAACCGCTCTCCATCGCCGATCATAGGCTTGAACGACGGGAAGTCGAACATGATGGCGCCCTTACTCCAGTCGGCGCCGTCGGACGTGTTGTACGTGACCTGGCCGAGGAAGTCGTAGTAGGGCCTGCCGAACTTGATGTTGATGCCGCTGCGGTAGGTACTCGTCATTATAATACCCTTCTTGAGCTCGTCGTCAAACGCCTGGCGCACGCGCTTGAGCATGTCGTTGGCCAGCGTGACGGGGAACGCGAGCTCCAGCGTCTTACCGTGGAGCCCTTGCTCCCACTCGGGCTTCTGGTCCGGATACAGGCCGCCGATCAGCACGTCGTAGTTCCACCCGTACACGGGCCACTCGGTGATGGCCTCCTGCGTCGTCTTCTCGCGGAAGTTGGGCGCCGACCACAGGGTAAACGCCGTCGTCTCGAAGAACATGTTGGACGTCGCCAGGTACTTTCCGGTTTCCAAGGTCGACTTCGCTATAACCGCCTCGGCATCCGTAATGGAGAACGTGTTCTGGAAGCCTTCCTGGGTGCTAAGCGTAAGCGGGACCTCGTCGTAGTACCGCCAGTGGAACTTCTTCATATACGGCCACCACTATGATATGTCAGAAAACAACCCACGATAGGGGACGATAGCCTCGCATACCCAGAAGTTGGCTGTGGCGTAAGGCGCAATCATGCCGTATATGTCGCCATTTAACACGTCGTCTTCATCCAAACTTGTATGCCAATTAGTCAAGGAAGGACTTGCTCGGAGTGGATTAAAGGCGCTTACGTCTTTTGTATCGCAAAGACCTTAAAGTCGGGGTAAATCTTGAACTTCATGCGAACGATGATCCCCAGTAGGCCGAGGGACGTCGAGGCAGCAAGCCAGTCGTCATTACTATTATCGCGCTCGACCGTCACGAGCTCTCCGTTCCCGTTGACGATATCCAGCGACAGCACGCCTGCAGCGACCATCGAGTCCTCTCGGATGGCACTTCGATGGCCGCCCATAGCCACAGCGCCGGCCATGGTGATGTTCCAGTTTACGAGCGTGTAGCCCATGGAAGCATTGTTATCGTGAAGGTACTCGGCGAGCTGGAGGAACGTCACGCCGGCCTCGATGTCGACCGTCCCGGACTCGGCGCCATCCTCCAGCGTTAGGTTTTCGATCTTGTTGACGTCTTCTGTTCGGATGATGATCGTGTCTGGGTTATCCGAGCACATGGTGTCATACCTTTGCAGCGCTTTGGATCAGCATAGGCCTCCGTATAAAGCCAGCAGGAAGCATCGGAGAGCTCTAGAAACCATAGAAAATCGGAGATTCGAACGACACGGATTTCTAAAGTAAAGGAAGTTGACAAAGAAAAGGAAGGTATCCAGCGACATTAGGCAATGACTTACCACATGTGTCCTTTGCCCGACGCTCTCACAGGAGTTCCATTTGCAGCAGCATCTTTCACCATGCTGACGATGTCGTCAACACTGGTCGCATTGTGGACGAGCGCAACATCGTTACAAGCGGGAAAACCCTCGCCATCAAACGTGTTGTACGGCTCAGCTGAGACGCTTCCAACGCTAGCGACGGCGAGAATAGAGAGGAGGTTGTGGCGAAGAGTCTGCATCGTATACTAGCAGTGCTGCGAAAGCTCGCAAGCGACTTGACAGAGAGCAGCTAGGATAAGGTCGAGCTTAATTTCGACCAAGCGACTTCGGTCCCGGCAGGTCGAACTGAGAGACTAGCTACCCATTAAACTATCGAAGGCGAGCTCCGGGAAGCCATGATCTTTGTATCCGTTCGTAAAAGGGGAGGCGTAAGTGCTCCCCCTCCTCCTCCACACGCTTCCTTGTGACGATGTGGTTGCCCTTTCCTGCTTCCCCAACGTTTTCACTCCAAAGTTCTTCCCCATCCGACCTCGTGGACGCCAGGGATTCCCCGACTATAGAATATTGCAATTGGCCTATCAAGTTACACAGCGGCCCGGCATCTAGTCTGCAGTCGGGTAAGGCTCCTGGGGCAGCTCTGGGGGAGCCTTCGCAAGCCCTGCCTGGTGACATGCCTCGGATGTGACGAGCAGCGTCGGCAGCAGCCTGAACGCCCGTGATATCGATCGTCGTCATCGCCTCTAGTTCACCAACGGAGCACCTGCCCTGCCCGGGCCCTGCGCCGGGGCGGGAGTTGACAATTCTTTCTTTCTCGGCGAGATACGATAACCTGGGCGATAGACAGGGGTTGCATATGTACACTCACATAACGCAGACAAACAAAACCGTCTGGTTGGTGGGATTGTATTGGGGGACGATTCGGTTTCTCTGCGTGGAAGGTTTTCCACCCCAAGCCCGAGAACGGGCAAGGGGGTTGGCCGCCCTTACTCGCTTCGATGTAACACCCCGCCAAATCCGGCAATGGGTGACATAACGGACAACGTTTTCGCGGGGAGGGGATGCAAGGAGCGGTATGCGAGGTTACATTCGAGCGTCCGCCTTGTCGATCACCAGCCGAATGCTGCAAGTCACCTTAGACACATGTTGAATTGGGTAGCGAGCCGAGGCGGTTGGCTGTGCGGGAAATGTACTTTTGGGTCTAAAGAGTCAGGGGTAGCATGCTATAAAACTATATCGCCAATCACACATAACTATCTCGTCGCTTTGATGATAACGGTTGGCGTTCTATATCATATACGATTTACACACGGGGTCGGTCTAAGTCTAGATATATCACAGCCAAATAATTAATAACCACCTTGATTATAGAAGAGGAGAAACGAAAGTGGTCTTACTATTTTACAGGGATACAGCTTGATGGCAGGGTAAGCATTCCTAAATCGCAGTTTGCTATGAACTGATTGAGTTAGTGTCTGGGCGAAGAGAAAAGAGAAGAGGGGGAAGGCTTAATATCATCGTCTATTAGTCTTCGATGGGTTTAACAGGTAGGTATTAATTCTTTCGCGCCGCATTGAGATGCGTCATTGCCGAGAATAGTGAGATTCTGACCAACATCCCGCCCTTTGCTCCTACCTAGTTGATGCTCGCTTGTGCCAACGACGCGCAACACCCTTATGTTCAAATCAACTCCCATCTTGCCAGCCAGCCGACATTCTGGCCCGCGTTCCTGATAACACATAGCCTAGCATTCGCATCGTTCTTGTTCTTGTACCGCCTAAGCTCCTCCAGCGCTTTAGTAGCCGAAAGGCTTCCAATTGCATCGCCTGTCCCACTTCGAAGGTTAAAGCTTCCGGTCGTCACGAAGCCGATCAGATCCTCTTCGCCGGGACACAGCGGATGCCCGTTGATGCTCTCCGAGTTGAGGGGAGGCGGTGGAAATTGACTAGGCGGGCCGATGAGCCGCTGAGCAAGCAGCTGTTGACGCGTCTCGAGATCTAACGTTGGCTTTGTATTGACGGTTTTCTTGGAAGTGTTCTTTCCAGACGGCTTCCGTGCTAGCCACTGATCTCGTAGGTTGTGCGGCAATATGCCTTTACCTTTCCGAGGGGGTGGTATGGTTGCTGGCACTTCTGCTTGCGATGAGACGGCGACCGGTTTTGGATCCGGTAGACGATAGACCCTAGCGCACGTAGTTACTATTCCACGGCCAAGTATCCTGATACTTGCCGTTACTAAAGAAGTCGGAGGAGGTGGCTCGGATGTCCGCGGCTGGTAGGAATTAAACGTCAATTTAGACAGTTGCGTTACACTTTGGAGATTATTTGATGTCGGGGCCGGCTTCTCGTTTTGAGGGGTCGTTTTTGGTTCTCCCTCTCCATCTCCTCCATCTACCATCATCTCATCAGTATTGGCATCGCTTTTTGGTTTGAGACCAATAAGCACTTCGTAGTCACAGTTCCATCCTATCCCAACTTCGCCTTTGCGCCCTGCTCCCAGGTCAAGCGATTCCCAGTTAACTCGCCTTCCTTTAGGCATACGACCCCACGCTTTCTGCCTGACTTGCCGTTCTTCTAGTTCCCAAGCTTTGCCGGCTTCGGTGCCGGGTAAGTCGCCTGGGAACCAAGGAAGACCTCGTTCGAATGTGATATGTCTAATCTCATCCAGACCCCCAAACCAAGGGTTCCCGCCCGTAGATAGCGGATAATGCATCAGGCTATACCATATCGGGAGAACGCACCCCCATGGTAACATAATTGTCCATGTACTAGACGATTGCGAGTCCGTAGAATGGCGAGAAGCAAGCAATAATATGGGAATGGGAGGATCAGCATCCGAGGGCTTGAGAGCGGTCCCTGGAGGGCCTTTGCTGCGGCGACGGTTGAGGGCTTTTTGTGACGGAAGTTTCGAGGCTTTGAATCTTGCGTCCCTATCAAATAACTGATGAGGATTGATGGCTTCCTCTTTGCGTACAGCTGATATTGCTTCCAGAAGCGCTACTTGGGCATTCTGATCGGTTGTCTTCGGTAAAGCTACCTGTCGAGGAGGATAACTCAGACGAGGGTCTGCAATGGAGAAGGCAAATAAAGCGCCAAAAGGCAGTGCGCCTGGGTCTTTTAGACCAGCGAGCGATTCGAATGTAGAGGATTGGGATTTCTCCGATTCGGGGTTTATATGATAAGACTTGAGCACTCCAAGTAGCGCTTCCGTAGAGTCAGGGCCGATGATATCGATGCTTCCAATCTCAAACCTAAGGTCCTCGATATATGGTCGAGGGTTCTGTCCCTTTACGAGCTTCAGAAGTTCGTTGAATGTCTCTAAGAATGCAGAAGGATGGATGCGAATGAAGACTTGCCTAAACTGCTTCGGCTGATCTTTGTCGTCAACTTTCTCTGCCGGATTCCATATGAGAGTTGCTGGACCAATCATGTGTGTGCACTCTTTGCTTTTCCTGGTTAAGATCCCGCTCCAGTGCATACTACCTGATCTCCAACGCCTCGCCTTGTCGCCCCATAGAGCCTCCTGTGTCAGTCCCAGCGACTTAAGGACATTCTTAACGCTATTTTGGGGGCCAAATAAGCCAATTGTGCTCATGTAGCTCATATCCCAAGCCATTGCACCCTTTTCCCATTGAATACGGTGGGTTGGTCGGTACACTTTTTGGGTTGGTGTTAGAGGAATTGCAAACCTCCATAACGGTTCAGTAGGACGTGTCATTCTCGCTCTCTTTGCATGCCATAAATGGGTAGGAAGCCATGTCTTCGCCATCTGACGTTTTCTAAAATTTCGGGCAACGATCGGATGACTATTAAGCTCGTTCCTTTTTATCTTAGGTCTTGCAGCTTTTATAGAAATGGTCTCCTTGTCGGCGCCAGAACTCTTTAGCTTCCGCACTTTCTTTCGTTTTGCGAGGATCTCTAGTCTGCGAGCAGTCTCAGCTCGTAGCCTAGCCCTCGTAGTCTTAGGCTTCCTCGTCTTCGAGTTGACGGTTGGAGTGTTGTCATCCGCCATCTCCCTCTTAGCCCTCTTCCGAAGGCGGTTCGGGACTTTCTTGAAGTCATGAGCTGCAGCTCTGCGTCTCATTGTGAAGGGTACACGTTGGAATGCTCGACTAGTTTGAGAGGTTTTCACACGCCTCATGCTCTCGTCTAGGGCATTTATCTCGAAGGATAGAGATCCGACGAAGGACTGAACATTGAGCTCGCCATCTTTCAAGGCGGCATGAGATTTCTGAGAGGCGATGCTTCTAATTTCATACTTGGGACGCTTAGATCCTCGATTGTCAGAATCGGGGCCTTTCTTCTGATTCCTACCTCCTGCATCTTGCTGTGGGGGGTCTTTTCTTTTGTTTGACTTGGATTGCCCTTGGTTTCCAGAAGGTGCAGCACCGGTCTTTGGCTTGTTCATTGAAGATTTCCCTACAGATGAGCCGGCAGGGTTGACCTGCGGTGCCGTCTTAGGGGCCATTAGGTCAGCGCACAATACGCAAGCATACCATATGAGCCACCGCACAGATGAATTCGGAGGGATTCGCGTTGGTGAGTCAGTGTCTCCCAATGCCGTTAAGTGAGGATAGTATGGCTAGAAGTTTTCTTGGTTAGACGACGCTAGTCTTAGTTGAAGTTGACGAAGGCTTAGCCGTTAACGACGGCAATTATTGGCGTGCTATTTTCGTAGACGATTTACGAAAATTACGAGGTTTCTATCACTAAACGCGTGACGCGCATAGGCTCTTTAGCGCTCCATTGTATAAATTTTTAGTGCTGCATGGAGGGTCTGACAGGTGCCGACGCGTACCTAAGTTTTAGGCTTTCGGGCTGAGAGAAATTCCGCTGATTTACGATTTACGATAGGGCCGAAGTTAGGTACAAACCCCCCAGCAATCTAATCGTACTAGGTACCTTTATCAAGCCCACTAGTGCTTTTTTTTACTGCAAATCTGCAAAGAATAAATGACGTACATAAGTCTAAGCTACATTGCTTAAAGTACTTGGCATAGATGCCTTAAGTTGATGTAAATCGTCGGATCCATCCCATTTTTAATGAGACGAAAGGCACAGGGGATGTCATCACTTCTCCTTCACTCAGGTTTCTATATCGGATGAAATATCGACGTCGCTATTATCGATGTTTTCCTTGGTAATTGTCCAGGTATCTAATTCCACCTCGAGCTAGGGTCACCCTCCATTACGATCCCTTATTAGAATTCGGCCCTTGGCTTTCGATAACTCTAGACAACCTAGACAGCCCTCGCGTTTCTCGTTCCGGTGCAGCCGGAAACCGATAATTCCCAAAACCGGGCTGGCCATTTTTCCCAAAATTCCGCGCCAAATCATGACTGCATGTCGTTATCAGTCCGCTACCACCTTCGTCCGCGCTTGCTAGCTAGCATGTACAGCCTGCCTGTCGCTGGGGTGTATCCGGCTTTACTACTATGGCGTCCTTGAGTATGTAAGCCCGAAACCCTCCGACGGTGTCCCATCGCTTCCCTTCTCGTGTTGCCCATTTGCTGTCCCATTTGTTGTTTGAGCCGCAGTCCATAAGCCTTGTTTCCTGCTCTGCCATTTGTCAGTAAGCGACAATGTAACTCTTTATATCGAGGGCTTCGGACGTATGAGGACACTTGTATCCATCTACAATCCGTACCACCGCCCTTTGTCTTCGCCTTTGCCATTCATTCCTCTTCGCTTTTCTTTCAGGCATTGTGTCACGTAGACTATAGCTTGGTGTTATTGGGAGGAGCAACCAACTATGTCTTTTGCTATTGCTGCGATACCTATTGCTATGCGCAAATGCGATTACAACCTGCCAGAGCTAACATGCGTGTTCTTCCCATAGTTAACAAGGCGCGGAAGGTATGAAATACTTCCTCGAACTACCAGATCGTGCGAAACTGACATATCTGCTTATAGCCGAAATTCGAGCTTCACCTTACCATCTACGATTTAAATAATGTCCCACTAGTCGCCGGCACCTCGACCATAAAATGGCACCTACCAAACTCCATCCACGGCGAGCACCGCGGTCGCACGGCCAAGTGCTCCATCGACAAGATTAACCACCGCGTCGTCTACAACTACTCCAAGATCGTGCCCCTCCGCATCTCCATCGACCGCAACAACAACCTCTCCGACTGCCCCATCGAGTTCGAGGTCCTGCAGGAGTTTCCCATGATCCAGGGCAGCCGCGACGAGAAGATCCCGCTCGGCGTCGTCCGTCTTAATCTAAGCGAATACGTCGAGGAGAGCGAGAACTTCCCGCGCCGCAGTTTAGGCATATCGCGGTTCGGCGCGAGCCTGGAGCACGCGCGCGAGAAAATCGGGAACGGCATGTCGCACCGGCGCCAGAGCAGCAGCAAGTCGGCCGGCGGCCCCAGCGTCCTCGTAGGTAGCAGTCCGCCGGGCGCGGCAGCGGCAGCGACGGCGCCGCACCCGGAGGAGAACGACGTGGTGGACGAGGAGGCCGAGGAGGGCATCGTGCGGCGGTACCTGATGCAGGACAGCAAGATCAACAGCACGCTCAAGATCGGCATACTGATGGTGCAGATCGACGGGGAGCGCACGTTCGTCGCGCCCCCGCTTAAGACGGCGCCCATGTTCGGCGGCATCGCCGGTATCATGACGGGCAGCGAGCAGATCCAAGTCGAGCCACCGTCCGAAGACGGATCCGTCGCCGGCGGCAACAATAATAATAACAATAATAGTAACAGTACCGCGGGCGCCCTCGGCAAGTCTACTAATAGACGCGCAAGCCGCGTGGGTAGTGGGTAGGTAGCGATAGTGTCAACGAGTCAGAGAGTAAACGACCTCGT
>JAOXNQ010003549.1:0-33879 GCA_028571165.1 Hypoxylon perforatum
GGCTGTCTTTTTTACGACGGAGGCGAGCTACGCTCGCCTCCGTCGTAAAAAAGACAGCCCTCCGCCTCCCGCGCGTTGAGGTTGTGAATAGGGGCATCTAACAGAGAAGCTGGCTTACGTAAACTCCGGGTTATTCTGCCGCCCGAGGGTGGCCTTGGAATTCTGTCAATGTTTGCGCATTATTCTACCGGCTCTTCTAATACACCACATTGATGAAGATGAGTAGACTGAAGTCGAGAGCTGGGTTTGTCATCATGGACGTCGGACGTCCGAAAAATGGTGCATGCATAAGGTCGCACAAACACGTCAGAATCTCGTAGTAAGGGTCCAGTCAAAATCCCGGAGGATCTTGTGTCACACACGCAGAGCAGGGAGAGTCTCACCGTCGGTCCGGTCCCGGGGTGGGACGCGCTAGAGTACACGAATATTGCATGCAGCTATGCCGCTGAGAGGACAGGTCTTAGGCTGACGCTTATGTACGGCTGCAGCCATACATAAGCGTCGGTCCCAGCATGCATATAGGACTCCCTTATTTGACCTTACTCCAAGTTTCTTTCTCCTCTCGCTGAAGATTGCCTCCTCCCTTCAGCACATTCAGCAATGGCTAAACCAACACTTTCCGACCCGAAAATACCCCTGGGCTCTACTGTTCTTGTAACCGGTGCTAATGGTCTGATTGCCTCTCATGTCGTCGACCAGCTACTCGCGGCAGGGTATAATGTTCGAGGCACCGTCCGTAATCCTTCGAAGTCAGCATGGATGGGGCCGTTGTTTTCGTCGCGTCATCCGTCTCGTCGGCTAGAGATTGTTCAAGTGTCGGACTTCGGTGCACCTGGGGCATGGGATGATGCGGTCAAAGGTGTTTCTGGAGTTGCGGCTGTCGCCGGCGGCGCAGGTCTAGATCTTCAAGATGTCGAGAAAGCAGTCGAGCAGGAATTGCCTTGGAACGAAGCATTGCTCGAGGCAGCGAAGAAGGAACCTAGCGTAAAGTCGTTCGTCTTCACGTCTTCGGCATGGGCTGCGTGGACCCCCGATCCTACGAAGAAGGTCAAGTTAACAGAATGGTCATTCAACGACCATGCTTTGCAAGTCGTTAGAAGCGACACCTCTGCGGAGGAAAAGGGTATCATACCGTACATGGCATTCAAGACACTTCTCGAGCAGCGCATCTGGGATTGGATCAATAAGGAGAAACCATCGTTCTCCTTCTGTACAGTCCTGCCCGATACTGTCATTGGCGAATGCCTCGATCCAAAGAATCAGGGGGTTCCAAGCACATCCGGCATGGTGAAGCAGCTCTATGATGGAATCAACCTCGAGGTCCTCGCACAAATTCCTGCGCAATGGCATGCTGACACTCGAGATACCGGATTACTCTATGTCGCGGCTCTGATTGTACCGGGGGTAGACAGAGAGAGGCTCTTCGGGTTTAGCGATCGATATAGCTGGCCTAGGGTTGGCCAAATCCTAAAAGAGCTGTATCCTGGTCACGATATGCCGACTTTGGATACGAATGGATGGGATCAAACAGATGTTCCGAACAAGAGGGGTGAAGAACTCCTCCGGGTCCTTGGCCATAATGGATGGACTAAACTGGAAGACAGCGTCAAGGCTTGTGCAGAAAGCTTCATGCAGATCGAATAGTATAACTGGGCACCATTGAAATGAAAGCAATTACCTGTCTTTAACTCAAGTCCAGAAGAAATGACTACCTACCTAACCTATTGTGGCCTATGGCATGTTACGCGGAGCCCTTGCTCCCGCCTGAAACTTTGAATACCTGCGAGGAAAGAACTAGAAATCATACTAGTGCCCTGGCAGCGTTGTTACGCGACCATAGAAGTTTCGTATCCTCTTGAATGGCAAGTGTAGGCCAGTTTGGCGGTACATCAGGGGCGCTAATATTCTAGCATAGGTACCTAAAATAAAGGAAGTACTGGGCATGTTGCTCGCTACACCGTCTTACTGGCCCTTATGTGTACATGATAAAGCGCTAGACGCGTTGTGGGTAACCACCGCAACTGGAACTGTAATTGAAACTACGCGGTACGTGGGCGGCACCCCTATGACCATCCAGGCGGGCGCAACCTACCTTCTACCTTTTGCTGATACAGGTACGCACAATTAATTGGGCTACCTCGTCAGCTACTCTTACGACTGTCATGCTGCATTTACCGATTAGGTGCCGAAATTATCGCGTAGTGGCAGTTGTCCGCTTGCCGATAAACCTAGACGGTGAATTGCCGTAGCCCCTTACAACGCCTCCCTAAAGACTTGTGCATGCACCTTCACTTTGAGAGCACGTGTCTGTTGCCCTTACCGCCCATCAATACTGCCTGTCAAGGTTTTTTACGAAAATTTTGCACACACAAGTTCCACCAAATTCCTCTCCCACTTCCTCATCAACCCAGACCCATCCAATCCATCCATCAACTATTCTCGGCCATCAGCTCTTCTCAGCCATCAGTTATTGAAGCTCAACGAATCGTAAGTGTCCTATTCTCTTCTGTTATTGTTCTTCTATCATCGCGACACCTCTTCATGCGCGTAGGGGTGCGCTGTTCCTCTCTTCCTCTCTTCCTCTTTCTCCTACACACCTGATCCGCCAACTACACACACAGATACCTACATAAATACATTAGCACAGTTACGGAGCTATCTGCACCAATCTTCGTCCCCCGTGGACTAGATCAAGCATAGATCAATCCATGTAGATGAGACCTCACCAAGCCATACTACCGCCTTAACACCCTTCACTACTTCACTTCTTTCAAGGCGACAGCCACGCTATTACATTCATTCAAGGCGGCTACCGCCCTATTACCTTCTATACATAGTGGCTATCGCCTTGTTACGCTTCGTTCAGGGCGGCTACCGCCCTATGTTATCGCCCTCTTACACTTCACCCAAGGCGGCCACCACCTTACTACCACATGCCAATAACCTCTTAACGCACACACATTGAACGTTTCACATATATTACACATTAAACACATTCGAACAACAACTCTCTCCCTCTTCAATCCCGCTTGTCAGTAGGTGCAGTATGTTTGCTCATACCGATACGCTATACCATGTGTCACTGGGTGGCGGTCCAGACCCGATGGCGGCCAGCTAAAATCATCAAAACTCACCTATTTCACTTACACCGTATGAGCCGAAATTGGATTTTCCTGGTATAAATCCTTGCAAATCTTAGCTTTTTAACATGGACTCTTTAATGAAACAGGTTTGGCAATTTTGCGATTTCTTATTGCTGAGATAAGGGGGGGGTACTTTAAAAGGTGCGATTTTGCTATTTTCCCATACAAAAAAGCCATATTTCATATTTCAATAACTTAACCAATATTGTATATTTATTAATAAAATCGGTATCATCTGGTAGATATGATCGAGCTTAATGGATTCGTGTGATAAGTATTTGTCAAACCTTAAATGCTGATTTTTGAAGGTCAATACAGTCATATTTCGATTTTTCCCATACAAATGACATCTTTCGAGATGTAATTTAAAGTGGCACAATTTAACTCTGAAAAAGTACCCCCCCCTAGCTCGACAATAAAAAATCGCAAAAATATCAATAAAATTGATTAAAATATTTAAAGCACTCCTCAATATCTTTGGGGAAGTATAATGCTCTTAGTATATATATTGGTGGTAGAAGAGCCTCTCGAAATAGGTGAGTTTTGGCCATTTTGGCTGGCCGCCATCGGGTCCGGACCGCCACCCAGTGACACATGGTAAGTTACAAAGCTCGGCCATATCTACACCATCAACTACTTACTACATTCCCTTCTATCTTTACATTACCTTGACAATTACTCGAATTGGAGAGCGTTTTCGCTCAAACAAATACAATCAGCTGACACACAAGCAATCAGGTCTCGATCCCGACAACCTTCAGTATTGTGGGGACCAAGATACGAAAAGCAATTGTGAATGCATCAGAAGCAGTGTGCAGACAGCAGCCTCGAATCTCCGAGCGTTCGAGTTGCGAGCGTTCGAGTTACGGACATTCGAGTTGCGAACGTTCGAGTTGCGGACATTCGAGTTACGGAAATTCGAGTTCCGAGAGGTTGAGTTCCAAGCGTTCGAGTTCCGAGCGTTCGAGTTCCGAGTGTTTGAGTCGCGAACGTTTGAGTTGCGAACGTTCGAGTTGCAAGCGTTCGAGTTGCGGACGTTCGAGTTGCGGACAGTCGAGTTCCGAGAGGTTGAGTTCCGAGCGTTTGAGTCCCACTGTAACTTAAAGCGATTTCCAGTGTGCGTGCGGCCGCCTGGTGTATTTGAATCCTTCAAGACAAACCATGACGATCTGTCGGCATCAATATCAAACGCTGCGAGCGCGACAGTGAGAACAAAGGTATGTGTGAATATAACCTTGGCGGATCCTCTCCTCTTGTCTTGGGTTAGCTCTGACGACGAAGTTCATGAAGGAATTTACCTAGAAGAACTGCTCTGAAGAAGCTCGAAGAGGCCACAGTTAACAGTTGTCGATTTACCCCTTGCCCGAGAGTAAGTACATATACTTTATAGTCTATGTCACCATCCAACTGGTAGAGACTAATATGATGGTTTGTAGATTTCCAGCACATTCGCACCAGGCTCTCCGCTCTTGACCAGACTTCTAAGTCTTCATATGGTCAGTGAAGCACACCAAATCGAAACGCACACTTGGTAACCAAAACGTAAGTCTTGAAGGCGATATCCGTCTACTCTTTTGCTCCTATTGAAGACTAATTGTTTGCTCGTGCTAACAATTGTATTAAGGCACCTTCCCACAGAGGATCACCCACAATTACCTCAGCCTCACCCACCCAAAGCGGGTCTACATTCTCTCGACCTCTAGCATCCTGCTTCCTCCTACCAAAGCCGCACCCAAGCCAACAAGACAACTCATTGCGTGTACTGCCTCGGCCAAGAAGTTCCTTGTGAAAAAGACGCCCTGGCGATAGGAGCATGCTTCAAATGCTGGCAGGAGAAGTACCATCATGTCTGCTGGGCCAAACTGTGCCGAACCGAGCTGCGCCGGACCAAGCCGTAACAACAACAATCAACGCTGGCAACGTCGACGGCACCAAGATTTACGAGGACGTCTTCGAGGCTGCCAGTATTATCGACCCCTCAAGGCTACGGAGGTGCTGAAAACCAACCTCGCAGAGGCGATATGGGATGCGTGGGCCAGGTTCAACCCCGGCCAGCCTATGCCCCTCCGCGGCGTCTAGACCGATGCGACGAACTCCCTAGGACGTCTCAGGATTGTCTTCGAGGTTGTACGGCGCACCGGGGGTCTTCTGCAGGTCCACCGGGACGAGATAGCCCAGAGCGAGACCGATATCCGCGCGACTCTGAGGGAGCTGTTAAGGTTGTAGGCACCCGACAACTCTATCCTCAGCCCAATTAGCATATCGTCTTCCTAAGCATACCTTTTTTTTGTCGTCGCTTGACCTTCGGGCACCCGTCTTATCCCGAAAGGGTCACTTCGTCTTATCCCGAAAGGGTCACTTCTTTTTTATATTTTTTCAGAGCAGATGCCGATTTCCCTTCCGCTCGTGGACCGACGACGGAGCTTGTGGAACATCTATCCCTCACCTCATTTTTCCTGTCCTGTCTCGAGCTACAGACAGTGGAAGCGGCCCTGGATCATGGATTCAATGGGCCTCCTTATGGAGGAAAGAGGACCCCCGCTTGATCTTCTCCTCCCGAGGTACTTGTCGAAGGGCTACTCAGCCGAGTCCGCGCCACGTCGGCTCCTTTTCATGGCCTTGGAACTCCGGTTAGCTCCGGCGCAAGAGCCTACGAACCGGAGCAGCCGATGACAGCGACCACTACGACCATTGGCCCTGTCCAAGAGTCCGGTGCCGACGGCTTCGGACCGCACTTCGGCTGAGCGCGACGAGTTCGCGACCTTCTACTTCGTCTACGAGTACATAGACGCCGACGTGTTCACGGCCCTGGACAAGAACGACAAGGTCATTGCCTTCCGCGCTTCCTACCGACAACATATTCGGCTCGCGCGCCTAGGCCCACGTTACCCAAGCCAAACGCGTTATTGGATTAATTACCTCCGCACCCTCATGTACACGGTGGTCATGTTCCTCGACCAGCATTACAGAGCACGGGATTGACTCAATTAGAGGCCGACTCTCAGGACGAGGAACTCCTTGTTGTCTGCGCCATTTTCGAAGATCTTGATGCTGTTAGGTCTGAGATCATGGATATCTGGACACAGCTCTTCTAGGGCGAGATGCTCTTCCTTCGCGCTACGGTAGACTGAACTTGTCGCGTCACTTGCCTCGTCCTACCCCATCGTCGTCACGAATACCGACAAGCTGAAGCACACTGACCACTTCGCGGTTCTAGATCACCACAACCGCACCATCGCGCAGATCCTGAAGCGCTTCACCTTTCCCGCACTGCATCCCATCTCGGCCCCAGACAAGACAAACAGCCTGCATCACAACAACTGGGTATTCGGGATCGGTTGGTCTCTCGGTGTTGCTGGTCCCATGGGCGCCGAGTTCTATCCACGAGCCCTCGACGCCACGAACCATCGCCGCAATAATGGGCCTTGGAAAGTTTTCGTGCGGACTTCCCGTCCTCACGAAGAAGTCGATGAACGACAAGACACAGGCACGCAACAACGGGGTGAGGTCTTTCCGACTCTTAGAGTCCCAGCCGAGAGCCGAGATGCCGGTGAGCGCAGGGTTCCCAGTATCGTCGACCCCTTACGGGACCCCGAGGTACTGGCAGACTTGCGCTCGCAAGCCACAAAACAACACGAGCCGGCATCTCGGACTAGACCGAGAAGAGCCTTGCCCACGCTGGTGTCCCTAAGTTGA
Organism: Hypoxylon perforatum; assembly: GCA_028571165.1. Taxonomy (NCBI): domain Eukaryota; kingdom Fungi; phylum Ascomycota; class Sordariomycetes; order Xylariales; family Hypoxylaceae; genus Hypoxylon; species Hypoxylon perforatum. Next base: position 6,840 of record JAOXNQ010003549.1, read on the forward strand.
GGAGCAGCAGCAGGAGACCAGTGAGCAAGGGGCCACCTCGAAGACAAGGGAAGAAGCAAAGCAGGTTGTCAATGGCGATCCCATCCTATCTAAGAGTCTAGTGATGAGATTCGGCCAAGAGAACCAAACGGATGACTTTGATTGGAACGACTTGTATGGCGAAGGCTCCGACGTTCTACATATGAGCAGCTCGGCACGGTTATTCGTATCATCCGACTCCATTGTCAATATGCGCATACAATTCCAACTAGCCGAGTGCGGCATCGACTATGTCCGAGGCAGAGGTGGACAACAAACCCATCCGAAAGAGAGCCAGGGAGGATCATCTTTCGACGAAGCCTACTAGGCGAACCTCAGTTCTCGTCGTTTCGAAGATGGACCTTGCGGCCCCTGGTGGTGATGGCTGCACTTTGCCCTGCGCTAAGGGCGCTGTTCTCGTCCTCATCCTAAGCGAGGACTGTCCCTACCGCCCAGGCCCCGACATGACCAACGAGCGGGTGGAGGAGCACGTCGACGACGCCCTCATGGGAAACTATCACCCCTTCCCATCGGCCCCCAACTATAACCTTTACTCCGCGTTCGCCAACGCATTCGCCGCCAAAATGGACGGTGCGGCGCGATTGGGCCACGCCACCGCCAAGCTCGGTTTCAGACTTTGGATCGCCTGCCCCCAGTGGCCCTCCAGCGGCCCTCCAGCGGCCAACCCTAGCCAGAAGCCTTCGGCAAAGAAAGGCGCCTCGGCAGGCCAGCCTCCCACGCGGCCTCCTATTACGCTCGCTACCCACTCCACAACTCCCTCTACAACTCTGTCCGCCGCTGAGCATACCACTGAAGCTCCAGCTCGTCCTGCCTCGAACGATGGGAACGTAGCGCAGCCCAACGAGTCAATCCTCTTCAGGGGGGCGAGGTAGTCTGGTACAAGAATGATAACACGTCCTTCCGTCTAGGTCGTGTCTTGGCCAACTACGATCATCGCGCCGGGTGGTGAGTTCGGTGATGAAGATCACCGTTCTCTATCCTACCCGAGGTCCCAGTGGGCCAAGAGGAACCAGGAGGACTACCGCCACCATGCCTATGACTTGGACCGACGCCGACGAGCGTGACCTCCTTTTGGCCAATGCTAGTGAACTCGTCTGAGCAAGGTCACGGATCCCAGCCAGATACGCGTCCCGTGGGACATTCGACTAGGACGAATCCCACCTCGCATGGAGCCCGTAGATCTCCGTCTAGCCGACGCCAATGCAGGTGGACCGCAGCCTGGGGAGCAGGACTTTTGCACTCTCCCAGAGCACATCCAACATCAACCACGACGAACGAAGAATACACGGAAGCTTCACAAGGTCGTCAGTACCATGGCCATTCTGCGATGATACTTCGCTATGCTCAACCCCTTGCGGAGATATCTCCAAAGCCTTTGTTAACAGGCTCAATTTCGAGAACTCAAGGGGTCGAGTACAATCTCGTCCGTCTTTCCGTTTTGCCACCATGCTAAAGGTTGGCCATGGTACGACAACATTTCGGAGCTGCCTCAGGTAGTGGCACCGCTCCGACGGTCGGCGGGACATGGGGCGGGTGACGCCCGTGCGCTGACATTCACGGGAGGAGAGATGCAGATGTGACGGGGAGGGGGATTGGACTTTGTGAACTTGCTTCGATGACTAGCATAGGGTCATCCTAATCAGAAACTTCGATAATCGGTACAACTCTCATCTGGAAAAGATGACGAAGTTGCTGGAGTAGCCTCGAGAGATGCTACACCATGCATCTCGGACCATATCGAGAGTAGCGAGGGTGTCCGAGAGATGGTCATACCTCGCGAGGAGAGGTTAAGTCATCTTCGGGGCACATACATCAACCCCTTCCACGACACGGTTTTTTTCAACAGACACATCTTTTCTCTCTTCAACGCCGAGCATTTTGCAAGTCTTTTGTCTACAAGGCATCCAACAACATGGCGATGCCTACGTATGGGACTGGGATTGTTATCGATCTTGAGGATAAGTCCCATCCTAAACACCTGGAGACTGACCTCAATTCGCAATCACTCCTTTTCAAGAAGCTGAACTATGATGTTCGTCTCATGATCTGGGCGCTGGTAGCGGAGGTCTTGCCATTTCTGCCCATTCAGGTAGAAAAGGGCTCGAACAAGTTCAACCGTTTTGAAGATTAGGCCCTAGGGCCCCAATGATACTTCTGGCTGGATGTGGCTGAGGTCATTTTGCTTGAGGAAAGGACACGTCTTGATCAAGGGGGTCATGGGTTATAGTTGGATAGAAAATTGGATAGAATAAATAAAAATTTACACAATCAGGTGTTTCCCTTTGGTGCAGCGATTAACTGTGAGATACATTGTGATTAACGAATGGAAGCTGTTAAGATACCAGCTGCTAATTAAGTAGCCACATAAGAGTTTCAATTGTACCTCTCATAACGAGTTGTGTAAGAGTTATGTAAAAGAGTGGTTTGCCAATGTTCAGGCTAAAATTACTGTTGGATGTATGTCCTTGCCTGATACCCGAAAGCTCAGTGTAAAATCAATCTCATTTCTCGCTCACGTAATAGTCCTGGCAGTCGTTATGAAAGTGCTTCCGCTCTCCTGCTACCTTTCTCTTGAATTCCCTGAAGCGTCAACTTAGAACTGCGACTTTGAACCTTCACTACTGAACCAAGGGTCTCGTGGTATCGACTACCTCTAAGACGAGGAGTCAGCGCTAAACGGAATCGGAATCGGGTTCTCCATGTAGGAGCTCAGCTTGTCCTGGGTCCAGGCCCCGGTGGTTCCAACGTCCGAGATGATACCCGTAGTGGTGCCTCCGCCGAGGAGCACAGCGACGATGCCGCGCATGGGGAAGTCCCCGTACGTCGGGTCGCTGAGATCGAAGGGCTGCGACGCGATGAACAGGTCCTTGACGGTTTTGTATGGCACGCCACCGCTAGGCTTGATGGCGAGGATCTCGGGGCGGATATTGTGGTAGTCCGTGTTGATCTTTTCGTCGCCGAAGATGTAGGTCCCGCCGGTGCCCCAGTGCTCGGTCTCGAGGTTTGTGACATCGTCCTCGTCCTTGTTCGGGATGCGCGACGCCGGGATTTGCCACGGCACCACGGGCGCCTGCAGCTCGAAGCTGACGGCGCTGCAGAAGTCGAAGAACCGGCCCCACTCGTAGGGTCCGTAGCAGTAGCCCTTAGTATACCCGCGCACCGTGAAGTCATCGCCCTCGTAGCGGTCGATAGCTAAGAAGTCTGGTGCGTACTTGCCGTCGTACGCGCCCAGCGACTTGATGTAGTCGGCCGTCTGCTTGGCCTTCTCGGCGGGCGCGTTGTCGCCCCTGTTGTAGATCCAGTTTGAGTTTCCGCCCCCCCATAAATTGATCTGCCAGCCAAAGGTCATCCCCTCACCGACCGTCCGGATCAGCCAGTTCACCCCCAGCACGTACCCCGCGAGCGTGTCGGTGATGCTGTCCGGAATCTCGACGTCGACCTTCCAGTGCGCGAGCGCGTCTGTCAGCGGCTGGCGCACTGGCATCGGGTAGGACGCCGAGAATTTGGCGTCCTTCTGGCACTCGCCAAGGAAGTCCGGGTTGACTACATAGCCGGCTGGGACGTCTTTCTTACCATACTCCTTAGCGAGGTTCATGGACAAGATCAAATTCCCGAGACTGTGCGCGAGACTGTCCGCGTCCTGCAGGTGATGCTCGACATCGGCGCCAGACAGGTTAACCGTGTACGAGATCATGACAGGTAGGACGGGGTGGTCGCTGCCGAGCTTGCTCTCGACTGTTGCGGCGAGCTGCACTGTCCTGATAGTAGAGGTGTCGTTCTCCAGATAGCGGTCCGGATCGCCGGCGCCGTCGGTTCCGGCGTACTTGAAAAGCGACGACGCCTCCGCATTCACGAAGTCCGTGCCCTCCATATCAGCCAGGTCGGTCAGGCCGCCGAAACTGAGGTAATCGGGAAACCCGTGGACGTCGAGGTTGGCCCCTTTGCGCGTGCTTAGCTCCAGGATACTACTGCCGTCGGTCGCAACTGTGAACGAGGCGGGCGCTTCGACCTTGTACACAGTCGTGCCATCGAAGAAGCCACTGGCCTGGACAGTGTAATCGCCCGGCGCCACAGGCACGTCGAACTTGGCGGAGTCAGCATTGAGCTTGACAATCTGATCGTAAAGTAAGTTCGAGCTCGTGGAGCTGAGGCGCACGTCAACCGAAGCGCTAGAGCCGCTAAGATCCGTGGCTATCTTGACGGGCAGGTCCACAAACCCGGTGGTGTCAATATCCTGCGTAACGACGTCGCTCTGGTCAATAGAGACAATAGACACAGCATTGATCAGCGCCGCAACCTTGGTAGCAACGTACTTCACGTTGTTCAGGGTGACCTCAACGCTGACGTCAACCCTGCCAGACAGGGGCAATCGACGCAGCCTTGACGTGTGGTCGTCGTGGCTGTAGAAGTCGGCGACCGGAGTGCCAGTGCCTCGCTCGATTACCTTGACGTGCAGTATCTCTTTGTCAATGGGCGGTGAGAGCTTCCCGATGCTTAGGTCCAAAGCCGAGTACTCGTTGACTGCGCTGTATGTCACAGTAACAGTTGTACTCTGGTCAATTACAACGCTCAGTTCGCTGGGTGAGACCTGAGCGGTAGCGACTACTGTTTCGTCTGCGGTTGTGAGCTCGTCGGCTGTAACGGTGTAGGTACCGGCCGGCACCTTGTTCTCTTCAATGCTGCCGAGCACCACAGTCAGCGGCGTGGGCGAGCCACCGCGGAAAAGAGTAACGACCTGCTCAGAGCCGGCAAGACTTTGGTCAGGAGCAGGTGCACAGTCGACCTTGACTGTGCCGCTGGGCAAGTCATCAGCGTAGAGCTCGAACGACTGAGTCCAAGTGTCTGGATCGGTATGAATGTCACCGTTGATTTCAAATTTGATCTCGTCGCTAGCTTGGAACGTGTAGGGGCTTGCAAAATTAATCCGTGCTGTGACAGCAACGCTGGTACTGTCGATGGTCTCCGTGGAAACTTCCGATGATTCCGCTTCCCAGAAGTCGACCACGATGTCCGATGTGACTGGGGGTGACTTGAAAGTAACACCAAGGTATTTTTCGACGGTCAGGGCGCTTCCGTCGGTGTTCTTGATGTCGTAGACAACGAGGGTCCCGTACCACTCGCTTGTACTGTCGACTCTGACTTTGAAATCAATGTTCTGAGACATGGTTGTTTGTGAAGTAGGATTTGGATTGTATCAAGTTGATATTGTGAAGGGGGCCAAAAATGTTGGAATAAGTGTCTGGTATGTCGTTGCTTGAGTAGATGAGTATTTGAAGGATGGGGAGAACTCAATATATACTCGATTTCTTGTACAGTCGAGAGCTGATCTGAGACGAAATCTAAGCTATGAACCTGAATGTACTAAGAGGCGGGAGAATGTGACCTTGCAATAGGTATGATTACATGCACCAGCTGAAAGACTGCAGCTCGCGACGCATCATTTTCTGGGCACATTTAACTGACCCGAAGGTGGGAGCTTCAGGTACTAATGTTGGTCCAAGAGGAAGCGAGTCGCCGTCATGAGATGCAACCTGCCGTATACAACAATGTCGGCTAGACATACTAGTAGCGGAACTAAGCAGACGTTGGTAGCATCGCTGAACAGTATGTTGCTAAGCGTTCGTCATATCTGAACGGTGAAAGGCAAAGGGGGCGTAACCCTGGGAGAGCTGGTGGCCAGATAGATCCGCTTTGCAGTATCATGCGCCAGACCGGTTATGATCCTGTGAATAGACTGCTACCAGATGACCAAACACGGCAAGAGATCGGTGGCATCATCGGAAGCATACGATTGACGAGAGTATGCGGGGTTGCGAATCGAAGCCATCAGAATATTGGGAATATCACGTATCACATAATTATGATAGGGTGGCTAAAGTTTCAGGTAACCTGCAAGGCAAGCCATCAAAGTCACCGCCGTCTACCATCGAGATTGCTGCCGAAGGAGCATGTCTTGGACTTCCTCGAACGAGAGTAAAGAGTCGAGGAGCCCGGGACCTAAGAGAATTATTAGTTGAATTGAACCTTTGGCTTGAAGCTTTACATATCAGCCCTTGCCGCATTGGCGAATAGACTATTCCCTGTCTCAGTTGACGTTGTCGGTTAAGAGTTGAGGTTCTATGGGATATCTCACTTTACCAGTTTGATGTGTTCCGCCCGTACCGCAACTTTACCAATAGAAAATTCACGATATATGATATTGCAGCAAGAGGCGTTCCGCGGGCCCGGCTTCATCGGCCGCTGGTGAGCCTGCATCTTCTTGGCGACCTGCAAAGATAATTGACACATCTTCGGCAACTCTTGAACAACTCGAGGTCCATGCGGAGGTAGGTTTGCTCTCGGGACGTTGGATCTTAGGATAGAGTAGAAAAGCCTCCAGGGTGTCAGTGGTTGTTAATCTCAGCTTTCAGCTAATCATTTCGATTACGTCTTGGAGCAAACAGGTTTACCAACAACCCTGTGTAAGACGACATGAGGATAGTCGGTGATGGCGAACAGGAGCAGAATCAATACGCCGTCTGGGTTACATACGTGCGGAGCATAACAGAGGCTCTGCGGGAGAAACCCGTGACATTTTTAATTTGAGGAATGCAACCATACTGGTCTCTCGACTCCCGTCTCCGCACGATGCACCCCCGACGGCCTATCAAGCCTGCAGTTCCGAAAGTGGTTCAGTACCTCTCGCAGCAAGGCCGCATCTAGCCAATACACATTGAAATTTCTCGTGTGGCTGATGATATGCAAGGGTCGGACGTGTCAGAGCTGAAGGATGTCTCAGCATCACTCTGCTGACCGGTCACTTCTCAGTAGCACCCGGTCTGACGCACCAATTCAACAACCCCAGAAACCACCTATCACGACGACATGAGCTCAATTCACAGCTGCTAAACGTTTTCAGCGGGGGATTTTATGTATACCTTATCACCTTCGTAGCTCGTACCGCATATTAGTTGGTGTCAACCTTCTCGATTACAAGCTGTCGGGAGGCGCGACCATCGTGAAAGTGGGCATTCGCGGGTAATCGGCTCCCCGTCTTAAAATTCATTGAACCTGATGTCTGCCATTGAATAACACCAATCCAAGAGAGGTACCCTCTTCGTTGTCCGCCTTGTCGTCGGGATCTTGGAGACATACCAGGAAGAGAGACAATTGAATTGTAGTTGCACGTTCTTAGCTTGGCCTTTAGGAGAACCGCAACTGCAAGGTTTGGAACTGATGCACCTAAGGGGTAGATAGCGTAAGCTCCCATTGATAGATATCTGCCCGTACCTTGATATGCAATATTCTGAAGCGTGAAATGGAGGCAAGGAGGTAAAGTAAAAGAGATGACGTCATTCCTTTTTGTGCGACCATATGACATCAGCATCTAGGGAGCTCAGCTACGTCGCCCTAATTAAAAAGAGCTGCTTTGAACAACACCAGGTAGCAATCATACCTAATCTCTTCACTAAAGATACCCAAAGCAAACCACTACACATTACTATTCTTAGCTACTCAGCTACTTCATCTAAGAGCCAAGACCTACACACCTGAAAAACAAACCACAAACCATCACAATGGCCTCCACCGGAAACCCCACCAACGACCTGCAGCGCGAAGCCCACATCGGCAAGAGCAACACGACGAGCGACGGCTCCGTCGTCACTTCTGCGGACCCGACGACGAGCCCTTCGGCCACCGCAGGCCAGAAGCTCAAGGGCGACGTGAGCGGCGCTCTCAAGGGCAGCATCGGCAGCCTGCAGGCGGCGACCGGTACGGCGCTGCGCAACAAGGGCATGGAGGAGAAGGGCCGCACCAAGATGCAGGAGGAGGACGAGCGCCTCGGCGCCAAGCGCGGACACATGCCCGTCGGCTCCGATCAGAGACATACCACGGTGAACGAACAGCAATAGATTGGAAGAGTGGCGGAATGGTTGGTTGGCTGGAGTGGGAGTTTGCGAGAAACAGAAATACCTTATGACCAGGATGTATGAATAGAACAAGACCCAACGCCAAATCGGCTTGGCAGAGAACCTAGAGCAGAGCAATGCACAAGAATGAATTCCATCAACCAGATACCAAGATTTGTTCTTTTATTTGTCATATTCGTACGCTAAAATACGAAGTCGACGTAGATGTCCAGGTGCTATTTCATAAAGGCATCAAGAAAGCTGCGTATGAAGAAAGTGTTTGATTGGCTGTTATCTATGTGATGAATTAGATGTTGTAGATGGCCTCGAAACCAAGTGAATCGTCCCCGTTTCACGTCAAGACAATTTCGCATGTGTTCTGTTCAATAAATTCATTACTGAAACGTCGGCTCCGGACCCAGTGCGAATTCGCGACTCCAATCCGGCAGAACGTTCCAGGGACCCGCTGGCTGGGCTTGACGAGAAGAAACGTGTATTCGGTAAGCATCAGCACCCCCATCAAAAAAAGACCCGATTCATCGAGAAATTCATCTTGCGTCGGCGGAATGTCCAGTTTGGCAAGCGGTATGCATGTGGGAATGAACGGATCCGCCTCCCAATAAGATCGGACATCTTGATATATCTCGTCTACGGAGTCCGATTCAGACGAAGATTCCTGCACCGATGCATGCAACAGCTCTGACGTTGGAGATCCTTCTCGTGATTGTAAGTTAGAGTAGTTGCTCGGATGTAAAATGTCTAACCACCTTGTCTTTATATGATCCTCCCAAGCGCCGGAGTTTCGGTTCCTTTCGTTGTCATTGCAGCTGTACTCCTGGAGCACAAAATAGAATGTGCCAGGCTCGTCAACCATTGTCTCATCTCCCTCCCATATTGGGAAAACGTCGAGGTACACGGGAATCCAAAGGCCTCGAAGGCGCAAATTACCCCCACTAACCCCGCCATAGAGATTGTGGGGGTCGCGATCGATATGCACCTCAATTACTTCTACTTTGTAAGCAGTGGCATCGGGGATTGTTGACGACGGTGTGTGACTGAGGATAACCTCACCGTCGACAGAAGCCCAGCTCCAGGACGGTGCCCGATACTCTTCCGGTCTGTATCTCGGGACATTGTCAAAACTGGTAAGGTTCCAGCACAGCGCATCGATAAGCCCGCTTTCCCATATGCCCGCAAGGTAATTGACACCTGGCAAAAAGGAGCCAAAATGGGCGGCCAGACCTGATATTGCAGGAAGTTTATCCGATGGATACGTCAACTTTCTCATAGAGTAGGCTTTGACGAGGTCATCCCATAAGTCAAGAATCTCGTCAGCAGAGCTATGATTCTAGAAGTTATTAGTCATCGGTTCTCAACCTGCAGGTTTCAAATGTGAAACTTCTAGCATGATGTGCCTAGGTACTTACAGTAGGTCGTATGAGTAACTTCAATTCACCCCCATAGCTGATGGGCTCATATAGCCACTCACGCGCTTCGTGGGTCAGACACTCCCACACTAACCCTGCAGCTGTGAAGTGCAATGTTCTTGGTGGAAGGCATTGTTCTTGAAGAACCCAGCCACGAGTAGTTAGAACCGACACCGGGCCATTTTCTGCGAGATTATGTGCTTTCGTATGGCCTTCTCTTATACTCACTTCGCCCTTCCAGACCAGTCGATCACTCTGAAGATGAATAGTAAGCGAATTGAAACGGTGTGTCCGACTTTGTAGAATTCCCCTTCTTGAGTTCTCGGCATTCGTAGCTGATATTGTCAGCACTGAATTACTGTAATATTCTCGCATACGGGCGGCCTCTTTAGGCCAGTCGTCATCTGTGCTATCCTGAACGATGCAAATCGCATCAATCCAGAGGTATTGAACTCCCAATTCGCGGGTGACCTCAATAGCATCTCTAAAGGTACCGGGCAAATCGTCCATATGGACTCCGGAGAATCTAGCTTCCAGTGTTGCCTTTGTGGTGGTAAAGTCGACAACACCGCCCCAGCAGTGGCTAAGCGATACCCATTCCCCAGTTCTGGGGTATCCCAAAACCAAGCGGGGATGTTGGGTAGGGCTGCCCACATCTATAACTCTAGTTGGCAAGGTTGGTGGAATTGATGTTAGTTGACGGCAAACAGTGTGATGCTGTTGGCATTCGTCAAGTCTCTCCCTAGCAAAGTCCATGGCTAACGACGAGCCTAGATCGTAATGACAGGGTCGTCCGATATTCTTAAAGGGCAAGTTTTCTAGTAAATATCAGTGAGAAAGCCTCAGCGAGGAGTTGATTAATAAAATAAAGAAGCCAAAACCACCTGGATTATTAGATTCAATCTCCAGATTTGCGATGATTGGAGATGGTTCAGTAGTGTGCACTTCAAAGGTTCCAGAATTTCCGACCGAGCCCTTTGATAAGCGAATATAAATAGGATCATATACGGGGGATGTTATATCGTAGAGACTTTTGACTAGCTCGTGGTAGGTTTCTGTTTCTGGGTGTTGCAAGTATTGCTTAGTCTCCATGAGTATTATTCTACACAATAAGCATCCTCGAAAAGCGCATTCTCCGAGTTCTCTGAAGTTGTCATGCAAGAGGTATCTTGTTTGATCGAAATACTCATTTGACGACATGTCTCGTGCATCTTTCGTCAACATGTCGTTTAACGATATCGCCTGACATTGAGTACAAAGTGCTGCAACGGGGTCATGCAATAGTTCATCGCTATTGATGAGATCGATTCCACGGTACTCAGCAGAGAGCGGGTAGGGGCTAATATCCGACGAACCTGTAAAGTCCGAGCTTTCAGAACTACTTGAAGAACTTGATAGGCGTCGCAATTTTGACACTCGGTCCTCAGGCGGTAAAGAAACCGCATTCCTTTTGAGGGAATTAACGAGGTCCACGGCTATATCTCTATCAGTATTCATGATCAGTCATAGCGATGCCTATTGGCGCCATAGGGTTTCAGATTCGAATGAGTTGTACACTACCGTTACTTAACCTTACGCCTCAGAGTGCTGATGGTGATGGGCGCATGAGAGGGGTAGTGGGTGATTACATTAGGTAATCAATCAAACCCCTCTATTGGTGGATTAGTAATCAGCGTGAGAGCTGAGACCTCTCAATGTAGGTAGCGACGATACAGCCAAATGCAACATCACATACGTGATAACATGTTTAATAAATACCAGCAAAGCTAGAATAACTGAATACAAAGATGTGGAAGCGAATGCTAGTCAAATAAAAAGGATTTCTGTCCAACTTGATTGTATATCACCTGTTAGGTAGGAGGCAGGTACCAAGGCAAAAACCATTACATAAGAACTCATTAATTCATCATATAGGTACCATGCAAGCTATAATACAGGGAGCCTAGTGATGATATCCATTATATTATAGCGCATATCTTCCCTTCTATCGGATCGTACATTAGACAATTATCCTAATGTTTCACCGCAGAATAGAATAGAGTGTTCAGTTGACAGACTTGAATCAGATCAGTAAATAATGCCATCGCTGTCTAAGAGGTCTTATCTATCAGATATTGGTACTTACCTGAAATTTCCTCTATTTTCTAACTAGTCGCGGACAGAATACCACTGGGTGTCCTCAACTTTGCAAGTCCCGCCACGGCGTCCTGCACCAGTGCTTTCATAGCCTCGACCTGCACATGTGAGACGGCGTTCGCGTCGTAGTCAATCTCGACGAGCAGGCTCCCATCGCTCGGCTGCTCGACGTAGCCGAACTGTAAGGGGAACAGCGTCCCGGCAGGCCTGACCTTATCACTCGACTCGCGCACCTGCACGCCTGGGCCTAGCGACAGGGCTTGCTGCAGCGAGTCTGACTTCCAGTCGTACACGACCATTACGTGGACGACGGCGGGCGCGGATCCCTGGTCTGCCGTGGGGGCGACGGCCGATTCGATCTGCGAGTGAGGCACGTAGTTGGCGACGCACAGGCTGATCTCCGAGGCGACGGCGTCGAGTAGGGTGGTAGCGCTTGCGAGGTTTGTTTCGTCCAGGATCAGACGAATGGGCAGCCTGTCGACGAAGAGACCGAGCATATCGGCTGTCCCCGGCTCGTCGCGGTTCATGTACGGAACGCCGATAACTAGGTCCGAAATGCCGAACACCGAGCGTAGAGCCAAAGCCGTGGCGGCTACTGCAAGACGTTGGGAATATCTGGGCTGGCTCGTCGGGGTAGCAGTGGCGACTGAAGAGTCATCGATCTGAGGTATTCGAATGGACTGAGTTGATCCGGGAGAGCCCGAGAGCGTACGAGGAGCGCGTTGCTGGAGTTGCGGTATGGCATGCATACCGGATAGGTGTTGTTTCCAGAATTCGATGCGCTCTTTGCTCTGCAATGTTGAAGGAGACGTTTTCAATAACTGCTCATCTGACCATCGCAACCACTGCGCCCAGTCGATATAGGTACCTTGTGTAGAACTCTTCATTGTAGATGATTTGCTGTCCGTAAGAGTTGCATAATCTTGACTGATAGATTGCAACATGAGCACTAATGATGCCTTGTCCGTGATGATATGGTGAGTGATTAAGACCAATTCGATATCACCGTTAGCCCCTTCCCTATCCCAGACCACCGCTCTAAGAAGTGACTCTCTCTCGAGATCAAAGGGCTTGTCGACAAGGCTCTGCAGCTTCTCAAGGTTGAACTCGTTGCCACCATAGTGGCACAGTGTAGCATTGTCTTTACTGATATGGCGAACAGGATGGCCATCCGAAGTACTGTAGCGTGCTCGGAGTATGGGATTATCTTCCACAAGAGCTCTCAAAGACTTCAATAGGTTCTCGGTGTCAACAGGCCCATGAATTGTAAACTGAGCCACGGTGTTGAACGCCGATCGAGCTTTCGACATAGAGTGCGCTCGGAAGAATTCTTCTTCCAGATACGAAAGTTTTCGAACCGATGACAGGTAAGCAGAAAATGAAAGGCTGCTAGTAAAGTCGGAAGAAGAGGCCGCAGTATGTCGATCAATTGCGATGGCAAGACGTTTCAGGATAGTCTCCCGGATGAGGAGAGCTACAGGAATGCGGTGGCCTATGGATTCAGTGATGCGTCGTGCCGCTTGGATAGCAAGGATAGAGTTGCCTCCTATAGCAATGAAGTCATCGTCAGCCCGAATTTTCGTGGGTCCACCTAGACCTAGGAGGTCGCTCCATGCTTTAGCAATGACTTTCTCTGTAGGGGGCAAGTCATCCTCATGATCCTCTGTAATTCTCGTCTCTTGAAAACTTGACTGGAATTTCGGATCAAGCACCAAGACTTTTAGTGCCTCACGGTCTAGTTTCATGTTAGTAGTTCTAGGTAGGTCGGAAACTGCGAAGATTTGAGATGGACGCGCAAAACTTGGGAGTAGCAATGAAAGCTTAGAACGTAAAGCTGGCACATCAACATCTTGGGGTGTGACAAACCCCACGATGCGAAGATCATGGCCTTCAGATTCAGCCGTGATAGCTATGGCAGCAGCACCTTGTACGCCGCCTCTGTCCGCAGCAAGGAGCGCTTTCTCCACTTCTTCAAGCTCGACGCGGAACCCACGGACTTTGACTTGGTTATCGATGCGCCCCGTGTACGAAATATTCATGTCTTCATTCCAATACCCCAGGTCGCCAGTGCGGTACATGACTTCATGCTCCGGCCCCGAAGAAAAGGGGTTTGAAACGAATTTGGACCTGTCTTGATGTTCAAGAGTGTCGCTGCCAACCCAATAACTTTCTACAACCTGAACACCAGAGATATATATCTCGCCTGTGATCCCTGGTGGACTCAAGTTTTGTTGATGATCTAGTATGTAGAATCTCATTCCTGGAAGAGCTCGGCCTATGCTGACTTCACCGCCCAGGAGTAAGAGAGTTCCCGACGCGCACCCGCACTACACATATGCGTTAATGAATTCGAATTCAGTCATTGGAGGTATTGTCTTAGATGAATAGGGAAAGGAAGATATCTCACCTCACTTGGTCCGTAGATGTTAACCAAACTCTGCACCTTACTTGCCCATGTGTCAGCAAGTGCTTGCGAAACCGGTTCGCCAGCTAGCGCCACCGTATCTATGTTCCTATAGTCATCCGGTGATAGGGCTGAAAAGAGTGAAGGTGTTGCAAACGTTGCGTTTACGTGTTTTAGATGCTCAAAAGGCTCATCCGGGTCTTTAAGCACCAGGGTGGCTCCATAACAGAGAGAGCTAATGATCTCCATAAAGGCCATATCGAAGCCTGTATCGTCCACGTGTTAGCTTCAGTCAACTAGGGAGATTCATGTAAAATGAGAGTCATAAGATTTACCTAGAGAGCTCATCTGGGAAATACGCCTGCCCGGTGCTGCGAATAGTCGAACAGCAGGAACAGACGCAGCGTTCAGGACTGTAAGATTGCGCAGTGGAACTCCTGGAAGACTCATGTTAACCGATTTTCTAAGATGTTTCCATCGAATTCAATATCTGTCATGTATGCCTACCTTTCGGAACCCCAGTACTTCCAGACGTGAACACGAGATAGATTGTATCCTCTGGTCGAGTAATCGTCTCCAGGTCCTCGGTAACAGCGACTGGTGTCTTTCGCAGAAGTTCGTCAACAATGAGAACGTCAGTGTCGGAAATTGTATTGTAGTCGTCGTATCTAGCGCGATTAATCGTATCCAGGCATTGTCGATTAGCAGACAGAAAGAATGAAGCGCCGCTCTGCTCAGTGATGGCCCTAATACGATGCACCGGGAGACTAACATCGATTGGGCAGCAAACATACCCGGCCTTCAACACAGCCATAATAGCAATTATCCAATAAGGCGAGCCATCAGATAATACGCCAATGACCTTGTGTTTGAGAGACGTTCCTTCGAGATGCCGTTTCACCTCTACCGCCACCCTTTTGGATGCTTCGCCTAGCTCGGAGTAAGAGAAAGCGCCGTGCCGTGGAGATTCAATGGCACAGAGGTGAGGCCACTTCGAGATGGCGGCTTCGAACATATCCTTGACTGTCGAAGAACTCGAATGGGGATCATGAGTTATATCCCCGTCAAACGCACTGGGAGCTTGGAGAATAGACAGTTTCTCTTCTTCATCCATGAGCTGCGACCGAACTTCCTGTATGTTAGTAACCTTTACGTTCATGAGGCTCTGCATGGCATTTCTGAAATATTTCAGAAGCTTAAGGATGCTTGACTCGGCGTAGCGTGAGTTGTCGACAAGGATCCTGGCTTGTAGTTCTTGGCCGTTGCTGTTACTTGTGCTCCTTTCAACCAACAAAGATATTCCGAACTCCATCACATCATCGCTATCGATTATCCAGGACATAGTCCCATCGTTGGGTGGTAAATCATACTGAGTGACCACGAGCGTCTGTAAGGTTCGGTCGATATTTTCGCCAGTCATGGACGCCATAACTTCCGCAGCGGACCATTGGAACTCAAGCATCTGCAAAAGATCATTGTGAATAGCAGAAATCACCTCAGGCACCATCTGCTCGCCCTCAAAGTTGATAGGAAAGGGAACCGTGTTGAAAACCGGTCCAACGGCGTACTCCACCCTTGGTACGGTTCCGAGATTTCGTCCCGAGAAGACGGCGCCGAAGGCCACTCGATCCGATAACGTGTGGTTCGACAGCACCAAGCCCCAGGCAGCATAGATTATCGCAGATGGTATGACGCCTCGAAGACGTGCGGCTTGTTCCAGCCCCGATACATCAAATCCTAGGTCCAATTCCAAACTACTAGTCCACTCAGACCTTCTCTGGCCTGGTGGCGCTTTGGGTAAGTTCAATATAGGAGGAGCTGGATAGCTCTGAAGTATGTCAGTCCATAGAGCAATACCGTCCGGATTGGCCTGCTGTTGCTTCTGCGCAAGAGCAACTTCAATGAATTGAGGGGTGTTTTTGATCGACTCTAACTCTTCACCTAGTAGTTCTGCTTGAACTTCGTTCACAATGATGCTAAGTGACCACCCGTCCGCATGGATATGATGTGTAGCGAACAACAAGGTCGAAAACGCTCCAGGCACGGTAATCAAGTGAAGAACGTTTACCGGGATGAAGGTCTCTCCCTGCTCGTCCACAGACAGCATCCTGTTTCGGATATCCATAGAACGTGCATGGAGGATTTCGCCCAGCTGGGCAGCCGTTGTCTCTTCCTCGCTCCAATTTATGTCTAACTCCGGCTTGACTTGTTGCTGCTCCTCCTTCAAAAGGAAGATTGTGCGGAACGTAGCGTGTCTATGTAATACCTTGAACCATGCCTCCCTTAGCCCAATCTTATTGAGAGAGTTTTCCGTGTTTGGAATGCGAATGCGAAGTAGTGAGGCGTTCGCACCGGGGTTCTTTAAACCCGTATGGGCCATCCTTGCCTGAAGTGCTGTCATTGGTCCCGTGATCAACTCCTCTATGGCACTATCTTCTTCCTTTTCACCACCATTGTCGGTCTCGTCTATCCCTGAGCTATTGCTTCGCATAGCCTCACAAACAGTGCTGATATCAGGTAGATTTAGTAGGTCTTTGAGGTCCAAGCTGAGTTGCTTGCTGCGGAGGTATGATATCACCTTCAAAGCTGCTAGAGAATTGCCTCCTAAATCCCAGAAGCTATGGTCTTCGAAGACCTCTGAAAGAGGCAACGATGTTGCGCTTGAAATGGCCCTCTTCAATGTCTGCATGTTTGAGGCTCGAGGCAGGCCATCGTTGTCATCCGCCGGCATTTCAGCTTCTAGGAGTTGTTGCAAGGCTCGGTTATGGGCTTTGCCATTGGGTGTTAACGGAATAACTTGCACGGCTCGAATCAGATCCGGTACGAGGAATGCGTCATTATCGCGCAAGAGGTTCTGACGAAGCGACCGAACATCGATGGTCTCCGGTGTCACAAAAGCCACTAGGCGACCACGATGCATGAAAGAAGTAGCCATGTGGACATCAGTCTCCAGAAGCATTGGAATCACCTGGGAATCAAGGTTCACCAGAAATCCCCGATTCTTGACGAAACTGTCGGCTCGACCAGCAAATTCTAGGCCGTATTCCGTTCTTCGCGCGAAATCTCCCGTCCGGTAGATTCGCTCTCCGTGCCAATATGGATATGCCCGGGCAGTGAGAGCTTCATCCTGGTAGTAACCGACTGCTAAACATGGACCCATCATACAAATTTCGCCATAGTCAGATTCGACATCTCCGTCAAGCAGAACCAGGCGGTTATTAGGTGTAGGCTGACCAAGGGTAATCGGCTTCGAGGGATCTACTCGACCTATGAGACAGCCAACTGTTGTTTCCGTCGGCCCATATCCGTTGAATATAGCCCGACCTGGAGCTGACCACTTCCGAATGAGTGGCAGATTAGGCGCCTCGCCCCCGATGATCAAGGTTCTGAGCTCGGTGCATGCCTTTACATTGTGAATGGCAGACAGCATTGATGGTGTGATTATAATGATAGTTGCGCGAGTTGCCCAGCTCTCGAAATCCGAGATAGCCGACACTATCAATTGAGCACCGTTGCAAAGAGTGGCAAAAGCCATCCCTGTGCCACCGTCGAACCCCGGCGAGAAAGTAAGCAGGGTCTTATCTTCTGGCCGAGGGTTGGTGTTCAAAGGAATATCCTCATCACCGCTCACAACATAGTTTAACAGAGAGTGATGAGACACCATGACCCCCTTAGGTTTCGACGTTGTTCCGGAAGTGAAGACTATATATGCGAGGTCTGTCGGCTTGATTCGAACCCGGGGGACATCCTTATGAGTTTCTTGTTCGCCGCCAATAGCTGTCTCGATTGCAGCTTTTACTTCATCAAGCGATACAACGTCATACCCGGGGTATTTGGAAGTACCTAAATTCACCAAGACATTTGCCTTGACTCTCTCGAGTGTTGAGGTGATGCGCTCCTCACCCCAGGCCTCGATGTCCATAGGCACATAACAAGCGCCAGTCTTTAAAACTCCCAGGAAGCTAGCAACCATTTCGTAGGTTCGGGTTGCCAGCACAGGAACTATATCTCCCCGCTGCACCTGTCTGTTAAATAGAATCCGGGCGATTTTAGATGCGGCATCGTCTAACTCCTGATACGAAATTCGTCTTGACTCAAACCATATGGCAGTGTGGTCAGGTCGTTCGCGGGCCCATCGTTCAACCAGATCGCAAACCGATGTTGCTTCTTCTTCTTTCATCGTGGCTATGGTGTTGAAGTTGTATTCTTGCTCTCTAAAAGAAAGAAACCTACTTCTCGGAAGACCGCTACTCGTAGGTCGTTCAAGAAATTGCGGTTCAACTAACAAGTCAATATACGAAGCTGTTACGCAAGGAGATGAAAGGCTACTTGGAAGTACTGAAAGACTGCCTTGGTTCCTTCATCCCTTACCTACTAATTTATCCAATCAGGATCCTCCTCCTATATTATCTCAGGAGAGCAGCCTTACAACACTATGAGACCAGAGCGGCGCTGAACGGAAGGCGACGCATGTTACAAGTTGTAGGAGGCGGTGAGCATAACAGATCACCAAAAATAAATTGAATAATCAACCCTGACATACGTTGTGGCAAAATGAGGCTCCCTCTCGGTACCCGGCATTTGAACTAGTCAACTCCCACAAGGTAGCTTGAAAGAGCTTGAATCCTTGTGACCAGTCACATATGAGTCGGTTCCGCTTTTCAGGTAGGACCATGTGGTTGTACACAAATAAAGGGAATGGAGGCTCAGATGTATACAGTGCGACGATATCTTCTCGAACATGCCACGCGATTTTAATACAGACACACCTCCAAGTTATATCTCTAGAGTAGGGCTGCTAGAGAAGAAATGAACTGGGATCTAGAATGGCAATCCCTACAATTTGGTATCATCCTCTTGCGAGTGGTGGTGGTGTAAGAATTGATTCGCTATCTACCTACCTAGGTAGCCTTATTATACAATGCACTCACCTTCAGAGCCCAACCCTGGAACTAGGCATAATTCCATTTTCATGCGCCCCGCGTAAGGGATCTAATTGGCAATATCGGGTCACCTAGTATTGCCTCATTGGTCTGTAGTTTCGGTGAGAATTGATTCTTCTTTATGTACCTAGGTCGGTAGTACAGACTGAGAGAGGGTAGGGGAATCCCCATTTCACTATTCCCTTAATCCATAATCACGTATGTACCTGTGCAGTATCGCTTATTGTATATGTAAATGGATGGATCTATGCGAATGTGAGGCGCGTTCCTCCTTCTCCTCCGCCTCCCCGCCCGGTGTTGCGTAAGGCATGGTTTATTGGAGTGATGAACATGCATGGATAGACGCCGGTCTTCTGTTTATTGCACATTCCCCGCTTTCGGATCGCGCTACAGATATTCTTTCTTCAAATTTGATACTGTACGACGGTTGCTGACGCTGAATGATGCTGGACCTAGCTTATCTGTGTAACCATACCTTCGACTCATCATACAATATCTTGTTAGTACTGTCACACAAGGAGGATTTTACATTTGAGAGTATAGGGGCTTGAGGATGGATGTCCGAGCCCGATACGAAGGCATATGAAGGTAAATAGCTCGAAATGAAGAGCCTTACGAGTTATATCGGCAATTACCTATGCATATATTGAAAACTGCTTTCGGATATTGATCAACCTTTCAACTTAGCTAGTAGCTGTTGTGCGACCGCACTATCCTCGCTCGATACTCCTATTTACTTCATCCTCTCACACTCGGATCTGTGGCTTCCTCCACAGCAGCAGGGATGACGGTATCTGGGCTGCCGCAAAAGCAGCGAGGACAATCATCTGCCTGTTGTATCCACCAGCCAATATCAATCTCGAAACATCGGTTAGCTCAGATGTGTTAAGATTAGCTAGTTTTGGTCGGGTGTAGCCATTATACACCGACGTTACGATGGCGGCACTTATCGCACTTCCCATCATTCTGAATTGACTCCCCGCGCCCATCCCAACCGCTTCATAATATCAATGTTAGCGACTTGTCTTTATCACTGTGGCGGATGAGCCCACTCACCCTGATCACGTTGTTCGGCTACCTGCGGGATTATGTTGAACAGAAGTGCAAGATTCATGCCGCACCCAAATCCAGCAAGGACCTCGAACCCATACGTTCGCGGAAGTAGCTCGGTGGTGATGGGCAGTGTCCCCAGGAGGGCAAAGCCAATTACCTGTAAAGACGCCCCCGTAATTATGATCCACATGGCCGGAATTTTTAACCTACCGGCTACATTCGCTGCGGAGGCGGTGCCGATAGGCGAGGAGACAGTAAAGGGGATCAACCGGACTGCCGAATCCAGAGCGTTAAGGCCGTTAACTAGTTGGAATCGCTGTGGTAATTGATACACAGACACAACAAAAGGTCCTCCTAGAAACAAGAATGTACTAGATGCCAACTGTGAGTTGTGCATTCTTTCTTGAAGGCCACGTATAGGACTTACAAGAGAATGCTCATCATAAAACGGTTCTTGAAGAATCTCCAGGTCAAGACAGGCTCCATAGTAGCCTCCTTACGCGTAATATAACGTTCCCAGACCATGAGGATCAGCCAGAATACGACTCCAATGATCAATAGGGTGATGACGTATGCTGAATTCCATGGGAATCTGACATCGGCTTCTTCAAGTCCTGCAGTTAACGCAATGACTGCAAAGAGTAGTAGAATAGCTCCTGGGATGTCAAGCTTTCCTAGCGTTGCTTTGATCGTGTGAAGGTTCAATTTGTTCTGAAGATGGCTGGATCGTCCTTGATATGGGAAGTCTCTAGGCATGCTAAACATGACAGCAACGAAACATATTGCCGCGAAGGGGACGCTAATAAAAGCGGGTTAGAACCAACTTGTCATGGGCGGACTGTTACGTACATCACGATAAATATCCATCTCCATGTGGTATTGGCGCTGATAACGCCTCCTATAACAGGGCCTAGAAGCAGGCCAAGGGACACACCTATTGTTAACCGCGCTATGGCGCTCGGGATTTGGGCTCTAGGTACCAGCTCGATTGTTATAACACTTCCAATGGAGTAACACCCGCCTCCACCAAGGCCTTGGAATGCACGGAGAATTATACTTATAGAATTCGCATGAGGTTAGTGATGTCTTGCTGCAGTTGAAGGCATCAAAAGGTTCACTCACAGTTGCGTAATCGACTGTGCTGCGCTACAGGCGGCAGAGAAAACGAGAAAGAGAAGAATACAAGCAACGAAGAGAGGTTGTCGTCCATATATATCACTAAGTTTAGAGGAGATAACGACAATAGCTGAAAAGATGGTTAGGATGCCAACTCGATCGATTTTCCATACCGCGAGAGCTCACCGACGTAGCCCAGCAGATAACTTGTCAGTATCCAGGTCCTCTCATCAGTTCCGCCGATATCATCTGTAATGGCGACAATGGCGGTAGCAACGACGGGAATCTCAAAGGTCACTAGGAACATGATCATGCCAATCCTGGGTCGCGGTTATTGGTAATCCCTAGGTATTAGTCATTTGAATGGCATACGATGTAAACACGAGCCAGAACCGGACTCCTTGGAGGTAATCAAACCTGTCATCACTCGTCTTTCGTTTAGCTTTCCTAACTATTGCCAAGTGCTTGGGCACTTACGTGTTATTTGGCACCGATTCCACTTCCAGAGCACGATTTCCCGCAACTGGGTTATCTGTTGCGAGATGATGTTTATTGTCCATGGTGAAGCAAGATATTTGCCCGGTCGGGGCAGAGTTGACTGGGTATTAGGTGATGCGAAGAAGAAGGGCGCTATGGTGCGTTTTTTTTCGCCTCTAACATTGATAATAATCAAACCGGCAGCCTTGCTTACCGCTCCGTACACACCGGAGAGTGCCGGCATAAATAAATCTCTCTTCCGATTTGCCACTAATGAAATAATAAAAGGCGATCATCGATCTTGCCAAGCTCGAGATTGTCGCCGGTGATACCCCCCTCAATCTCGGATTCCCCCCCTTTATCGCTCAATTGTCGGATACAGTAGCCTGATTCTGACGCAACATAAAATGCAGCTCAAAGGTGCAACTTGAAAGTGCAACTTTTCGGTAGTAGCACACGCTGTAACGCCGTCTTACTCTTCCATGCCCGAGTATGGCGGCGGCAAGCGACCAGTACTGAATCTGATCCTTCGAGCCTACAGCTAATGTAGCTTCCGTGTAACAGATAATAAATTAAGATACCCGATGTCAACATAAGACTCGATTCTAGTTCCAACGAGAGTCCTAGGGTAACAATGCACGATCGTCAGATACCTTCCCACCTACCGACACCTACTCTGTTAATTCTCGTTATTCGTTGGCTCTACACAGCACACACCGTCACTTGATCTTGTTAGACTGACTGACACCTTCTCATGAAACCACTAGTGATTGTCCCATCGTTACTATGGATGCTGCAGAGAGAGAGGCCATTTTCAGCCAGCCAGCGCTCGACGCACCTGACGGTATCGTTCCCAACTTCGACTATCCGCCGAATGATAACGGTCTCGCTACGTTCATACTCATCATCTGCGTGACGGTTACGACTCTCGTTGTCCTACTCCGTATTCACTCCTGGCTATTCGTACTCAACACGTGGACGGGTAGGCTCGAGGCCGGTATGTCATATCTACTTGATGATGGCTGTCGACAAGTAAGCTAACTCGAAATGATTAAAGTTCTTGTCTTATGTGGCTATGTGAGTAAAGTTATGCCTGGTGGCTTTGGGTACGAATTCTGACATAGAGGGTTACCAGGCTTCATACATCGGCTGGACCATCATGCTATTCCGCATCAGAAACGGACTGGGCTGGTGGGTTCACCTGTGGGACGTCCATGTTCGAGACACAATAGACTTTTCATATGTAAGTCCCTATCTTCCTCCCTTATTCACCTTTTTGAGCACCACTCTAACAGCTTTTGAAAAGTCAGTCTACGTCGCCGGCCTCCTTTATAATGCAGCCATTGCACCCGTCAAAGTGGCCATACTAGTCGAGTGGATGCGCATATTCTCCCCGCGTATCCGAAATGCCTTCTTTTGGACGTGTCAAATCGCTCTATGGGTAAACGTCGTTTACTACTTCGCCGCTACGATCACAGAGGCACTGCAGTGTTTACCACAAAACAAGATCTGGGACCCAACAGTCCTGGAAGGGCATTGCCTCAATACGCGGGCGAATGAGGTCACCACGGCTTCAATTAACGTCGTTTCCGACGCTATCATTCTACTGACTCCCCAGCGCATTATCTGGAAGTTGCAGCTCTCGATCAAGAAAAAAATCGGGCTGGCTACGGTTTTCGCAGTTGGTTTATTGTAAGATAAATGAACTGTCCTGGTCTATCATATTACAGGACGCTAACTTGACACGCTGCAAAAAAGCGGTGTTTTATCCGCCATCCTCCGCCTCCGGGCCTCCGAGGAATACCTAAAAGAAAAAGACTCCAGCTACGCTGTCTCGCCCGTGGCTTTCTGGGCCATGAGCGAGTTGACAAGCGTCTTCCTTGTCTACGGCATGCCCGCTGTGCCCGGCGCCGTCGTCGGCCTCAGCACCAGCATGGGCAGCTACTACGCGCGCTTGACCAAGCTCTCCTTCTCCTCGCGCCGGACGACGCGGCAGGGGTCCGAGCCCCACGCGGGTATTGGCGACTCTCCGTGGTCCGAAGTAAAAGGCCCGGCTAGCAAGCACCAGCCTCTCGGTGATGACGACCTCCCTCTGCACTCACTTGATGTCAGGAGTGAGAGGTGGGGGAAGTTACCGACGACATCTCTATCTACTACTACCCAGACCATGGATGTGCTCCGGACAGTGGAGATACGGAGTAATGAGCAGCATATCGACATAAGCGCGGGGGAGACAAGAGACAGTGGGGACGAGGTGCTGCTTCATCAGCACCCTTGGATTCACGCGAAATAACAATGCTTGGTCAGGGTTACAATACCACGATGATATGTATTCAATGTGAGGTGGCATCTACGGCTTAGTAGATCACCAATCCAGGTAAGTCGTCGGGCGGCTTGGTGTTTGGAGTGTACGATCAACTAGGTATGATGGTAGGTGTTCTATATTCTAGGCTTGAATTTCTTTAATAGGTACACCACCGTAAGGAATATCGGATGTATTTCATTGGAGAAATGAGGAAGCTACCATGATCTGGATGTGACTATCTAGACCGTAAGTACGTCTTGAGGCCTGCCACTCAGCATCACTCATGTGATACAATCAATTGAATTAGGTACTACAAAATACTAGCACGCTGGCACATCGTCAAAATAAGCCCCTATTGTGGGAGCCGGTGTGATTTATGATTACTTAATCTTGGACAGATAAGCTTATCAAGTTGTAGTGGTCTGTGCGCTCTCCTTGAAATAAATGAGGCTATCATAAACCTCACCGGCGTCATTTATTTATTCGATTAACATACAACTGACTACCTAGGTATTAAAAGTAGAGCGCTTTCGACTTATAAATAAACAAATACCATGTGGGTGTATGCGGCAGTTTTTAGTTACAGTGAATGTATTTGATTTTTATAAGAATGCACTCGTAGGTAGAGTTACTGCTGTTATCCAAGTCAAAATCGTGATTTAAAACACAACGTGGGGCCTTCACATTGCCCTGTGATATGATCCCTAAGCACATACTCCCCTAATGACCCTCTCACATCCTCTCCCGCTTCCCAGGACTCGGCATCGTCCTCCTCGCGCCGAAAGTCAAACTCCCAGAGCAAGCGGGCATAGGTGAGCATCACCTGGGCCAGAGCCAGCGGCTTGCCTACACAACTCCGCGCACCCATACTAAAGGGGAAGTACGGCTGTCTCGATCCAACATCCTGTCTTATGGCGTCATCGTCGTTGATCCATCGATCTGGATTAAAGGTAAAAGGATCTGTCCAGTATCTAGGATCGTGATGGATCGAGTACACCCCTAGGCCAATCACGCATCCGGCTGGGATGAAATCATCTCCTATACGCATCCCTCCACTCTCAACTTGGCGCCAGAGCGAAGCACCGCCGGGAGGAGAGAGACGTAGCGTCTCGCTGATGCAGCCACGTAGGAGAACGCATGAGTTCAGCTTGGGTCCAAGACGAATGTCGTCAGATGAGGCAAAAACTGTCCGGACTTCTCTAGTTAAACGCTGGTACACCGAGGGGGAGATCGATAGATAATGTGAAAGAGCAGCCATTGTCGTTGACGTAGTATCGGACCCTAAGTACGGGTCAACAAACTCTAAACTCATGTACACAGGGGTAAACGCTTACCAGCGATGACAAATGTGGCAGTCTCTGTACTGAGCTCCATAGTGCCAAGTCCTTCACCAGTATCTGGGTCTTTACACTGTTGAAGAAACGAGAATATATCCCTTGACTGATTCTCGCTCTTGAGACGGTCCTTGAAGAGTTTGCGAAGGAATGACACGAATACAGAAGATGACTTCGCAGACTTATAGAATAGCTTTCTATCGATATGGCCAAACGACAATTCAGATGCCTGAAAGACTACACTGAGTCGAATATTAGACTCCCGAATTGCCTTCGAGACGTAGCGGAATTGTGGCTCTTCCATTGTACGGTAGTCTAAGCCAAAAGCAACTCCCGTCATCAAGTCGAACGTCAGACGGCTAACTAATTGTCATTAATGTGAGCGATTCCGGTAATTATTTGTGAACAGCGAAAGGGGTAGATCAAGCTTACAGTGTTCTGCCATATCCAGGGGCTTCGTCCATATCATGCTGTTAGGCTCGAGGTGCTTTCTGAGAACCAGGCAGAATCTATCTATCCTAGAGAGTAAAATCGGTTCGAATAACCTTAAACTACTTTCCGAAAATGCCTGACTGATCACTCGTCTACGATGGGCATGCTGAATCTTGTCTGGCATGGTGAAGGTATTCGGTGCTTGCGACGCTAACACCTTATAACCCTCGAACTTCTTCACATTAGACGAATAGCTGTAGATTTCTACAGGGAACTCGGCTTAGCAGGTACCATATGGAGATACATGGATTAGTTAGTAGGTATCCTTACCATTAAGAGCTTCTGCACTGTTAATAAGGAGTCTATTGGGGCCATAGCGTACTCGATCACCTAAGCCGTCGTCAATCAACAGACTCAATAATGACTAGACAGTTACAAGTATGAGCTGCTGACCATATTTCTGCTGGCAACGCCGCATATCCACGTGTATATCCCCAGTCCAGGCATGGTATGCTGCGTAAAGATTCGTGAACTTGGCTAGAAGCGGCCCCGGATACTTAGCTAGAGGATGAAAGAATGCGCGGTACGCTAGAAAATAAAGAAGCTACAAACGTTTGATACTCAGTTTCCCAGCATTTGACGTCCGGATCCCAAGGAGAGACTTACAAGTAGGGAATAGGAGGCTGTCAAAGCAGCAATTGTGGTCTTAGATGCATCAAGTACTTGTTGCCAAATGCCAACAGAAGAAGAATATAGTTGCAGCATATTTTACAGTCAATTGGACGTTTACTAGTAAGAAGGCAGATAATCAAATGTTAGTCAAGGATAATGAGAATGACAAAAGGGAGACTAGGTTAAGATTACAGTACTTCAAAAAGCTTCATAGGAACCGATGACGTGGGAGGGGAGTGTTGATAGAAAGGTACTCATCCTACCATGCATGACCATGGCAAAAGGCCTCGCGATTTGGGAACTGATTGGCATTGATCAATTATCAATCACATAAAACATAACAAGGCATATCACATTACAAGCCACATTGCAAGTCGGTGAGCGTAGCCTACTTTCATAACCCCTAACAGTAGTAGTCGTGTAACTCTGCCTGCATTTGGCGGAGCCTAGCCTAGCTTGTCCTACGAACCCCCCTTAGTATGACATCCTTTCCCCCGATCGGCCCCCAACCCGACATTTCTGACTTCGAAATACGAATTATGTATTGGTTGTATATTAACGCCTGATATAGGATGGTAGTACAGCAGTGCGTGATAAAAGAGTTCACGATGAGCCTGTAGGTACCTAACTAAGATAGGCAGGCTGAGCGTGAAGTCAAGCGGAGCTAGATAGCATGAGGCGTAGCAAGACGTCCGACACTTGCAAAAGGGCAAGTTAAGGCATCGCGAAATGCCGGAGCAAGACATAGCACATAGCTGTCGTGCCCGCGCATGCCCCGTGTCTCCCCACCGAGCTAAGCAGCCAGGGGCGTCT
>JAOXNQ010003590.1:0-33690 GCA_028571165.1 Hypoxylon perforatum
CTTATTCTCAAGTCCCTCGACGCGGCATTGCGGGACGGCGACCGGGTACAAGCCGTGATCCGCGGCTCGGGGCTGAACATCATTAACTGGTATTTATCTGCCACCTGATTTCCTTAGAATATGCGATATAATCATTCGCTTTACCTCATAAAACTGAAAATAACAATAACATTGCAATCCTGAGGGAAACTTCGGCGGTAACCAGCTACTAGATGGTTCGATAAGTCCTAAGGAGATTGTTATTAGCTTTACTATTTTTTTAAAAATTCATTCCAGAGTAGGTGTATACATACTTTCGCCCCCATGCGCAGATTTGACGATCAATTTGCATGTCAGAACCGCTGCGAGCCTCCGCCAGAGTTTCCTCTGGCTTCATCTCAACTATCCACGCACAGTTCATCATTATTCGGGTCCAAACAGTTATGCTCTTACTGGACGTTAATTACCCATATACCTTATTCTAGTGATAAACTCATTAGAATCATATGTGCATGATTTATTTTCAGCTCTGACATTATCTCATGTCAATCAATGCCATTTCCTGACTGTTCTGTCGATGCGACATCGGCATTCAAAACCAAGGGGAGACGCAGAATGTCACATTTTTCCAAAACACTTGAATAAAAATCTCAGTTGGTTTAACGATGAGCCGAAGCTACTTGGGTATGAGCATAAGCCATAGACTCCTGCGTTCGTATTACAAAGGTACTATTACACCACAACTGTTGCAACTTGTCTCAGAGAAACTTGTCAGCCTATGCAAGACTGCTGTCACCTCCTGCCTGACCTATTATAATCTGATACCGTTATCAGTTCCTTCGCACTGCTAATGTGATGTACATGTTGCCTGTCTCCTTTTTGTCCACCGAGTCGGCCTAGAACGTCAAAATTGAAATGCCTAGGCAGAGGTAGATGGTCTCAAAAGAAGACGTTAAGCTACCTGGGAACCGGGGCTAGTGACAAGGGGCCATCGTGGGGAATAGTAGCGACCCTGTTGTTGCAGGACGAGCAGAAGATATTGACGTTCTCGCACCAGCCACCGACACACGGTAGACAAGCTAGGCATACGCAAAAGAGACACAGGACAACTCCTGCCAGACTGTGACCTTATGAGCATCCTCTCCTAAAAATGTAGTGGATGATAAAAAATGGATGAGGAAGTTAGAGAAAACTACTTACGTCTGTGTCGAAGTACCCTCCTTCGTGACCCTGGTCATCGCGCGCTGTCTGCAGAAAGGACATTCTATCATCGTCGGGTTCTCCGTGAGCATGTGGAGCGGCGTGACTACGGGCGGGTTCGGTCCCGTGCTGATTTGCGGTCCCTTATCGTCGCTCAGCACATTCGAGTTCAACGAGTTCGTGTTCGGTGCGTTCATGTTCGGCGCGTTCATGTTCGGCGCGTTCATGTTCGGCGCATTCAAGTTCGACCCGCTCAAGTTCTGGATATCATGTGAGGTTCTAGATGTCCGTTAGTATTGGAGGGACGGGACTTGAATAGAGAGTCGTACTCTTCTTGGGTCAAACCAGAGATTTGGGGTTGCTTGTCACCTGTTATGCCTTCTTGCTGGGGTGTGTACGCGGGCGCGGGCGCATCGATCGTGATCGATGGCTGCGCCGGCGATGGGGTTGATTTTTCGGCCATGTTTAATTGATATGATGCTTTTGGGCACCTTGTGCCTATCCGAGAAGAAAAGTCTGTGATGGTCAAAGAGCATAAAACATGAATAAGAAAGAAAAGAAGGGAAAAGAGAGAAAAAGAGGAAATCAAACACCGAACTATCGAACGTGCCTTCCTTGATAAACGAATGATATGTCGCTGGTGTTACAGTTTCTTACCAACGTACGTACGCTGAGCCCCTTCTGTGCCCCCGTCGTACGCCGCGATGGATGACGCATGTGGACACAATGATTCGACGAGACGAAAGTGATATCTACAATACTTCTATTTACGGCCGATCGACATTCTTGGAATGACGGATAGGATATGGGGGTCTGATCTTACCAAATACCCAGTACATTGGATTTTTTTCATGCCGGATGTGAGGAGAGCTCGCCGCTCCGGATAAGACGTTTTGCCGATTGGGCATCAGTACATCTGGATTCATGACGTGTAGGTAAGGCTGGCACGGCAGCTATGGTCTTTCATATTTATTGCATGATAGGTAATGATATTACCTGTTTTATCCCTTGAAGGCCCCAACGATCTCCATCGACATCAGAAAAGTGGCAGCCCACCTAGTAAAATGCGCTTCCTGAAGGCCATAGTCGCCAAGGAGACCGGTACGTTGGAGGTGGTAGAGAAAAACGCGAACCAGATACTTTGGTACGCTATCCTATCGCACACCTGGGAGGAAGATGAGGTGAAATTCGAGGATATCGAGAGTGGCAGAGTGAAGGACGTATCACTGGACGCTCTCCAAATCATGACCGAGTCCTCGCCTTTTAAAGCGAGGTCGCTATCAAAAATCAAGCACGCATGCATCCAGGCTGCCAACGATGGCTACGAGTACATCTGGATCGACTCGTGCTGCATCGACAAGCGCAGCAGCGCCGAGCTGTCCGAGGCGATTAACTCCATGTTTGCCTGGTACCGCGACGCGGCCGTGTGTTACGTATTCCTACTTAATGCGCCAGACTACCTCGATACGGAACAGGCGGTGTACGAGTTTTCAGCAAATCGCTGGTTCCAGCGTGGCTTTACTCTCCAGGAGCTCCTGGCGCCCATGCACGTTATATTCTTCTCAGGCGGGTGGGTTCCGATCGGTGTGAAGAGGACGCAGAGCGGTCTGCTTGCCAAAATCACGGGGATCGACGAGGATATACTGCTCGGAAACCGGCCTCTGGCGTCGGCGAGCGTGGCGCGACGAATGTCATGGGCGGCCAAGAGGGTGACAACTCGGCCTGAGGATTCCGCTTATTGTCTCATGGGTATATTCTCCGTGAACATGCCCATGCTGTACGGCGAGGGGTCCGAGAAGGCGTTTTTAAGGCTGCAAGAAGAAATCATGAAGCAATCGGACGACCAGTCACTGTTCGCCTGGACCACCCCGAACTTGCCGCCAGATGCAACGGTGGGACTACTAGCATCCTCCCCATCCTACTTCTTACACTCGAACGGTATATCGTCTTACCAAGACTGGGAACCTCGCTCTCCCTATACCATGACGAACCGCGGGTTAAAGATCGATCTTCATTTAACAGCCTGCGGCAACGGTGGTTACAAAGCAGCTCTTGACTGCCCCGTACCGCCGGACTACAAGGACTCCAGCTTCCTAGCCTTATACTTATTCAAGTTGTCCGACGGCGACGAACAATATGCCCGTGTCAAAGTTGGCCAGCTCACCAGTGTTGCTCAACGGGGCCATCTTCAAACTATCTTCATCCGCCAGAAACCCCAGCCACCATCACCTGAAGGCGCGTATCCGCATCACCTCATCCAACTTTGCCGCGGGCCTCCGATCAATTACTCTCTGATTCGGAAGCTGTACCCAGCAAACTCGGACTCGGCTACGCTTCCGCTACTAACAATAATGCCTGGTAGAGGCCGTGTCCCATATGGGTGGCCGCTCCTCTTCCCAATGCGCAAGAAACCGGCGCAGCTCTCGGTGGCCCTGATATACCTGCGCAACGATGACGAGCGGCTGGCCGTGATGATTGGGACGAAAGGCGGATTTGATATCGCCTTTGACATCCGCAGATTCGACTCAAAGGTGGACTGTTATATGCTAACGTTTGAGTACATGGAATCGATATTCAACGCTTCGACGGCGATCGATAAGTTCAAAAATGAGTATCACAGGGTAGCTGTTTCCGCCACGCCCGTGATACAGTCCTCATATAAGTATTACATGATCGATATTGACATCATAGCTATTGGAGCTTCGTTGAGGGATGCGGTGGGAGACATAGTAGAACAAGCATATAATACTGTAACTGGTTCTGGCCATGGCGAAACCGGGGCTCTAGTGTCTTCAGCTTTACCGGCTCCGCCAGCTCCATCCAAAGCACAAGTGGGTAAAGCCGACGACGATAATAGGAAGCTGGCACCACGGATATAGCTTGGGAACGGAACAGAACAAAGTAGATGTTTTCGAGGATATTATTAAATTATATGATATGTCAGCGGTTTGTAATTTGCGGCGGTTAGAAGTGACGAATCAATTTAATATTAGTCAAAACAGTCAGTTAGGGAAAAATATATGACATGAAAGCCGGATGACGATCATGTCAATCAAGACCAGTTGCATATGCAGTCGTGTTGACCATGTTCGTAATCAAATCTTTTCGTGGAATCGATGCTACCATACAGAGCTACCACGATTTGTCTTGGTTTTGCCTGAACCCCCTCCCTATAACGCCGTTAATGCATCCCGCCAGTCAGACGAAAAAATCTACGGACCGCTTGCCATGGTTCGTCACCACCGCCTGGCTTTTAGCCCACGAACACGCTATGACCCGCGTCGATTAATAGACACACCCGTTGAAAAAATCATGGTATCATGTGTACCCCTTCATCTCGTGACGGCCGCGGTGAGAACTTGTGTCCGGAAGAAGCCACCCTTGGTTCGTTCGATGACCTGCTGGTAGACGGAGCTGGGAGGGTGGTTCATAACGACGGTGCCCTCCTTGTAGTCGATCTTGGCGTCTACCCTCGTGTCGCGGATCAAGTTCACGATCCACTTCTCGCCTTCATCTTCACCAAGACCAAGACGTGCGCTTAGGTCCTTGATGTCGATGCGGGCGTGGATCTTGCAGTAAGCCTCGGAGATCAGGTGTCGGGCGGCATCGACGAAGAGGTCAGCAGTGGAGAAAAGGAAGAAGTCAACGCGCAGTATCTCCTCAGCGAGCAGAAGCTGCCGTTGCGCCTCTTCGAAATCAAAGTCGACGTAGAGCGCGCGCACGAAATCGGTGACGGGGTCGGTGTATTCGTATGCCTCCTGCTTCACAATTCGGATGATGTCCTTCAGTTGCTTCTGATGCTGGCCGGAGTTCCTAGTCCGGCTGCGTCCAGTGATGACGGCGGCGGTGAGATATCGCAAAATCCAGGGACAGCTAGTCTGGATGGTGTTGATATATGCGGGGCTGAAGAATAGGTCCAGCAGCCCGTCGCGGGTTCGGTCATCGTTGAAGAGAGGGAATAGGGCCCAGTGGATGAGCCAGGTCCGTTGGCTCAGCTGGGCTAAGGGGTTGTTGAATAGCTTAGAATCAATGTTCTCCTTAACCTTCTGGAGCTCCTCTACACTCCCCTCCCAGTTCGTCGTCAAAATCTCGGACGCAAACTTTCCCCACGTCGCGGCGGCGACCTTGTCGTTATCGGTGGATAGGACACGGAACTGGTACAGCAGATCGGCAGCGGCAGCGTAGTTGCCACAGCTGTATTGGAAATTTCCGAAGTCGTATAACGCGTTGACCATTTCGATGGTGACCTAAAATGTGTTAGAATCGAGTGATAAGGAAGAGGGTCTGGTATTGACATACGTCGTGGTCCTTCTTCAGAAATTCCAAGTTAGCAACCTTGTCGCTTCGTAGGTTTCCGACAACGTCCTCGCGTCCCAGTAAATCGACGAGCTTGTTAGTGCTCTCCTCAAATTCTTCCAGGCGCGAGATGACCTTCTGTCGCTTGTCATTGAACTCGGGCGGCGGTTGTTCGAGACCCTCGAGTTCTGCCTTTAGGTTTCCGACGAAATCGGTCATGTTCGTGGTCTTAAGAAGTTCGTACTTCGCTTTCGTGATAGCGAGCACGGATTCATCGTCGGCATCTTCAGGCAGCTGGCCAGCTTGGAATTCGAGAAGAGGGAAAACGAGATGGCGGTCGAGGTGGCCGACTAGTTTCGGCAGAAGATCGTATTCCGCCATATTGGCTGTGGGTATCGGAATGGACGTTCGGGAGGGGATGTGTGATTGCGACCGCGATGATGCCGATGCGAGGATTTTGAAGTTGGCCAAAAATACCTAGCAGATAGAAAATTCCGTGGGGCGTAAATTTGGCGGGGCAAGAGCAACATGCGAGGGTTGGACTGTCTGACTGTGCATGCAAAATAATGGACTGTGCACCTTTATGCCTTATCGATTAGTATCTTATCTTCATCTTCCGAGGCTCTACCGAGATAAGATACGATACGTACCCTCGTACCCACCTCGAAAAGTTCTGGAGCTTCGGCGAGAACGACTTGGTCGTCGATTTTGTCTGAGAAGCAATTGGTACCGCCCATATCCACAAGCGATATCATTTCAAACATGCTGCTACCTGGGGTTCTCCGGCCCCTTGCCGCCTCAAGGATGCCCATTTCCTCATTCTCGCCACGATTAATCCTGCCTGTCCGTACGCGATGTCTCTCTACGACGATCGAACAACCAAGCTCGTCCGACTCTACGACTCCTCTCCCTTCGGAGCCCATCGCACAATCACAACCACAAGCTCCTAATCAGCTGCCCTACTTTGTAGGCAGGAACAACCTCAACAGCCTTGGTATCTACCAACAGAAGAAGCGGGGTGGAAATCTTAAGGTCACATTGGTGAAGAACGCAGAAGGAGACCTGAAGGCTTTGAAGGCAGATATTAAGGAGGCACTAGGATTAGACGATGGTGATATATCAATAAACAGTGTGACGCGGCATATTGTTATAAGGGTGAGCTTGAAATCTGCGAAGGAAGTTTTGTTATGCTAATAGAACTATTTCAGGGTCACAAGCGGGTTCAAGTCCTCAATTTCTTAACGACTATGGGCTTCTAATTGGACACGCACCAAACCCCCTAGTCGTGGGTTCTGGAGATCTATATTACGCCTGGCCGGTCGTTACTGTGCGCGGCTGACGATAAGGCGCATGGGAGAATGCGGGATCAAAGAGAGTGTCAATATTAGGCATGTCCCTGGAGATCAAGGTATTGAGCCAACTTGTGTCTGAATTGGTCGTCCGAAAGGCGCCCCGAGCATTGATATCGTGCTCGATTTGTACATATATGTACTACAAACATGGCGAGCTAACAGACGCTCCTCTGTATAAAAGTAAATCAAAGCACAGTAACTTTCAGATTATGAACCCATCTTTACGAAACTGCTTCCTAGATAGGCAGCTTAAGATGGTATGTCGCCCATATAAGACGCTATTATCTGGTTGCAAGTTGATGATAGCAAATCGCAGCGTTACTTTCACGATAGTTTTGAGCTCGGCTTGGGGATTTATAGGTATATTGACAAAGCTCCGATAACAAAACAATGGTGTCTGACTCTTTATGATTCTCTTCTTAAGGAGGTGCATGTATTCGTAGGTACATGAGTACATGAGCCTTGAATTCCCCTCTCGTTGCCGCTGAGCAGCGAAATCAGAGATCGTCCCAAAAGTCCGGCGGCAATTCAGAAGCAGGAGTTGGTTTCCAGTCTAAAAGAATTAGTTTACGCCACAGTTCATTTGAATATGCTTGATTTTTACTTACTCTTCCACCGGGTACTACCCCACATCTCTGTCCGTACCTCGTCCCGCTCCTCGGGACTCATGTTCCGCCATCTTTCCTCGCTCTCGGCGAACATCTTGTGTATCTTCTCTCCCAACGACAGCTCCTTCGGGATGTCCTGCTTGGTATCGGCACCTGAGCTGAGATCCTTCTCGCCTGACATCTGCGAAGATGGAGAATCAGGCAAAGACGTAGAGTTCGGCAAAGATGTAGAATCCGGTGGGGATGTTAGATCTGGCGGAGATGTAGAGTCCGGCAAAGTAGAATCCGGCAGAGATTGGGATCCTTGCGGTGGAGTAACGGAAGACATCGTAGATGTTGCAATGGCGAAATGATTTGGTGTTGCTTTTTCCCTGAAGCTGGTCTAGGTAGGTTTTGTAGAATTTGAGAACCTAAAGACTTTTAGGCAAACATGAAAATTTTCCTATCCATATGTACATCCAGGTTTTTTTTATCAATCATGACCTTATCTGTATCAAGTACCTTAAGTTTATATCGCTTAGAACTATCGCAAAAATAACGCCTCTTATTTGTAGCAAGCAAATGGCGCCTTATATGGGCATTAAGGAATATTCCCTCTGGCCCTCCGTGCAATAAAGAACCACAATTGAAGAGCCGTCAAGCCCTAGCTCCTGCTTCGCGTCTTTACACGCCCTCCTAAGAGCAGCCAGTGTAGCTGCACCACAAGGGCCAGCAAGAACACCGCGGGCCTTCAGGTCTACCACGGCATGGTGTGCTTCTATATCCATCACCGTTACACTAGCACCAACACCGTCTCTAAGAACCGGCCACGCCGTAGTCGACAGCGTACCGCAGTTCATACCGCACATTATAGTGTCTTCTGTCCGCACTGGAACGCTCTTCCCTGCTTTCAACGATTGGTAAAGACATGCGGCAGTCGTAGCCTCGACAGCAAGCACAGTTGCAGGTCCGGATTCTGTCTTCCGCTTAGACGACTTGTAGTGCGCCGTCACCGCCTCCCCAATGGACCCGGCGCCCACCGGAACAACAGCATGCGTAGCCGGCTTCCCGCGCGTCAGCTCGAGGACCTGGCGGTCGGACTCGGCGAGCATAGTCCCGTAGCCCTGGACGAAGTACCGCGGCACTTCATCGACGCCCTCAACACCGACATCTAGGATCATGATAGAGTTCTCTCTCGACCGCGCATCCTTGAGCGCCACGGGAATCACGTCGTCGTAGCTCCCATCCGCCTCGACCACCTCCGCTCCCTCGCTCCGGATCTTCGCGCGCGTCGCCTCGTCCATGTACGTCGGCACGTACACACGCGTAGGGATCCCCATGTGCTTCGTCGCCATGCGCGCGACGGCCCGCCCGCAGTTGCCCTCGGTCAGCGTCACGATCCGGACGCCCGCTACCCTGGCCTTAGCGCCGACCTCCGCGAACGGAATATCTCCGTTCTCTACCGGAAGCTTGAGATGCGCGCCGACGGCCCGGTAGACGGCCCACGAGGCGCCTAGGATCTTAAAAGCGGGCAGCCCGAACCTGTTCGACTCGTCTTTGAGCAGAACGTGGCCTAGGCCAAGCTCTGTTGCTAGGTCCGGCAGGCTGTGTAGCGTTGTCTCGTTGTAATCTGGGACTGTCTTGTGGAAGGCAAGGACGGCGGATTTGTCCGTCGCGGCCCCGCTCTCGGAGTCCGCCGATTGGTATTCCCATTCCCGGGCGGGCGGATTAAGGTGGACGAACTGCGACATGTTTGGGCCAATGCACCTCCTTGGAGAAATAGTGTGAATTTATGAGATGTCAGATATGACAGGTAGCAATGTTGGTTCTATATATACCTGTCTGCCTTAGACGGCCGTCCAAACAGACGCGAACCCGACGTCGGATCCCGATGAGGTCGCAAGTGGGTATGGGAGACCGGCCGGTCACCCTCCACAGAAAAATTCGTAATGCACCAAATCACTAACACACCCCTTTCGGACCAACTATTGTAATAATAGCAATAGCCATAATCTCTTACTTCTGAGTTATACCAATATACTCGTCAAGAGTCGCTCTTTCGCAATATAATTTTTACAATTTTATATATGAAAGCTTCCCGTAGAAAACCCTTATGATTTAAACACTCTTCGCTAAGGTAAAGTACGTATTATCTTCAACTTCGTATAACTTCAGCAATCTTCAAGCTATAATATCGCAAAAAAGTTCTATAAGAAACAAAGCTCCTTAATAATACACTGGTGATTTTTCCTCATTTTTAAAAAATTCCTTTATACGATTACTCTGGGGTAACTTAGGATACTGTTGTTCGAGATGAATGCCAAGATGCGCATTATTTTCCAGAGGGTGACTGACCGGCTAAAGATTGTGCGGGTGTCGCATCGCCGGTGGGGAAAGAACCTAGGTTAGTGGGAATAGCTACGTCGCGTCATCGGTAGGGTGCCGACTGGCTACGTGCCCCCCCATGCAAAGGGTAGGTAGCATTTACCAGAGCTGCGGGAATGCTTTGTGAACCAACATCATTTCAAATCTTGATGTTTGCAGAAAGCCTGTGCCGCGAGTAGCCGGAAGAAAAAGAAATAAATTGACGTTGAAATCGGTTGGTGATGTTGGAATAAAGTCGTAGTCGCTTCTTGGCGCCGTCCTCTAGCAGCACGCTACTCCACTATAGGGGCAAGAATGATTGAGGTAGTCGGGAGATAACTAGCTGACATTTAATGATTTAACTAGTATTGAATGCTTGTGAATAGCTCAGCCAGGAATTAGATAATACTTAGAAGAGCGACATGAATCATTATTGTAATGGTCATTAACCAGAAAGCGACATATGAAATGTAATCAACGGTGCCTACCTGGATCCCGCGTTGACAGTAATCCATGTCGAGATGTGCCACCGATGCTCTAAGCTTGTATCATAATACCAACCCAGGAGAGTACGAATGAATGAAGACGTCCGACCTAGTATAAAACCGAATCTAACCCAACCTAAGATCTTGCTCCGTGCTCATTATAGGGATTAGTGGCAGCATCTGCACGCACAACCGCAATGTCCTCCACATTGACCTCCACCACAGCGACCAGCGCAGTGTCCTCCACAGCGCTTCCGGCACCGGCCGCAACAATGGGTCCATCGGCTTGGGACATCATCACATACAGACTCTTCATAGTCGATCCTGTGTCGCCGGACAGGGCGCCCAGGCGGCCCAGGAGGTCCTGGGGGACCCGGAGGTCCATATACGGGATAGGCCAGTCTTGTTAGGGTTAGCGACGGAAAAAAAATGCTTCAGTGAAACTTACACTGGCAGTCCTCTTGGTCCTCTCTCCCCCCTCTCTCCTCTCTCTCCAGGTTCTCCTTGAAATCCAGGCGGACCGCGTGGACCGGGTCGTCCGTCTCGCCCCGGCGGGCCGGGATGGCCGTCGTCGCCATCTAGTCCTTGTGGACCTGGTGGACCTTCGGGCCCTGGCTCTCCCGGAATCCCTGGGTATCCGCGAGGCCCCCCTGGCCCGGGAGGTCCAGGAATTCCAGGTGGGCCGGGAATTCCGTCGTGCCCAGGGAGGCCGGGAGGGCCAGGGGGACCGGGAATACCAGGAGACCCAGGGCGACCAGGGGGTCCGTCGTGCCCGAAGGGGCCGCGAGGGCCAGGGGGGCCAAAGGGTCCTGGAGGTCCAGGGGGGCCTACCGGGCCAGGAATACCAGGTGGACCGCGCTGACCTGGAGGGCCTTCGTGTCCATCTGATCCATCTGATCCGTCTTCTCTGTTTCTTCGTTAGTATTGGTATGAGGGATGCTTTTGAATGCGAAAACATACCCTGGGGGACCTGGGGAACCCGGTGGTCCCGGAGGTCCAGGGAATCCTCGAGGCCCATGACATCCATCACGGCCAGTTAGTCCAGGCAGCCCGTCTCGGCCATCTCTACCGGGCTGTCCCGGCGGTCTATAATGTCTTGTCAGCTGCCAATCTTCGCTGGGCACCACGCCGGTAGTATTGATATAGTCTGGGAGCCTATACATACCCGGAACACCCATTACAACCTTTGGGGCCTGGTGGCCCAGGTGGACCTTAAAGATATGTGTTAGTTCATTGCGCTTAGCCTAGTACGGTGAGGTATTCTAGAATATCCTGTGGGGGATACTTTTAATACAATCACTCAATGTCAAGGAAGACTCACCGGGCGGCCCAGGAGGTCCAGGAGGTCCAACGGCTCCAGTCTTCCCAGTAGCTCCGGTAAGGCCGGTAGCGCCTGTAGCACCAGTGGCCCCCGTCGCACCAGTCCAACCAGTAGCGCCAGTAGCACCAGTAGCACCAGTAGCACCTGTGGCGCCCGTGGCTCCGGTCTCCCCAGGCGGACCGGGAGGACCAGGAGGGCCGATAGGACCAGGCGCGCCGACAGGGCCGGGGACTCCTGGGTCTATGAATGATTGGTGTTAGCAATATGACTTGAATAACTTTTATTAGATCAATGAAAGTGTTTATTTGTTATGCTCTTACCTCCTTGAGGTCCCGGGGGTCCGACTATAGCTTGGCCTTGGATGCCTTGGATACCCTAAGTAAGGAGTTATTAGTATCGTCTACCACGAGCGGATACCATGAACGCCGGTACTTACCTGCTCACCCTGGGGACCTCGCTCTCCAGGTGGACCCTGTGGGCCGGGAGGACAGATCACTGTTGGGTGGGGACATGGTTTTTTCGGCGATGGGCATTTGACTGGAGTGCACTTCTTTTTTCTTTTACAGAAGCAGCAGCAGAGGACGAACAAGATGAGAGAGATAGCGAGAATGACGCCCATTATAATTAGCGCAGTGGTGGCCGAGTCTCCTCCCGAACCCGCGGCAGCGGGAGCGGGAGCAGGAGCCGGTGACGTCGTCGTAGCGGCAGCCCATACCTGAGTCACAGTGCTTTCCTGTTCGCTTCCCAACTGAACTACGGTGACGCATACTCCAGAATCGTCGGTTATGGTCAGGGTGACGCCTTCGCCCCTGGCGCCAAGTGCGGGAGCGGGACTCGGCTGTGCGAGGTTGGGCGTGACGGGGGTAATGTAAGAGGTAATAAACGTAGTCGCCATTGTGTCCGACCGTGCAAAGATAACCAACTAACCTAAGACTCTTCAGTGAGAGAACAATAGAGACTAACACTCCCGCCGCTTCTCC
The DNA here is from genome assembly GCA_028571165.1 of Hypoxylon perforatum. NCBI lineage: Eukaryota > Fungi > Ascomycota > Sordariomycetes > Xylariales > Hypoxylaceae > Hypoxylon > Hypoxylon perforatum. The sequence goes on from JAOXNQ010003590.1 coordinate 12,565, forward strand.
CCTTCTAACCCAGATGCAAGAGGAAACCAACAGAGTTGGAGGTAAAAAGGTGGGAAATGTAATGTCGTGCGGGCTCCCGAGACTTCTTTCCATTTCCCTTTCTTCTTGCCCTTTCCTTTTCCCACCCGTAGGACTTCTCGGCATCTGCTTCCTCATTTCCCGTAGAGCCTCCTTAACAGATGCACCCCATGTCAATAACGAAGCGAACCGTGCCAGCTGAACCTGCAGGCTCGCAGCCACGGCTCGGGCCATAGGACGCCGGTAGCAAGTCGATGTCATCTTGATCAATTTTCCCCGGTTTGAGGCTCGACGCCAAACGAACCAACCACCGCCACGAAACATTGCGATATGTGATAATGCACGTGGATAATTATCCACGAAGGCGGACGACCAAATGGGGAAGCCATCAAGCCCGCATCGCGGGAAGGAAGGCGCACGTTGGTGCAGAAAAGACAATTGCCAATTAACGTAACGCTGTTATGCATTCGTTTTCAGTGGCTCGGGACGCGGGCCCTCGAATCATGTAGCTTTCCGGCCTGCGGAAAAAAGGGTGTGGTAGCATAGGTAGGCGGCAGCTGTATGGACACGCATAATGCAAGAAACATTCTGCCCTTTTGCTTTGCCGCGGGATACCGCGTATTTGGAGACCTGTTTTGTGACTGGTCGGCAGCCCGTTTGGTGGTTGTACGGCCGTCTGCGGCTATCCCGCACTTTTGGGGGGCTACGGGCTGGCGTGGCAGCCTGCCTGGACAATGCGTTGGTGCTGGATGACGTACGCAGCCGGTCTCATCTGAATTGCGGCGCATGGAAAACTGACAGCCTCGATACAAACGGCGGATTAAGACCCGGGCTCGGCGGGTTCCCATACCCCTTGAACCCGGAGTAAGATGTCGTCGTTATAGGGGTGAGACATTTTAGAGCAAGGAAACAAATTGCGGTTAGTGGCTTATGTTGGGCAACTTATACACGGCGAATCAAGTCTCTGTGGCGCGGAAGCTAATTCTCGATTAGGCAATCTATGAACAAATATTCTCCTTTACGTAAGAGTCCCTGCCCAAGCAACATGTCCCATCTTCTCTTTTCGGTTTCCTCACTACCTAGAACCTTCTCCTCAACCATCCATTGGAAATCACTCCTAGACATCACTACGTACCCCTCTAGCAATATCAGCACGATTAGGTATACTTAGCTTCCAAGTATGATAGCTTCCTGCGTGGGACTCGCGTTTGGCTGCTTTCTCGTGAACTCAGATAATATCGTATCGGGGTGGCCACAAACTTCCTCCCTCTTCGTCTACCCAATATTGTGCTTCTACGGCTGGGATGACGAAGTCCAGCTTGATCTCTGGATGAGACTCATGAAAGCCTGCGACGGCCAACAACTGGTGCCAGAAGTGCTTGCGCATGTCGAAGATATAACGAGCCATCTGCGGCGAACACAAATACACGAGAGTGACCTTTGGCGTTTTCCGTGGACCTCCTGACGGTCCTGAGGCATTGGCACTCATCTCTTCGAGCCCTTCTCGGATACCTTCCTGGACAATTTCTGCTTTTTCATCAAAAAAGTGTGACCAGATACCATCTTTTCTCCAGTCTTCGAGATCGGAAGTCTTGTATTCATTCCATTGAAGACCGGCCGGGGTATTTGGGGTGACGATATCGATCTCATCGATGGGTAGGCAGACGTAGCGATTTTCAAGTCCTGCATTGAGGTTTATTTCACCGGGGGATAATGTTGGATACTGCTTAGAAAAGTGGAAGTCAATCCATCCACTGATTGATTTTGGTTCCCACTCAACATAGAACAACTCTGGGACGGCAGGGAGGAGCCATAGAAGATCGGTAATTTCACTCCCCTGTGCGGATACGTGACCTGTAAGAGCCAACTTCTTAACTCGCTGAAGATCTGTTGGGCGGAAGAGTCCAACATCCCAGTGCCCACCGGAGAGTGGCGCGCTGTCCCCCATGGACCCGCACGATACATATAGCGTGTCCTGTTCAAAGTTGAACCATGTGTGAGGGCCGTGTGTCCGTGTTCCAAACGCCAGTTCATATCCATATCTCATCAAGACTTCGCGAGACTCCGAACAGACATGTAGGAAGGGAGGAATAGGCGCTGAGCTATGAAGATACGCGTCCCGCGCCATGTGCCATGCATAGAATGGGTTGTCTGCCAGCCAGGCTATAGGTATCTCGGGTGTTTCATCGGTCGGTGGCCATGGCTGGTTTTTTCTCGTAGAGGTGAAGCCGTAGTACTCTAGAGTACTTTTGTAAGGGAACTGACCCAACTCGAGCCGCAGCCAACTATGGGCGAAATACGCAATGTCGGGGTGCAACTTAAACTGAATCGGCGTGGTGCGACATTTCTCTTCAAATGCATCGTATTTCTCGATTTTCTGGTAGTATTTCTCGTAGTCCTTGACTTTCAGTCTTACTTTGACTCCGTCTCCATCTTCACACTTATCTTCAGGGCTGAACTCCTGGACGTGAACGACGCGTGTCGGTGTGGCTAGTATGTAGATCCTTCGTCGGAGTTCTAGCGGCAGGAGAGGGAAGAAGTGGAAGTCGACCAGGGGTTCGGTTTTCGTATCGGCTTGGTCAGCCATTGCAACAAACTTGATGCAATTGCTCGAGTGCAGAAATACGACGACACGAATGAAGATGACGAGGAAAAGTATTTTCCGGCGCTGAAAGAGTAGGTGACTTCGAAATCCAGTCACTCTAGCGATCGTCTTGCATCTGTGGATGGATGTCGATTTCTTGGGAGGTGCCTTGTGGGAAGTAAAGTGTACGAAAAGTATTTCTAGGACGGCCGTGCTAAAGATTGAAAGAGTAGGAGCAACTGGCTCGCATATTATTCCAACCCAAGTCCCACTTCTCGTAACCACATATTGCTCCTTCCTCGAACGACTCATTACTTCATGCAAAGAAGGAGCGGAATAATTATTCATCTAACACTAATATAGACGGTCTAATTGAATGGAGATAGAGAACTCGTTGATTCCTTACACGACTCGTAACCTCGCACCTATTTAGCCAGACATTTCTCGAGTGAGATAGTTTCTTCTGGCGCATGCTTGGGGACCTGACCCCAAGATATTATCTTGGATTCAGCACTGGTGTTAGTGTTATGTGCGTTTGAGCCCTGTATTCTAGAACCCTGCACGGCAGGAATGCCCCTCTCTATCATCTCTTCCCGGTAAGGGCCTAGCAGTGATTTGATCTCTTGAGTGTCGTTGGATTCCAGTTGACCGAGCACCTTCCCTAGGTTGAGTGCATCGCGGATAGCATGAACACCACCCTCGCCTCGGACTTTGATGTAATGTTAGTAATGAAGTGACGTAGTTTGGGTACACATGGTAAAACACGTACAAGGAGTCATGGGGTGCATTGCGTCGCCGAGGAGGGTGATTCTGCTGACGGGTAGATCATGTATTATGGCATCGCGGACTAGAAGTGGGTGGGTTCTCATTCCGCTCACGGGTGTCGATCTGATGATCTCAGTGAACCTCGGCTCGAGCAGCCTAGTTATCTTGATTGAATGCTTGAGCTTCTCCGCCTGCGAAGCTGAATGGAGCCAGTGGTCTTCCTTGTTAATGTCGGGGTCTTCGTTCACCACATACCAATAATAGCTCCCCGACTTTCCGTCTGGGCTCACTTCCCTCAGCCCACAGAAGACGAAATAGCCAGCAGACGGTGGGCCGCTTTTAACCCAGCAGCTGTGTCCTAGAGACAGTTGGTTCTCAAATAACTTCCCGGATACGGTAACCTCGCCAACGGCCATGGTAGCCGGAAAAGTCTGAAGTATTTCACTGTTGGGGCGCTGAAGAACATGCTCTCGCACTTTTTGGCTTGGGTTAGCTGAAAAAGGTCGTCCTCATGATAAAAATAGTGGTAATGATAAATATTTGGAAACCTTAGCGTACCAATGCTGTTCACTCCATCCGCACCAACGAGAATGTCGCCAGTAGCCGTCGTTCCATCTTCGAAATGGACTCGAACTTCATTTTTATCCTCTTCCACACCTGTCACCCTCTTACCCCATTGGATTGGAATCTGGGTCGAGAGCCATTCCCGAAACCTGTACCTATTTGCTCGAATTATTGGGGCATCAGGGGTACTTTCTGCCACAAGCCGCTCGCCATTGATATAAAGGCAGATCTGGGATTCAAGATTCAGCGGCGACAAGTGATGTACGCTCTCCTTGAGAGGTGGTAGGTCTTAGGTCCCCATTAAGATGAGTTAGTGAATATCGATCTTTCTTTTTGGGCTGAAACTTATAAGAGACCAAAGGATTCGTCTCTGTTTGCTTCTACATCTTGTTTGTAAAATAGAATAAACCGTAAGACACTAACCTGATGGCATGGAAGACAATAAGTCTTCAAGCATACTAGTCTCAACATTAACACCGTTCTAATTAAGTTGGTTCGATCCTGATTTAGAGGAAAGATGCTTATGTCAAAACGGATAAAGGGGTCACTCACGTATGTAGAGCAATGGCCCAGCCTGAGAGCCGAGAGACAGGCGTCAGGTCTCGCTCAAAAATCTGAAAAGGGATGTTCTGCTTTCGCAAACATTGCGCCAGTGTGAGTCCGCCAAGACCGCCGCCGACGATCAAGATGCGAGGTTTGGTGTTTTCGCTAACCATCGTTTAGAATCATGTATGATTTGATTTGTCTGCTACTAGTCTTTGGGAAGGGTGTTCAAAGAGAAAATATGGTTTTATGTGCTGAATTAGCATCGTACATATCTTTTTTCCCCTTTTCAGGGGTTTTACCATTTACTTTTGTTCCTTGCTACGTATTCTTCGCCAAATTCCAGCTCGGCAAAATCTCGCGAGCCGACTCTCGTTTAAAAAAAAAATCGAGATTTGGTAAGCCGGCTCGCGCTTCTATTCGAGATACGCGAGAGCGAGCGGGTGCATCCTCCGACCTTACGCACCAAATCAAGTTAATCTAGGCTGACATCGCCAATGAGCGGCTTGCATCCACTCGTTCGGATATACCGTCGAATTGCGTACGAGGGAAATGTCTTTTCTATTAATATCCGTGCCTACCTGATGTTGACCCAGCTCGCGTTCTTCCCGGTTTCATAAGGCGAGGCGTCGTACCGGTGCGCGGCTTCCGTCTGATATGAACGAAATCCTTCTGAATGCAACCTCGGCGGCCATATTCGGTCTATTTATCAAGGAGCGACATCGAATGCTTCGTACGACCGTGCTTGATCACTCATTGAGGGTAGAAATGATACAGGAAGGAGAACCTATCTTATAGTGCCGCTCAATTGGATTGTTTCGCATTTAATCCCTTTTTTATTCTTTTGGTGGGTGTTTGTGCGTTCTTCTGGCCGATAGCATGACGACGATATACTGCCTGTTCGTGCTGCACTGCAGCGCTTCTCAGCTCCCGTCCAGTTGCCGTGCGTCGCTCGCTTAGGGCGAAGAAATGCCGACCCGAGCCCTTTCTAGACTGTCATCATTCTAGACGGAAAGGGGTTGACGCATGCATCTGCAAAGTCAGGGTCGGTTGCGGGCTATGATTGAGATCAATAGTGACATCGGTCGGGCTGTCGCGGCATAGGTAGGAGGCGACGGTCCGTGGATATCGTCATCGGGAATTGTGGGGATTGACTCGGGAGGTAGTGGACGACCGTAAGCCGTAATGTCGGACTGAGAGCCAGAAATGAAGAGCACGCTAGTCAGCCTTTTGTGAAGCTCTAGTAAGTTGTTATTAATTTTCAATTTCCTTCTTCTCAGAATTGAATGGGTCCGGGCATTTCTTGGGCGTTTTCTCAACAGGTCTCAGGCTCGTGGCGTCCTGCATTCATGCCGATAAGCGCCAATCGCCTCCGCGACAGTGGACTATCCCTTACCTGCTCCCTGCTACCATCCAATTAAATGAACTATGAGGCCGCTAAGTCAGTATCTGCGGGTTAGTTTTGCACCTCACTTTTACGTCTTATTTTATATTTTATCCCTTTTTTGGAACTGAACATAAGTTGTGCGCATACCGGCTAACTATGAATCCCACAGGCTTAATTGACCATAATGTTGCTGTCGGTACCGTAGATGCGATCTATTCCCCCTCGCGGGTTTGTTTCTCGCTAAGAAGCTGCAGTTCTTCCGGATATCGCACAGATCCTCGAGACGAAACACCATGGGGAGTCAGCGTGGGCGAAAGCGAGTCGAATTAGAGTGCTCCATAAAGATGGAAGAGAGGAAGACTACTTCATGAAGGTTTCAGTTGGCCATCATGGTCGCGAAGCGCTCAAAGGCGAGTTCGAGTCCACGTCGGCGATTTACAACATCACCCCCGACTTCTGTCCTAAGCCAATCGCCTGGGGCACTTTCGCCAGTGATCCAGAATCGCACTTTTACATTTGCAAATTCTATGAGTTTACCGAAGGCGTTCCCGAACCTGTTTTTTTCTGCGAGAAGCTAGCGCGGCTTCATTCTAACCATACATCCCCTAACGGAAAGTTTGGGTTTCATTGCGTGACGTACAATGGTAACTTGCCGCAGTATAACTCTTGGTCTGCCAGCTGGGAGAATTTCTTCGCTGACGGCCTTCGACACATACTAAATGTTCGTGAGGAGAAAGCTGGTCCTAACATTGAGCTTGACGCACTTCTCCCTCCCCTGTTTGACAGAGTTATACCTCGGCTTCTACGGCCTCTGGAGAGTAACGGGCGCAAGATACTACCGTCTCTAGTGCATGGCGACCTTTGGTATGGCAATGCTGGAATCAACAATGAGAGCACCGGTGAGGGTATAGTTTACGACCCCGCTAGTTTCTGGGCGCACAACGAATGTAAATCAATCACTTCTCCCTGCGGTACCATAATGGGTATTAGTTTGCTAACCATCATCATAGATGAGCTTGGAAACTGGCGGCCAGAGCGGAATAAATTCACCCGTCAATATTTCCGGGAGTATCATTCCCACATACCCGAGTCTGAGCCTCGAGAAGACTATGATGATCGGAACGCACTGTACTCGTTGTATGCCCCACCTGGACTTATCTATCTTGTGAGTGAAGCCTAAATTATTATTAACTATTTATATAGGAGGTTCAATCTACATGCTGCGGCTCTGTTTCCGCAGCAGGGAATGTTTCTGCAGATGTAAGCGACCAGCCCCTGGATCTCCAACACACTCGAGAATTAACTTGGCATAGGGTAATTGATGAGATTAAGAGGTTAACGAAAAAGTTTCCTGAGGAGCTCAAATTATAGTGGCAGTATGTTGATCAAATTGAGCCTCAAGGTAATTTAGGTGAATATTATCATGCATGACGTATTTTCCGTGATTGAAGATATTTTGACATGAGATGCCCCTTAACTGTCTATACACTGTACGACTTACTGTATACATGCCTCTGTCCTGTTCTTCCCCTCACGGTATTGCGGCGCATTCCCACAGTAATGTCCTCCCTTACTGCTATAAGTCATCCTTCGCTTTTTCTCGCACTTTTCCTCGCAATTCTTCCTTCCAGTCTGCTTTCTACCATGGATCTTCCGAATACCTTTACTCTAAATAACGGCCGCAGGGTTCCCGCCGTTGGCCTCGGAACTTTCCAAGGCGAGGAGGGAAACTCCTTGGTTAAGGATGCTGTGAAGCTGGCTCTGGCCCTTGGTTATCGACAAATCGACGGGGCACATGATTACGGAAACGAGAAGGAAATCGGCGAAGCTATCAAGGAGAGCGGCATTCCTCGGCATGAGATCTTTGTGACGTCTAAACTGTAAACAAATATTTGAATTGCAAGTTGCTTGAAGAGATAGCTGACATTATCCAGGGCACAAACATGGCATAAACCTGCTGACGTTGAAAGAGCCTTGGATGAATCGCTTCGGGACCTCCAACTGGATTATGGTATTAGACTCCCTACATCTTAAACTGAATAGAAAAGCTGAATGATTCATTGCATGTAGTCGACCTGTATCTAATGCACTGTACGTATCTGGGTTTGACTTGTGTGGGAAATCCAGTATTAGCTAACACGATCCAATACTGAAGTCCCTCATGCTTATAAGGCTGACGAGGATCACAAGACCATACGACACCCAAGCGGTAATGGCAAGGTGATTTGACATCTTATATCCCATGTTCTGTTCGTAGTTTCTGATGCTTTAGGGCAGCCTCTAGTCGACTATGACCTCTCTAGACGTTACCCGGAAACTTGGCAGGCAATGGAGAAGCTCGTCGCCTCTGGCAAAGTACACTCAATTGGTATGTGTAGAGCACTCATTATACAACTTCGTATCACAAGCACTATACTAAGAGTCTAACAGGATTGTCCAACTTCAACATCCTGAAGACTAAGAGAATTCTTGAGATCGCTAAGATCATTCCCGCCGTTAATCAAGTTGAGATCCATCCGTATGACAAGGGGAAGCATCAGTATCTCCAATTCTGCCACTAACAGTATCTCAATTCACAGATATCTCCCACAACATGAGCTCCATCAGTTCTTGGTTCACAATGGGATCACTCTCATGGCCCATCAACCCCTTGGTGGCCGGCCGATACCTCCGGTTCGAGGAAATCCTGACGCGTCATTTCCAACAGAAGATCAAAAAGTATGTCAGATCAGACTAGCCAATCAGTTCGTTTATGATGGGTACGGCTCTTACTAACCGTCACTTAGATTATAGACATCGCATCTAAGTGTAACATGTCCCCGGCCCAGGTAGTCTCCCCTTATGTCCCTTCATATTTTCATCAATATCTGATTCTTGGTTACCGTAGGTCTGCCTTTCTTGGGCCGTACAGAGAGGAATCCCAGTCGTTCCCAAATCTGTCAGCGAGGCACACATGAAGCAAAACCTGCAGCTGAAGAGGCTACCGGACGATATGTTCGCCGTCGTAGATCAAATCTCTACAGAGAGGGGCCCGCTTCGGTTTCTTGACCATCGTCGGCACATAGGGTTTGATATCTTTGATGAAGAGAATGATCAGCCGGTAGAGAGCAGAGCGACTTGGGATGGCTGATGGACTTGGGTAAGATCGGGATAATTAACTACGTGTTCTTTTCACACAGTTCATTGTTTTTTCTATAGAAAAAAAGACAATGGTACTCAGCCTACTATTTCTCCCCATCTCTACTATGCAATACGGTTCTAGGATAGTACTGCGGATGGCCGTAGGTATCTTTCACAATATATAACACCAGGCATATTCAGTTCGCTTCTCCTACGTGCTATTCAAGCAGGTTCTGGTTTTACAGAGGGTGCATCTCTTGGGTTACCAGAGCTTTTGAAGCTAGCCAGGACAATTAGTCCAGGCCACTTAAAAATGGATGATTAACCTCGGCTTAACCTCAACTCAGATTTATTAAGAGTGAGTTGTGGTACATTACAAGACACTAAGGCGTCCAAGCAAGTGAGTCCGTTGAGAAAACTTCCCGAATTTCAATTAGTAATACAGAATTTAGCTTCTAAGGCTGCTTTCCAAGGCGACGCCAACTTCCCTCACCCAGCATTAATGTACGGTCATGACAGAAAACGGGCACCTGCCCAAGTCCTGTACCAGCGGTGCTCTTCACGAAGCCCCCAGGGAGGTCGGTAGCAATATATGTTCTAACTCTTTCTTCGAAGTAACACTTCCTCAGCCAGCTTCGTGTCTTTTATTAGCTGATCGTAGGGAATATTCCTATACAATTCCGTAAAAGGGGTCTCGAAATCTTGGGTGTTATGATGAGCCTATGTACGCGGTTAAGAAAACGAATCCAAGCAATAGGTTAATCGACTTACAAACCCCTTATCTAGCACTTCGTTACTGATGTATATGACATATATGTTCTTCCTCAGCGATATCTTGCAATTGCGCTCTCCGTAATCGGCCGTCAACGCGTCGGTAAGGGCTCGAGGATTTAGGTAATCGGGATGTTGGGTCGTGACAAGATATGTCGAATCTTGTCGCACAAATTTTAACTTCCAAGGCATTCGGTATATGTGGTTGGGGATAAGCTAAGTAAGAATAGATAACTAGAGTATTTCAGTGCTCAGTTAAGTGACAAAAGGGAGTTGGGGAGAAATTACTAGAGAAGAGAAATGCGGAATAATCGGCTTCTTGAATGCAATTTGTAGGCCCTTTACCCGCACCAACAGTCACAGGACGTGTGGCGGAGAGGACCTGACACGAAACCGACGCCAGGATATGCAGAATTGAGAGAATTGATAGAAATATGGCAGTTTTACATTGAAAAGTCCAAGTCATGGACGTTGGCAGTGCAAATTACACGTGTACATAGTGTGACAGTCACTCGGACGAGAACGGCGCCCGAGTACCTATCAAAGCATGATATAAGTACATGTGTCTCGGCTTGTTAGTAAATACTATGATGTACCCAAGGAATGTTTCTAGAGAGTCGGAGGAACATATTCTGTGCAACCAACATCCTACATAGAGGATATTCAGCTTGTGTCTTTTGGATCTAGGGCGGAGGCTCAATGTATCACCACCCTAACGTATCCATTGCGTTTCTTTAGGTCCCATCAGTTGACCCCCGCTTCCTACTCAGGTCCAGCTGAATGTTCGCGCTCCAATTGCGTGCTGCTACAACAAATCAGGCGGCCCCAAACGGAGCCTGGTCCCCTAGAACGACGATAGAATATGCCATATTACAAGATGAAATAATAGGAATCTATTATTTTATAGAAAGAGGGCTTCGATGGGTAAAAAAGGCTTGTAAACGACGCAGACTTGAGGAATCAGACATTTACCGCTTCTAACATAAGGGAGGCTGAAAGAGAATCCTATGTAGTATCAGGTAAGCACGCCTTATTTCTTAGCATCACGCCACCGGCTAGTTTTACACATATCACGTTGACACTGAGTCACTTGTGATTTTTAAGGAACTCCGATGTCATCTGAAGTCTTGTGAAAGGTTGGTAACCAATGTGGAGGGGTTGATTAAAGGGAAATGGAGGTGAGGTTTGATAAGAGCACATATTGGAGTTGGCTCATGAAGCCAGCAAGAAATACCAGGCATAGAGCTAAGCCCCATTGAGAGATGCGAGTTTGACCAGACCGCAATGGAATACTTCCAGGGGATGACTGAAAGTTTCATGTATGATAATCAATGAAATATGAATTAACGAAAGCCTATCATGTTAGGAAAGCTTCTACTAATATTTCTAGTCGAAAGGAGATGTATCCAAAGAAAATAAGGTAAAATTAATTCCCTAGATACCTAAAAGGTATTGGTGCTAATACTCGTGCTCGTCAATTAGTATACTCGTCTATGGTCCCATGTGCCCCTAAAATATCTCGAGTCTTTTAGTCTGATATATTTTCCCTGTCCCAACGCAATATTATTTTCAGTTTCTGTCATTAAACCCGTATTTGTGAGTGGTGGCTTTTGTAACTGCGATCGGTACCATGATTGTGACCAGTAGTGTGACTGTGGTCAGTAGTGTGACTGTGGTCAGTAGTGTGACTGTGACCGCCATTGTGACTGTGGCTTTGATTATCGTGGTGATGCTTTTTCTTCTTCTCGTTGTCGTCATGGAGGGTCCGTTCGCCCTTCTTGTCAGATGGACCAAAATATGGTTTCTTAGGACCGGTACCTCCGCTCTTCTTTACCGACGGCGCCTTAGACGCAGTATAGTATGACGGCGGAGCACCTGAGGTAGAAGAGGGATATGAAGGGGGACGTGCGTTCCTGTCGGTATATCTGTCGTTCTCATCTTCATCATCGTACCCGTTTCTATGCCCCTCAGAAGTATCAGGTGGATATCTATGCACTCCATGTGCGTTGGCATCCCTCGGCTAAACATGGCGGTAACCTCCTAGCTGAACATGGGGGTAATCCTCTGGCCGAACATGGCGGAATGTGTGCGGCGGAAAGCCCTCTCGGGCTGCTGGGCCCGCCGCCTCGGACATTGTAGAACGCAATAACAGATATAATAAATAGGAATGAGGTATTTCCAAATAAGTCTTCGAACGGGACATAAACGACGTTCAATTTACTAGACGACTCACAGCGACCTGAATCTGGGTTTCACTCATCAAAATACATAGTGTCAAGAGTTATGTCACATACCATTCCCAAGACCTCCCTGAACGCCTCAACACCACCGCCACGATCGCCACATCGAGAGAGCTGGAGGATATATCGATAAGATTAGGAGATAAGGGATTAGATATGAGATAAGATATACGATAAGGGTCATCTGAGGATATTCAGAAAGTCTGGGTCATCACGTGATATCCCATATGAGAGTGTGTTAGATTTAGGGATTGATGCCGTTTGCAAGACTTAGAATTTTACAATACAAGACACACTGTTAATTCAATCAATCAATAATTGATGCTCTGTGACAAGTTAGGCTTGGAAAACTGGGCTATGAAGAAATATAAGATATAAGACTCGTAATGAGCGACTAAAACATCTACGTAAGATATTAATGAAAGCGAAATATATTCCAAGGAAAATAAGGTAGAATTAAGTCCCTAGCTACCTAAATAGGTAACGATACCAATATTCGCGCCCTGCAGTCGTGTATGATCTTATGCACTCCTAAAACATATCGAGTTTTTCAGTCCACATATATTCTCTTCATTCCAAACTAATAGGATTCTCAGTATCTGTAAATAAACCCGTATTTCTTAGTGCCAATTCATATTTTTACGTCCCGTACTTTTCAGTTAAGCTGTAAGATTCGTCTGCCGCCAGGGCTAGGTTCACCGAAGCCTAGGGTATTTTCTCCAATCTGCACTATTTTACGGTGCGGCGATGCAACACCTGGGGTGAGATAGGCTTGTGGAGGATAATGATACTGGTTGGACACCTGAGGGTGGGGTGCCGGCATTGAATTCCTTGGCTGACTGCCAGGCGGTGGTGGCTGGTCGAAACGGGTATTTCCTGCCGCAGCATACTGACCAGAGTAGAAATATTGTTGGGCGACGAAAACGGCTCTTTCCGGACCGTTATGAACATCGGGGTAATATTGTTGGCCCTGGTTGTGAACGTTGTTTGGCCCAGCAGCTTCTTGCTCGGCAATGGAGTGTATCTGCGGCAAAGGAACGTCAGTGTTAGGTCTCTCCCGGGATGATGGGCCTGCTACCCCGGACACTATATAGAGTTTAGGCGGTGGTTGTGGTTGTGCAGGTGTAGAAAAGCCATCCCACCGCGCCTCTGCGCTCCATACTGATGGGTCGGGAATCAAATATTGCAAGGAATTGGTAATTACATTATTTTGCGGAGGATAAGGGGCAGATGTTTGATTTCGCTTCTTTTTCTTTTGGTGTGTTATTTTGGCGTATCCATGCCGACTGCTCCGTCTGAAAACCATGTCTTTTTCATTGTTTCTAGCTAGATTGTTGATGTTAGTATGTTATTGATAGCGATAGCTAGGAAGCTTGTTGTTACATACACATATTGGATTGCAAAGTAGATTGAAAAGAGGATTAAGACGTAGTAATGTAGGTTTGTTAGTGTATGTGAGTGCATGGTAGTAGAAAAGGCAGTGTGCAGAGGGTTTCCTGCCGACGTTAAATATACATTAGATTTCCAAAGGTGGCGAGATACCCCGAGAGGGGAAAGTAGACCGTGATTCATAGATGAAGCTTCTAGTGCCCCTTTCTACCGCTTGGGTGCCGGTCTGATATTGTCTCTGAATCGTGATTAATCGTATATCTCTCAGGAAACCAATATTGGCGTCATGTTAGGTTCAATTCAGTGAGTGATTAGACAGACCGTCCAAACTTGCTAATTAGACAGGTACTCACAAATCCAAATCGTACCTTCCAAGGAGTACCCCATGATGGATAATGTAGTACACAGCCGGGAGAGCTAGAGCCCGAAGGAATCATAGGCAAGGGCCGTTGAAAACAGGAAAGACTAAATATTCTTTCTCATTTTATTGTAATGTGCTCACATTATTGTATCGCAGTTTGTATAAGTGTCATACTTTCGTTTCTTTTCCTCCTTGGAAATCCTTATGTAGTTATTATCAATATTGAGTATGACTACTAGTGATGCTTATCTTCCAAAGGTTTGCTATGTCATTTTTATTACATCCGTCCACAGACGTTTATTATTAAGCTAACAGAGATATGATGGGTAAACGAGGAACGCCGAGGACATGGTTTTCTCTGCCCCTCAGATATATACTTTTGGGTGTCGAAGCAAGTCGAGAACGCTCTAATGAGAAGATAGACGAAAAGCTTCATGGTTTGGACAGGGTTAGACATGGCTTGCCCGATGTATAATATAAGAACCTTTTTTTTTCAAAGACTCTAACGGTACATTGGTCTTGTTATTATATACAAGGAGGACGTGGGTTGGCATGAGTTGATTGCGTAAATGTAATTGCAAGTAAAGTCATATGTTCTTATTATTGGGATCTAGTGCTCAAATCTAACTCCTAAACAACTTGCTATCATTTATCATGGTTTTATGAATGCTTTACTTTCTTGTAAGCGAAGGTTAGATAATAAGTAAAACACAATAAGATATAAACAGCCCTTCGCTTTCAGCTTTGCAATAAGAATAAAATTTTATCTGTTGGTGTGAAGAGAAATTGGCATGGCAGTTAGCATGTCGACGTAGATACAACGGTTCTTGTATGTGATTGTAATCAAATGTACAGTACTAAGCCAATAGAGGCAGGTGAGGATGACAGTATTAGGATCTGCGTGCATATTCTAGGTAATTAGTTAGTAGACATGTACCTTCATAGAAGATAGGGAACTTACAAGTTGAAACACTCAGGGTTATGTAAGATGTAGTTAATTTTAGCATACGGCCTTATTAGTCAGGTTGAGGCTCTTGCTAATTGCTCTAATGAAAACCTTTGCATTGCATTAACAAAGCCTTAAAGTCATTATGACGTGAGTGTTCCTGGAAGCTGATAAATAAGCTCATAAAAAAGTCATAACGCTGCTAGAGGTGCCCAAGATACCCAGACATGACTCACGGAAACCCGACCACAAAACAAGGGAGCGAAATGTATTGAGAAAGACATACAGGTGTGCTGATAAATCGAAATTCTCGTATTACTTAGGACTGTTGGAACAGCTGAGGCAATTAATTTCTCTACACTTTCATAGCCACCCATTCCAGCTTTGGGAACGTGATAGCTGCTCCGTTCCTTGTTTCATTCATGCATTTTCTCTCTAGCGCACTCAAAGCTCATTCTAAATCCGCGCCACTCCAAGGCCATACTCGTAAATGTGAAGTTAGGAGCCCGCATAACCGGTTTCATTCGTATTTCCAGCTAAGGTGGTACGGTAGCAAGGTCAGCTCCATGCATTCCGAGGAATGATCTCACTATGGTAGAGCTTACGAATCACTTCCTCCTATTTGATTAGAAAGCTTGTCAAGTTTCTCTACAGATCGACCTGGAACAGCTTTGGTTGAGCGGCCGATCGTGTCAACTTCGTCCCACTGAAGGTGATCGCCGGGCTCTGATGGGACGAAGGGGGGAGAAGAAGTCAGCCCGTTATATCAGCGTTGTATATCATTAGACACAATGAAATAATGACGCAGACTGCGTGATACGTACTCGGTAGCTTCGTTAAACTTGCGAGAACATGTCGCGGGTCGTTGTTCTTGATGACATCAGTAATGAGTCGCACGTGTACGATATCGAAGTAACCGATGAACCGCTCAGGTGGCTCCTCGAAGATGTCCTAGGCGTGCATGCTTATGTTAGCTGGTAACAAAAGTTTGGGGCCGACCTGATCCAAGCTGATATCCAACCCATGGAACTCGGCGGTTGGCATATTGCGTGACATATCATAGACCCAAATGCTGGGGAGTTTCGAGATTTGTTAACTGCTAACAGGGAGGTTTGGAAGAGCCTCACTCGTAGGTAGTGCTTACCCATTGCCTGTGGCGACGTCGGCAATTTTCAAGTCAGCAGCTCGTGTAGGGACAGAAGGGTGGACTAGGAACCCAAGTAGATCTTTCCAGAGATATGAGCTGTCAATCTAAGAGAAAAGTAAGAAGCAGCCCAAGTAGTTAGGAGGTATTGAAGTTTTACCATGTGCTTACGTAAAATTCCGCAGTAATAGATACGGGTCGTCTCCATGATGAACAACCGTACCGTTCCATCCATCGGTGACAAGTTCATTTGCTTTGATGGACTAGATAATCACCATGGTCGGCAATGTATTGAATAGGTGTAATACCGTCTAGAAGGGGGTAGGCTTCTTCATGCGTGGCACACGGGTACCCATCGAGATCCATGCGATAAAGAACGAGACCTTAACCTGCTAAATAGCCCGCATTCCTTGGCAGTACGCTGGCTTCTTAGAGGGCTATCCGCTCAAGCGGATGGAAGTGGAAGGTTGAGACAATAACAGGTCAAACTCACAGGCCTGTAATAGTAAGCCGGTAAAGATTTTACTAGTCCAGTACCTTTATCTCTTTTGGGGGAGTCCCCTTCTATCGGGAAGAGACGCAGGGCCTCTACAGCACTGCTTGGTATGGGCGACACTACCTGGTACAGGGAACACCTCCCACCCTCTAGAAGATGCAAGCCAATCCTGTAGCAAGTTCAGGTCACGCTAAACCATCGCAACGCGCGGAAAGGAGTGGGTTGGGCCTTATGGCCTGGTTTAAGGAACGTGCTAACCCCTCGGGAAACCGAGCCCCTACAAATAGACCCGATAGGTCGAAGTGTAGGGGGGCCTCCAGTAAGCTGGTACTGAACTTATAATTCTAAACTGCTGTGATGCCCTTAGATGTTCTAGGCCGCACGGTATGTAATAACTTTCCATTTCACCCTCTACTCTCTACCTTTTAGAACTTACAGCTAACTTTTCATAGCGCGTTACACTGATAGGGCCAGCGAGTACTTCCTTGGTAGAAATACCCGGGTAATCTTATTAAACTCTGTCGTGCTGGGGATAGAGCATTGCAATTATTGCCCTTCACCGAGGAATCCCTAGTAAGCGCAAGTCATCAACTAATGTTTATTACGTCCCTGCCCTTTGTACACAGCGCCCGTCGCTACTACCGATTGAATGGCTTAGTGAGGCTTTCGGACTGGCCTAGAAGAGTCGGCAACGACACCTCAGGGCCGGAAAGTTATCCAAACTCGGTCATATAGAGGAAGTAAAAGTTGTAACGAACCTAAGATTTACATTGAAATGGTAAAGAGCACATGGATGCATCAGCTCACGAACTGTAGACTTAATATATACCCATAATTCTCCCAATAACAGTAACACTAGCACTGAACATTTAAGGTCATGGAGAAATGAATAATCTATTCCATTGACACATGGAAGTTGGGATGCTGGCATCTAGAAGAGCCACCGTCATTTCAGTCTTCTCGGGTCAAGTACATGGCCCCAATTGTATACAGTACAAAAAGATGAGCGAACGTGAAGAAATGAAATCCGCAGACATTCCGCCAAGAGTCGACTTCAGCAAGACGAACTGGAAATGGTCCCTATGAAGCTAGCTAGCTTAGTTGAAGTTGGCATCAAATTGAGCAATCTCATTCTTGGAGTGACCGTAGACGACGTAGAAGTTCGACTCCTTGTTGTATCTAGCACTAGTCAGCGTCCTGACAGTATCAGGGGTGAGATAGGTATAGGACAAGCTTACTCGAACCACATGAAGCCCTTGTAAAGCGGGTAGGAGCTGAAGTCGCTGTTGGACAGCGTCTTGACCCAGGCAAGCTTTTGGGCCTCGGAGCAGCCACCGCAGGCCGTCTCGCCGATCATGAAGGGCTTTCCGTAAGGCTTGACATATTCGTTGTAGAATGAGCTGAAGTGACTGGCCCAACTGTCGCCGGACTGGCTCGCTTGAACATAGGCGTCGAGACCGAAGATGTCGATATCGGATGCCGGAGGGAGCCAGTTCTTGATATCATCGTCGCCGTTCTTGTTGGGAGAGAAATACTGCATGAGGGCTCAAGTTAGTATCCCATTCTAAATGGCAACGCGATAAGCACTCATGCGTACCATGTAGCAGCCGTCGATACCACGGCATACAGCAGCGACATTGGCCCAGGCCTTCTTAAAGCCAGCATAGTCCGTGCCACCTGGGTACGCCGGAGAGGCACAGCCCGGCTTTCCGTAGCAGTTCACCTCGTGCGCGAACCGGAGGTAGACCGTAATGTTCTTATCGGTGAACGCCCTGACCGCATTGCCGATTTTCTTAGCCATGTTCGCGTCCACCTGGTCCCACGTCACGCCTGTCGGCATAATGGAAGGGACCATAATGGCGTCATCGGTCTGCCCGACCTTGTTCGTGATGTCGGATCCGTCGTAAGACGTGCTTGAGATGTGGGAGTAGTCTCCAAAGAAGCATAGCTTCTTGCCGATGAGGGCATTCAGCGAACTCATGGACACCTTGCCACCGCTCTCGTCGTCGGGCAGCATGCCCACATGTATTCCCTTGGGCGAGGTCAGACACCCGGCGGGAACTTTGGGTAAGTCGACTGCGGCTCGCTCAGTGTTGGCAACGGGATTGGCGTTGCTCAGCACTGCTAAGACAGTTGCCGCGGAACAGAGAGTGATCTTCATAGTGTTGGAAGTGTTGTAAGATATGTTTAAAGTGGTGAATATAGTGAACGTGTCTCTGAGATGGTGAAATTGAACTGGTCTTCTGATATCGAGTTGACGCAAAGAAATTCCGTTCGTTTTATATGTTAGTGACCCGAGGCATTGTGTGACCTACCAAACTTACATCACCCCGAGTAAGGCTATTCAAGAAAGTCCCTTCGTCAATACGAGCAGGAGTGAAGAAGATTGAATGATTAGTCAATGATCGACGAGCCTATCGGATGTTGATAGTCGTGGATAAGGTCATTATTGGGCTGATGCACGCTCTCAGCTTTAGGAGAAGATCTCGCATGAAAAGGGGCCCCCAGATAGTATTGCTTACCTACGTACACGAAATTGACCAATTAAATAGCTCTTCAGGACTCTCATGTTTAGTAGAGGGTATCAATTGCCTACGTCGATTGCATTACAACGTCATTGATCCCTTCCGAAAACAGGTGTCATGGTGCGAAATTAAAACAGACCCCACGAGGTTGCAAATTTATCACTAAGCTGACTTTATAAGACTTACCCCGGGGCCGCAAGGAACGTGTCTACCTTGATAGTTTCTTCCAGTTTCAATAGAACATTTCTTTTCTTAGCATGTCCAGACTCAGCTCGCAACATCGTCCTGGGAAATCTATATTTATTGATACAAACTTCGGTACCCGAATTTGACCGTGACGTTTGCGCTCATCAACATGATTATGCTGGATAATATGGTGGCCGTACACATACTGCAATCGAGTACCATCTAGTTGTCTTATAATACCCGAAGGTTCGAATTGGCTCGCGATAACGACGGGAAGGCGACCATGACTAAGGAACAGTGAAGATCGGAGGGATTGTTGCTACTTATGGCAGATATCCTTGGTGTCAGTGGATTAATTTGCAGAAGTGAGCGTGCAAAAGAAAATGCAGGAGGATTGAAGGAGAAAGGTCTGTGTTATGAACACGCCCGAGGTTTGTGCCGCCGGGGTTTCCAGGACGTTCCGCTTATGTAACCATGTTACGTAAGGTCGCGATAATAACCTTCGGGGAACTTAGTGCTAAAAAGCCGCCGACCTAGGTGCTCAATTAATTGCTTCGCAGCAGCTCAAATAGAACAATTATAGTGGACATGCGCTAGAATCTGCTGTAAATTTAGTGACTTTGCCATTGCTGACAGCCCCCCGATCACATGTGTTTCAGCGCAACGTGCAGCTTTACAATATGGGAAAAAAAGAGTTCCTTGCTTAATGACTTCATGAAAGAACACTTGAAATGCAAACTGATCATATTTGTCAGATTCGAAAGACAAGTTACCTCGTATCTGAGGCCGATTTGTAATGCCGTAAAGGCGACCATGCCTGCTAATCTCGAAAAGACCAAAAGCAACAGCGAGGAGATATTTTGGTTCCGGTCGCTTGGGCTGCAGAAGCGGCCCCGCAATATAAGCTTATTGTATGGAGAACCTGGGCAGTCGTAGGGCTGGAGTTTAGTGCTCTTGGCGCTGTATGGGTGAGCTAATTATAGGTCGAGGAGCCTGCGGCAGCAACGCTGAACCTGTGTTTCCTAATCACGATTGAAAGTTGCATGCGATCAATCGAAAGCACAAGTAGACTACTAGAGGTCTAAGATAAGTTTCCGTGAGTATCGCCTTTTCCAATCAATGAG
This sequence comes from Hypoxylon perforatum, assembly GCA_028571165.1. Taxonomy (NCBI): domain Eukaryota; kingdom Fungi; phylum Ascomycota; class Sordariomycetes; order Xylariales; family Hypoxylaceae; genus Hypoxylon; species Hypoxylon perforatum. The sequence continues at coordinate 32,728 of JAOXNQ010003590.1, forward strand.
AATTTGGAATCTAGAAGATGCACAGGCGAATCAGCTCTAACAAGGGTGGACCTTCGACGGCGGGACATGTGATTGCTTATAACCTTTATTGGAGATTGGCTTGATTCCGACCGCCTAGGTACGTCAAAGGTTTTTATCTACGGGATGATCGAGAAAATCCCGTTAGTTCGAGCTTGATAGCCCAGAGTGTTATAGGCTAGATTTGATCGAGCGTCAAAACGATCTTAGGACTAAGGGGATAGAATCGGCAAGAGAAGATATTCAAAAGAGTATTGAAAGAGAGCTTCGTGGAGAAGGGACGCCTCAAGGACACTTACCTGTTCTTTCCCTTCAACCCTTATTTGGAAGCTTCCAATTGATTATTTGCAATTGAAGCTGCTCATTTTATTCCTCTATGTACCTATAGTCATCTGTCGGACAGTGAATTAAACATGACCAATGTGCTCCTTTTCACTATACGTCAGGCCTCGATACAGGAGATTCTTTATTTATTTTCTGATTGTGTACCCCTTGGTTACATATTTTGCATCTTATAAAAGCTCTACACAGCGCAGCTATTTCATTCACTTGGTATTCACCAATTCACTAATCTGGCCATTGCCACTTGCTAGATAAGGATGTACCTTAGGCACCTAGGAGTGCGGACCCTTTTTGATAGACGCCACCGGCAATACCCCTGAATAAGGTGCATATGTTTGCTATGGTCTTGTTACAAACCTCTATATCCCTGCTAGATATAGGTTAGAATTAAAGTTTTGATTTTAAGTAAATAATATTTGTAAAAATCAAGGTAAGATTACAAAGTGTTTATTCATAAAGAAAACTTAGAATCTTTCTATTATAGTTCGGTGCGATTGAAAATATAATTTTAAATTAATAATTAAAAAGTTAAAAAAATAATTAGATATATAAGAAATATTATAATTATATAAATATTTTTTTTTTTTTTTTATATATAAAATT
>JAOXNQ010003611.1:0-33581 GCA_028571165.1 Hypoxylon perforatum
GGGGGGGAGGGGGGGGGTTGAATTGAGGGTGACATTGATGTTGTAGAAGGGAAGAATCAGCTGCCTACCTGCTATACCCGCTACAACTTAGCAGCGGCGGTACCTATAATACCCCTAGATTACGTAACACATCGAACAGGGGCTTTACAAGGAGAAGCAGAGCTACAGGGGCTACGGCCCCTGTAGCTTAAAGGTAAGGGATAAAGCAAGCATGTAAATTGGGTAACGACCCATACGAATGTAATCAAATCTATCTCGCCAACTACAACTCCAATCGAAATCACCTCTGAATATGGGATCTTCGGATATTGCGCCTTCGCACGCGCCGCAATGGCTGGTGCCGGCATCGACCGCATTACTTGGTATCGGTGTGCTCTTCTGGTGCATCGCGTATGTGCTGATGACGCGCCGCAGCATCCAGACGCGCTCATACGGGATGCCCATCCTGGGTCTGGTGTTCAACGTCAGCTGGGAGATCGTATACGGCTTCTACGTGTCGGAGATGCCGTTTGAGAAGATCGGCTTCACGCTCTGGCTCTTACTTGACCTGGGCCTGATCTACACCACGATCCGTTATGCGCCCGAGGAGTGGGAGTCGACCAATAAATTGGTCGGCCGGCACATGGCCTGGATATTGGCCTTGCTACTAGCGATAGGTTGCTGGGGGCACTACGCCTTCGCTTCGTGGTGGCTGTCGCGTCCGGGAACCGGTACGGGCGACAAATCTGGGAAGTGGTACTACGGTCGGGATGGCTACGATACGTCTGAGTTAGCTTACTGGTCTGCCGGAGTTGCGCAACTCGTTCTTAGCAGCTCCAGCGTGGCAATGCTGATAGTCCGTGGTCATTCAGGGGGGACTGGATATACCATCTGGTGAGTGCTAATCCCCTAATAAGGCTTTCGTATCGACCATGACGTTGGGTGATCTGTATAACTTCGATGCTGCGGAGCTATGAAACAGGTATTTGAGAACCCATCAGGTTAGACGTTTATAGTATACTCATTGAGCGGAGTGGCTTCAGGCTAACTATGGACAGGCTATGCAGATTCGTCGGGTCACTCTTCGGCTTGGGCTTTTGTAGCGCTTTGATGTGGTGGTATTGGCCAGAGGCACATTCCTACTGGATTGAACCTATGAGTGTTTTCATCTGCGGCCTGTCTCTCATATGTGATATTGTGTATCCCTTCGTCCTTTGGCACGTTCGCCAGACAGAGCGAGTTGATGTCAATGGAAGGCTAGTGGGTGCACATGTCTTAGAGCTGAATAGGAAAAAGGGGCAGTGACTGGCAGCTGGATATTAGTGAGGCATGATAAACAACTAAGACGGGAATTAGAACTCAACATTTTGGTTTCTTGCCTTTACCATTTATGACCTCCTTTTCCCTTCTTCTCAATTATCCTGTATTATTCTCGGTGTCTTAGAGAGCACTTTCTGGTATTAATATTATGGATCCAAAGTCGTCTAACGGCATTAATGGCATCGACATGGACATCCCGAACTTCCACCACCCCAAGCCGAGCACCGCTATGGCATCAGCAAAGTACCTAGGTAGGCTTGGGCGTTAGCGGTTGAATTTCCAAAGCGTTTCAGCGTGCGCGGGGTCCTCAACGTGCCCGTCAACCCGCCAACCCGGGAAACTTGCGCTCTGGTCTCTTTACCCGGCAGTCCTTCTTTTTCAAGTTGCAAGGTACCTTGATGTATTGCCCTATTGTCAAGAGCGCGTACACAGGACTTCTTGCTAGTTCATCCCCCAAGGTTATGGTAGACTGAGCTGGAAGTCATGTCTTTCCTTCGGCCGCTTCGGCACTATCTGCGATGACTTGTAGACTGCGGCTAGACCGGAGGTTGAGGGTGGTGCCAACTTGACGTGGAATTTCTGGGAATGGAGTGGAGCAGGCCGAGAAGTTTGTTTGACGATGATGGCTTCTGTCTTATAGCGAAGCCGTCATAGGAAGTAGTGGATTGATTTATCACTATATTTATAGGGAGATGTTGCACTATGGTATGCTGTAATCATTGGGAGTTTCGGTGTCCCATGGTGATATACGTGCTATACTCTATAGGTAGGTACCTACCTACCTGGCATTAATGCAGCCATTTGATTACCTCTTATTGAAGAGGCTATCAGCATCATATGCTGCAGTTATACGTGCCAGTTATAGTGATACATGAACTGGTAAATATAGTGACATACAGAGGAAAATGTCAAAAATAAAAAAACTTTTAGGTAGGTACGTCAGGGCAGTACCTGGAACTCTATGTGGGATTAGCGCTAGTATATCACACTATAGGTACCTGGCTACAGGGGCTTCAGCGCTGGACCCTCTGCAGCTATAGGGTCCAACGGGCCGATATGTCGCAGACAGTACTCTTCAAATACCTACCTACCTAGCGATAACAGGACACGACTTCGCCGAGCAGACCTAAAAACGGAGAAGGAGAGCTTAGGGTTGGAGCCGTAGGCAATAAGAATGGCTGCATGCTACGAACAACTAGTTTTGTCCACTTCTTACGAACCTTCGTTATGATATATCTCTCAATGGCCTATTGCGTAAGAGCTACATCAAAGGCGTTAACATCGGCTGTCTTAAAGCTCCTAGCTGAGATACGGCGACCCTGTCGAGTCGTAGTAAGCTCATGTCATGCTGTTCAAGCTTGAATTCATAATTATTTATATAAATCACAAGTTCATTAAGTCCGTGGTCAAAACATTCGTTTGAATCTGATGCTTTCTTGTGGTTATACATACAGCCCCGCTGATTACATAATGTATCGTGTAACTGTTGCGGGGTATTACTAAGCCTTAGCACCACCATTAATTCAATACGACGTAAATATTTCACGATACCATCGCAACTTTTAATAGCGTTTAAAGCTATGCACTCGTGTTTCAGTCGATATATCGAAGTTATTTACCACAGAAAGAGCCGGTTTGCAGTGAGATTCCGATACAAACCGACAAAGAGAGTTGGAGGGCAGGGTGGGGGGGGGGGGGGACGGTGAAGAGGTAGAGCTGCTCGACTCGAGCGGACTAGAATCGTCAGATTGTCAGGATTATTCGTCTTGTTACCGCACCGGCTGACTTAAACACGATAGAAAATTCAAATCCACCATCTGATAGAAACAACCCTGAATTTCCTAAGAACAGCTGGGCACGATGTCGGTGAGCTCATCGCTTATGTTCGCAACTCCCGACGTCCTACGGAACGCGCGTTCAAATGTTTTTTTCATAGTGCGACTAGCCGTGCGACACCGTGGCGCCCACTGTGTTGTCTTACAGCTGGCACTCAGCTGTACGCCAGCTGTGGACAGGTGCGTACAGCTGGACAAGCTTTGGCGCAGCTGAGTGCAGTTGGTTTCAGCTGCTAATTGACACTGTGCAGACTCACAGTGTCGCACTGCTGATGGCACTATGGAAAGAACTTTTGAACGCGCGTTCCGTATAAGACTTATATACCTAGGGGTAGGTACCTATATATTGAAGATGATCGGAGCTGATACGTTACAATCTTTGGGATCTAAGGTTTGTTAGCCGACTGTAAAACAAAATATGCTTATCTCGTTCCTTCAGCGACTAGCTCATTGTGCAGCCCTTTACAGACGATGGGCTCGTGGTGCCGCAAATGCTATTCAGACACGATCCTGGTTGGAAATATGTGCCAGCGAAACGGCAATTCAAGCATCTAAACCGTAAAAAAAAAGTAATATCCATGACTAGATCGATAGTTCTATCTGTCTGCAGAGTCTGTCGTATTGCTGCATGGCGTATCCATCACACCCTTGCCTGAGCTTTCGGCTTAGACAGCTTATAAAAGATATAAACCCGATGAACATTAACTGGGTACCAACCTCCTGAGCGAAGATGATGAGGGCTGAGTTGGTTCGGCTTAGCGAATATATACCTACTTACGCTAGTCTTACTAGCATGGTTACGGTTATATTCCTAGGCTTTGGGGTTCGATTCCCCAGACGGCCATTCTTTTTTTAGAGCCTTCGCAGCTTCCATAATAGCCAGACCATTGTCATCATCATAGAATTCAATGCCACTGCGGAATAAATACTATAGGGCCATTGCAATCTTGGTAGACACCCATGTGAAGGGCTGGTTGTCGAGGATAGCACCACCAAACTCGGCAAGATCATGGAAGAGCGACTTGTCGTACAGCACAGACGTGTCAGTAGTAGTAGCCTTACGCACCCCATACGGGTCATGAATTCAGACTCGATTTACTGCCTTGCCGCCGTTGATCACCGAATGGCCCTTGCTACCGCACACGCGGGTCATGCCCCTGTTGGTGAGAGTACGACCAACAAAGAACCGTACAAAAGGGGGTCGGCCAAGTCGGGGCAAGCTCCTACGGTATCGGGACGAACATATCTGTTTTTTTTTTGACCATTATCTTAGGTAGTCTTCAATAGTGAATTTAGGCACCGTATGTTTATTGTGGCGAAGGCTATTGGCTATGATTAAATTTGGGCGCCTATTCTTTTGTGATGAAAGTGGAACGCACCTGAGGCAGATTCAAATTAGTTCGCTTTCTGTTCGTCATCGTGAAAAGCTTCCCTTGAAGTTTCCTCCTTATTTCCATTTTTATTTCTATGACGTGAACCTTTAGTCTCATCTTAGGCACTACATACCCTACCTACCTCAGGTAAAATTTCAGATCCGTCTTTAGACAACCTCAAGTGCCGGACCCACTACTCCATCTTTCACCAAACATGTTCACGCAGAAGCAAGCGATACAGCCTTCCCATAATGCCATCCCGCCAGCGTCTTTAATAGTTAACAATAGCACACGGACCAATAACACTTGCTTCGTGAATGGCCAGAACGATCCGATGCACCATCACATCTGGCTGGTAACTGGACCGGCGGGATGTGGAAAGAGCACTGTTGCCAAGGACCTTGCGACCGCTCTTGACGTTCCTTATATTGAGGGAGACGAGGTCAGCCCATCGCCCCCTTTTTTCACTCCTCATGTTGTTGCTGACATGTTCTAGTTCCATCCCGCAGCAAATATCGAGAAGATGAAGAACGGCATCCCATTGACGGACGCCGATCGCTGGGAGTGGCTTACTGCTCTCCGGGAAGAATCTCTTCGTCGACTCGAGGCTGGGAACAACGGCGTAGTCCTTGCCTGCTCTGCCTTGAAGCGCAAGTACCGAGATGTCATTCGAGTCGCCCCCTATTTCTCACCGGGCTTGCTACTCCATTTCATCTACCTTCACGCTCCGGAAGAAGTCCTCCAGGAGCGCGTCGCCACTCGACGGGGCCACTTTATGGGTGCAAGCATGGTGCACAGCCAATTCGACATTCTCGAACCTCCTACGGAAGATGAGACCGACATCATCAGCATCGATGTAACCAGGTCTATAGAGGAGGTAAACTGTGAGGTTTTATCAGAAGCTTCTAGAAGACTAAATTGAAATTCTATACGTTAATTACGATAATCAGGTTATTGATGCCAGTTTTGCCCCTTGTTTCCTCGCGCACTTCGCTCTAATTATAAACCATGTTGCTCAAAACTGAGCCGTATCGAACACGGAATCAGTATTCCACCTTTAACTCATGATTAATCGTGAGCATGAGGCTGGAAATATGCTTGCTTTACGCTCTGCACTAGCCGGCCCTCCGCTGTTGAGTGGTTTGCCCAACCTATTTCATTCAGATAATTTTCACAACCACACTCGTGAATATAATTAGCTGACGATGCATCCGCCTGTACCTTTCCATCTACCTGGGTTAGTACAAGTGCCTCATTAGATTCTGCTAACTCAGACGCATGTGCGTCCGATACGCCTTCCAACTCAGTACAAGTATTTACGAGACTATCGTAAAGGTCCCGCCTCTTCTTTCTGTTTCCCGCGACCCATGTTCTGCCAAAGGTACGCGGTCGGTCGGGGTCAAATAATGGAGGACTGTAGCTCGGCTTTCTCTTCCGAGCTCGAGTGAAGAGGGCCTTGAACGATACAAGACACGCAACTAAGAAGGCTATCAGAAAAGGGGTAGCTGTCAGCACAGAATACTAATACAAGGAACGCAATAAGCTAATGGTGACACAAGAGGAAGATTTCGTGAAGCTTACAGACTATTAATTCCATCTGCAGCCAAAACCAGATCCACGAAAGGTTCTGGGACTCCGGAATATCGCCGACAACCTGGCCGTAGCTAAGTGTGGCACGGATAATGGCCATAACTATGGTAAATAGCGAAACCATGAACATCAATGATAGATATAACTTTTTCTTGAGGCTAATTTGGACTCTCCACAGAATTGCAACCGGGAATACCATTACTTGTTTTCAACATTAGTTTGACAGTGTTTAGTTGTCTCGAGAGCTAGAAGGACCATTCGCAAAGGAAGAAATGAGGAGTGTGCGTGCGTGAGAAAGGGGCGGCGGCGTACTCAAGAAGTCATTGAATGTGTCAATAGAAGAAGTTATTTGAACATGTAGCCATGCGAGGTGGATTTCGGATGGTTTTGTACATTCTGTCGGGGTAGCCGCAGCGCTAACGATGCACCGATGCCACTTATACAACCCAGTGCCAAACATGGCGCCGAGGCATAGGACCGTAACAGCGAACACAGCCCACCAGACGCGCCGATATACGTGGCTCGCCGAGCAGAAGATGCGGTAGAAAAAAAACAGAAAATTAAACTTAACGCCCCAAAGGCCGAGAACAACCATGATTTGTACCTTGAGGAGTCCGCGAAGCCCCTTGGGCACATCTGAGAGTAGAGTGGCGGGATCGGCCAGTCCGTCACTAATCTTATCCGGAGTGTATATGTATCTGAAATGGAGCTGGCCGACGACAGCGGTGGCGAGCACCAAACACAGGACGACAAACATTATGAAGTCCTCCACGACGAACTTGCGCAGGGAGATCCAGCGGATCCAAAGACGGCCGATGAAGACGAGGACGCATAGCGTGAAGAGGCCCCATGTAATGCCCTGCAACAAAGATTTAACTACTGGCAATCATTTACATTGTCTGCCTATGCGGCGTGTAGATAGTGGAACTTACGTAGAAGGCCTCCAGAGACATCAGGTCGTTAGTCCTACTTGGGAATCCGCTTCTAGGGGAGGCCATGGGTACTAGATTTCTCAAAGATTATAGTCGACGGAATAAGGGGTAAGCAAAGACAATAAGGGAAGAAAAATAGGAGCTAGGGTTCGACATGAAGTCCTTTAGTTGATGTAGTAGAGGGGGTCGTCTATATTTAGAGCAGATTACCGTCACTGTCATGAAACTGGTATCTAGGACTTAAATACCACAGGACGTTGCAGTGGCCAATTCAAATTACTACGCAATATAGGGGGGTGCCGAGGCCGAGAATGTGTTGTTAACGCCGGTGGTATATTGGTAACAAGGCTCTGCCTTACTGAGGGCGACCGAAATGCATACAATGCAACACCGGATTCTTTGCTGTCCAGTAGAGAAGGGGCCCCCAAATGCTGATGCAACACTTCTTTCGTGCTGTGCCAAGCCAAGACTTCCAATGAAGCATCTCGCTGTCCACTTGCAAGCATCTAGAGGTAGCCCAAGAAAGATCAGGAAGATATGAGGCTTCGCGAGCAGTTCTCATATCAGTAGTAGTTGGAGAATAGGGGTATAAGCGCCTATCGTAATACTCCACGTAAATGAATTTTATGATAAACCGAGAAAGGGATATTCATTTATGCAATGAACCGAGTTTTCGTTTTAATCAATTAAGGTTCAATGAGTTAGCTGTTCGTCTTCTTCCCAACCTACTTCCACGATACTCATAGTGCTACCTTCCGGACGACAGACAGCCTCTACTACGTATCGCGGGTCTGTACTCTTGAGGATATGCTCATACTCAGCAGCAGTGCGCTCCTTTGCGTTACAGATAGTCGCCATGATGGCATCCATCTGAAAGCCGAAGCGGCCCGTGAGGTCGGTGACGGGCCTGTCTTCGAGCACGTATTCGTAGATGAGTAGCTTGGTACCCTTGCGCATAGCCGGTACAAGATTCTGCAGGATACGGGTTGCATACTTGTCAGCCCAGTTATGCAGGATGTAGCGCATTATGAACGCGGCCGGCGCCGATTCCGCGGTCTGCGGGGTGAAAAAGTCGTGTTCGACAAATTCGATTCGGTCTTTGAGGTCGCTGGGCAGCTGCGACCGTGCTTGCAACACCACGTGGGGAAGATCTTGTACGATGTAGCGCACGTGCTTCGTGTGACGCGCAAGGTACTGGCTAATTTGGCCGTTGCCGCCTCCTATGTCGACGACTTGCGCCCCAGGCCGGTCGATGGACTTCCAGTCAAATGACGCAAGCAGGTGTCGCAAGTCCCAGGAATCACCTTTGGTAAAGTGACGCATAGCTCCGCCGAAACGTCGCGCTCTCTCCGGCTGGCTTGCGAGGAAATCAAAGAATGTCTTCTCGGTCCCGTTGAACATGGACACGGCGGAATGGTTGGGCTCGTTCGCGTCCTGTCCATGCTTCTCCCACACGTCAATCAACTTCGACGACGCGGGTCCGAACTCGTCTATTTCAATGCCGACCGCGTCGTAGAAGCTCTGATCTGTAGCTAGGAGCCGAGAAGACGCGGTGTGTCGCACGCGCCGGGTCTCCAAGTCTTCGGTAAAGACGTGGCTACCCATGGCTAAGCGAATGAACCGTCGACAGAGGTCCTCCTTGAGGCCCGATGCGGCAGCGATCTCGGCATAGGACGCGGTGCCGTCAAGAGGCACGGCGTTTGCCAGCTTGTAACGATACACTACGCGCAATCCGACCGCGTCAGTCCACTGCCTCGACGAATGTTACGGCGCGTTCTTCCGGATCTCTGAGGAAAATAGTATAGGGTAACACTTACGCTAAAGGCACAGTCCAAGGTGGCGTGCGCGGCGCCGCGGCTCAGTTGCTTCAGTTCATTGACGTCATTCGCAAGTGCCCAACGCTCATCTTGGAGCTCATCCGGCAACCGATCGAGCGTATCGTCGTCAAATGAGGGGTAGGCAATATCGTTCGCCTCGAGGTAATTGTCGAGCTTCTTCGCCCGAGCAAGGATGCTCTCAGCCATGGAGGTCAAGGACGGCATTTTGGATTAGATTGGTATCTACAAATGGTTTAAAGCGGAGACTGGCTTCGTCAGAGCGGGAGCGCAAACTGAAGCTGAATGGGTGTGCCCAAGCAGGTAGTATGGTGGCTGTTGCAGATTCCGGGATCCAGCATGGAGGTGAAGACAAAGCAGAGCCTACTCGCCACATGATAACGGTAGCAGGGGCGAGCAGCAGTATTCGAACTGACAGATGGGTGAACGGTGTTATTATTGGATGTGTTATCGTCAGATTCTTCTCCAACACTTCCATTGAGGGAAATAGACTCGTCCAATAGTCGAGCTCGTGCATGTCACGGAAACAATCGGTGGCGAACACGCCCGCCCCAAATGGTAGAGGGAGCCAATATTATACGGCAGTAAGCAAGCGCTGATATCCTACTGCAGCATACCTGTCGCATTTATTTCCACTTGAAACCCAAGTTTTCTCCCCGCACCTCTACCGACGCCCTGGAGTCACCTCTACTACGATTATGTAGACATAGCTCCCTTGAGCAAAGAAGAGCTGGTCAAAGACCAATTGCCTCAGTTGCTCACCACATTCGTCGTCTTCACCATCATCCCGCTGATTACTGTCGTATTGAGAATATTCGACATTCTTACGAAGCATATCATATCAATACCACTTCTATCTATCTAGACTGATGGGCTTCGTGGCGCTGCTAAAGAATTACGGCCGACATAACCCCACTGACCCCCCTACAAGGACGGCTGGCAAGTTGCTTAAAATCTCACCATATACCGCTCAGGTAGCACACAGTTAACAAAAGCATAGTAGATAAGAAGAAGGATGACACATAATTATATCCAGCCAAACATCTAGCATTAGACACCTTCCTTTCACCAAAGCTACGAGCCCGATATGGTGTAATGGTAACATACCCTCGCCTGGACAGAGGGAGCTTGGGGTTCGATTCCTCCTATCGGAATATATATTTTTTCTTTCCGTCTCTTGGTGGATTAAATCTGCTTGGGTCCCAACTTGCTAGGTGTCTCGGCGTCAAGGTCGATTCACTGTTCGTACTAGTTATTTAGCAGCGTTGCATCAAAGCAAATCCTGGACAACGTCTATCGTGGTGCTCAGATGATGGCACGCACAGAACACCTTGTATCCTTCCTTGTCAGCCTTGCACGTGGGCAACTATGGGCTCTCAATCGTCAATCGGAACCTTGGAAGTAGGCTCCAGGACGGTCACAAACGAGGCAGCAAAGTACATTGGTAACTGGGTTAATAGGTAAGCGATTCTATTGATTCAATAAAATAATCCTGCTACTCTCGTCTGGGCACTTATAGTCAGTATCAGGTGCACATCCATGGTTCCTAACTCTAACTATAGCTCTAATAGTAGGCTTTCTTTTCCACTACCCGCATCAGTAATCGATGATTTGGGCTTTGGAACGACGAGATCACACGACTTTGCTGCGGATTGACCATCTCTCATGACACTAGCCGGCGGGGGGTGGTGAATATCAATATCAGGCCCAACGACGATATCGTTGTTCTGGCCCTTCACCCAGTCCGTCGTTTTCGCAAATTTGAGGTCCACGACGACGTTGGTGATTTTCGTGATGGCCGGGTTCCTTTGAAGAGTGGGGAGCTCCATCTGTCTCCAGATATTCGGGTAAGCATTCGGTTCTTGGAAGATGCCAGGTTTTCCTCCAGCGCCCTCTCGGGTCTTAGTGACGAGAAAGGCTTCGCCGCTGGATGCCTGGGCCATCGCAATGGCGAACAGATTGCGAAAGAAGTCCTGTCGAGCCTGGTTGCCGTTGATGTGAAACTCCTGTCGGCCGTTGATTACTTTGTCCCACCAGCTCTGCCCCAACGCATCATTGAACATGACACCCTGCGGCTTTAGCTTATCTCGAAAGCCTTCTCGAACTTGGACTGTAGTCGCTCCCATCGAATAGAAGATAGTTGGTCCGTCGCCTATGTTACCACATGCCTTGATGTCGGCAACGAGACAATCAACCGTGGGGAAGTCGAGAGCCTTGTCGGCGCAGTGCCATCCAAGATGAGGTTCCGGATTTTTGCACTCTCTCCAGGGATCGGTGTTAGGTTCAGTCGGGATACCATCAGGGTCCCTGATGGATGAAAAACAACCCCCCGCCCGAACTGCGGGAAGAGCAGAGCCGAGTAGCGCTCGAACGAAATATTTAGTAGCAACCATGGTAAGTCTTTGGGGTGTAGGTGGGGATAGTAGACAGTCACAAGGAAACTGATTGCTGGCCGCTTGGGACAATAGAGCCAGCGAGCTATCACGCTTTATAAAAAATCCATAAACCTATCTACTTCTAATAAACGGCGCGAATAGTGCCACATCTCACATTATTCAACATATTCATACTGATGCTGACCATCTTTGATAGACTCTATGAGGCCGCCTCTAGCTCGTTTCCACGTTTTTGAATCTTACAACATTAGGTGTAAGGAAAGTCGACAGATGGCCGGTAAGCTTATGCTGTCACCTGCTAATGATAAACGTGATAGTCTTAACCAGGTATTTGAAAATAGCAGTCAAGTGCGGTTTACGTGGGGAGGGCACATGATAGCTACAGGCTTATTGACAACTAGTGAGCTGACAGCTTGACTGATTGATCAAAGACCCGCCGTTGATCAATGATAGTTAACTTCGATTTACAAGGTTGGCAATAAGCAAGAAGCCCTCTAATGGCGGATATGATCAGGTAATAAGCATCTGCTGCCTACTTGGGGATATGGTGACACTTTATTGCTTCTAGTCGACTGACTACCTGGGAATATTGATATTTTATGTACCTTAGGCACCAAATAAGCAACGCTTGGACGTGCTATGGCTCACTATACATATAGCAACTTGTAGCGTACCCAAGTCCTATAGGTAGAGAGCTACCAGCTGTCGATAGCCCCTTAATTATAACCCTAACCCTGAAAAATACTGACTGCTATGTATATAGTGATGCATGCGCCATAGCACGCTATAAGTACAGGGAAAATAGCGCAATGGGTTGAATTTTTGGGTACTCGGGTACGTAGTTCTTAGGTACTTGCTTACTGTGTAAGATGGCGGGGTTAGCCCCCTAGCTAGGTACATATAGGGGTGTCATATGAAACATCATAATTCTAGACTTACCACACTCAAAAAGTAAGAGACCATTCATTCGATGAGCGCTGTCTAGTTCGTCGCAGTATTCTTTCCATTTTCTAATCACCTTCGTACATCGACTTCTATACTATGATTTCTGATAGCAGTCGGGACTCGTCAATGCTCGATGCATGCTCCTCTGGAGATATCTCGACCTTGCAAAGGCTCTTCACCGAACATGGGATCCAACCTGGGAGCAAACCAGTATACACGAGCTTCGTTGACCCCAACGGCTCCAGGGATACAGCGGCAGAGTCGCATATACCTCCCACAGCTGAGCTTCTCGAGCGAGCCGTCCTGGCCAAACAGAGAGCCGTCGTGACGTTTCTCCTCCAGACCTACCCTTCATTCTCGCTCATGCAGGAGCACGGCGTCGTGCGTGCGGTTCTCGACAGCCCGGACCCGGAGATCCTGCAGGCGCTATGCGACCACGAGCCCTCGTTTGCGTGCTTCTCCGTCGACTACGGGCTGCGCTCGTTCCTCACCGACGCGTGCGCGCAGCCGCCGGATAAGATCGCGCCGGTGCTGCATGTCCTCCTAGACAACGGCGCTGACGTCAACGACGGATGGGGCTCCGGCGGCGGTGCGCTGTACGCGGCGATCCTAGGCAGCCAGCCGCTTGATGTAATTGAGAAGATCGTTGATAAGGGCGGCGTGGTTAGTACGAGGTGCACTTCCCTGGCCATAGGACAGGGCCGTGCAGACGTCGTTGAGCTTCTTTTGAACCACAAGAAGATCGCTTCTACCGCCAAGGCGGAGGAAATCATAGAGGAGGCGCAGAAGTCGGCGAATCCAGAGGTCGTCGCTGTTGCACGCGCTTGGGCCCAGAAGGGAAAGGAGTCGAACAAGAAGTGGTGGAAACTGTTTTGACAGCTCTGCTAATGATGATGGACATGAGGAGCATTTCCCTTAGACGTCAAACTTAATCTCTTGCTTCAATTATACTAGTATGATATTCTCTAACTTATTATTTTAAAGCCACAATTACCCTTTCATGACTGTCATGGTTCGGGAAACTGTTGTTTCGCGGCTTTTCTAAGAAACGAAAACGCGCCCCTTGGCGCGTGCCGCCACGGCCCTTCGCTTACGTAACATGGTTATGTAAGGGCCCGTGACAATGACCCCATCTTGGTACGAAGCCATGGCCAGCAAGCGTCCAGTATCTTCCTATTTTCCTTACCTAGAACCAAGAACCGGCGAGTCTATCTCCTCACGTCACGTAAAGTGGTTCCCACGCGGCAATCTTCCGTAAGAAAGATTTTGTGCTTTTCGATTTCGCGGAAGATAGCGACGAAGTTTTGTCTGATGATCCGGTAGTGTGTGAAAACGTCCTGCAAAGCTTGTCAGCACAGACCTTGCTGATAAATCTAGCGCGATGCAATCGAAGATCATAAGAGGTTCATCACGAGACGCCGCGGCCTGAACTTCGAGTAATCGAAACTGATGGGGACCGTCGAGGCTTTGTGTTTATATGCAGGTTTCGTTGGAAGACAGTGAAATTGACGGTCGAAGTTCCCGAAGCCGTACAGTGCAGTACCTTGTGCGCAGAGTAGTCAATACTGTACATTACTAATGGTGCAGCTAAATCTGGCAGGCTTACGTTATTTGCCTGGCTGCCTCCGCCTCCGTGTCCGTCCTCGGTGTTATTGTGGGGCCGGGCTACCGGTCTTTTTCCTTTAAACACCGTAGCACATCGGCACACCGACGGTCCGACAATGCCCATCTTATCGACAAACCAAAACCCCAAGCAACAAATATAATACTTCTCATTTATCCTAATGTGCTTAGGTGGAGAGAATACATAGAATACATCTTGTAGTCAGACAGCCCATCCCAATCTTGAAAATAGGTGCATCAGCGATGGACGACCCTCTATTTCCGGCCATGTGCTCCGTGGCCTGCATGTCCATGCCCCATCCCTGAGCCTTTATTCAACTGCCCTGGAAGGTGCTTGTCCATCCAATCTCTTGAAGTTTGCTGCAGTGGCGTTAGTACGTCATTGATGGCAAACTCATGCTTCGCAGAACTTACATAATTCTTGCATTGATGGCTACTTCCATATCCGTTCACACGGTCTACATGGGTGTCTCCCTCTCTCATCTTTGCGGCACCTTCTATCGACATATCGCCAGCACACATAATCCCCTGTCGGATGTAGTCGAAGCAATGGTTCACGTGGTGCACCTCCTCTTCGTCGGCCTCTTTCGAACCCGCATTAGCCCAGAAGACGTCTCGTATGATCATCTAACAAGCATTAGCCATAGTCCCAGTCTCTCCCATCTGAGGTCAAGACCTGCTTACCAGGCAGTGTAGCTGATGGAACATGCTGATCCCAAAAACTTCAACATCGGGCGGGTTGTGTTCGTCCGAGATTCCCGGGGGAAGCCCGTACTGCGAAGGGTTCTGAATCGCGACAAATCCCATTCCAGCTGCTAAGGTTAGCAGGTGTAGACACTCCAGATTTTCATTCACTTACGTCCGAGCAAGTCCATCCACATGGCATCATTCTCCGGGGTCGGAGGGCTGTTGAAGTGTGAATTGTTGCCAAAAACGACCGTTTCCGTACGTACTACAGAGGCTAGGTCAGCAAAAGAGCGCAGATGGTGTTTCTAGGGATTGGATCACTCACTAAATGGTATTGGACTTTTCCGTTTGCCCCAGCCTCCGCCTAATATTTGGTATCCGAGTACGACGGCCGACAGCAGTATGAAAGCAAATACAACTACGAGAGATCTTGTGCTCCCCCAGTACCACTTCTTTTTCGAGGAGTTCTTTTCAAGGGCCAGGTTCGATTCAGCACCCGGGTAATAACCCCTCTCCTGACTCAACTCATCGTTATCCAGTGGGGCGTATTTGGCAGCCATTGCTATGTGATCAAGTTGGACGAAGATATTTTGGATTGTTCAGAGGCGGGTTAACAAGGTCAGCCAGAATATGGTGGCACCAAAGCAGAAGTTTCCTTAGGATTCTCAACATGAAGAAGAAGAGGGCCTGGAGCAAAGCGGCACATAGATCAACTAGCTGAAGCCCGACCCTCCCTTTCATTGCCAAGAGCACCGTTGCTACCACCGGTATCCATTATGCGAGTCTTTAAGGTGGAGCAAATATAGGTAAGTCCTTGTTTTAGCACATAAAATCGGTTAACTTATCCCGAAGCGTCAGCGCCTGCATCAATGCAGGTTGACGGCGCAGCACAGGTGGTTACGTGGAAGGGCTGAAGGGCTGACAGGCTGACAGCATACACGGAGTTTATTGTGAAAGCCGGACCGGGATGTTTAGCGGCGAACTTATTTCTAGTCGGCTAAGTGCACCGATAAAGTTTAAAGTTATTTCCTGTGCCGCACTCTAGGACTCGGAGCTAGTCGGGGGTCATCGGCAGCTCCCCACATATTTCTCTCCGCAGCATAAACCCCTTTCCGTTGAAAGTCGCAGCCCTACTTTAGTCATTAGGCATCTCAGCACTTCAATTCTCTTGGCTCTCCCTGCTTTAGATTATTTCATTGGTTTATCACAAAAGGCCCTCAAGAGCTAACAGGGATCTGCTTGCGGTTTTTTCGACCCTCCGCTTTCCCACTTATAGGAAGCCGGGTTGCTTACGGCGGCGTGAGTACTGTAAGGATGTTTGCCCCCGCCGCCCAACCTGCTGAATAATAGGACTACAAGTCTATCAGATATCAGGTGAAAGATATTTGATTAGTGATCGATATCTTTATCCTTAAGGCTTACGTCAGATTCCTTACTTTTCACGCGATAACATTGTCATTTCCTCGTGCATGGCTAACCTCATGACGAACTAAAGCGTTAAGGGAAGCTATATGTACACTTAGTTTCACATATTGCATTGAACATGATGCTGGAAATGTAAATTCTTGGCCAAAAGTTCGACCCATTTTCTTTGGCATTCTGGAAGGCCACTTGCTGGCTTTTCCTCTCCGAATGCCCGCTGTGTATGGGGCGCTAGGAATAATAACCCTAATTGATGATACGACTATATTGAGTTCAACTATGGTTAATCAATAGAAAAGTAGTAGAGAATAAGAGAACCAGATAAAAAGACATTATAACTTGATGTAAAATGACGCTGGTAATGTTGTTTTCAAGAGCTACACGCGTTCCTTACGCATGTCTTAGGACTGTATATATCAAAGCTAGCATGTAATCTATGACGAAGCACATTATTGCTATATTTGCACTAGAACAACACGTCATCTACAACCCTCATCAAGAGCACCCATCAGGTCCACAGATTCCCTGCTCATCCCGCCATCCATTGCGGTTGAACTCTCCTTTGAGTTTCCGCTCCAGCGACCATTGTCGTATCTATCTACCAATTAGCAATCCAAGAATCTCGTAAATATCTAATAAGGGATGAGGGTGACTACGAACCGCATCGAAATTCCTGCAAGTATGCAGGACATTGAAGTTACTTCGAATCATATCTCTTTCTGGGATGTACTGGAACACCTGCGGCGTGACATCCGAAGCGCATTGTAGAGATTGACGAATGCCGTTCATACAGTGGTGTGCATGGTCCACGCTATAGAGGCCATCCTCAAACTCCTTCGGCCAAGGAAGGCTATAAGGATTGTACGTAGAGTTCCATTTGTCGTCTCTTAAGTAGCCGAGGGTGAGTCGTATTGCGTCCTTCTTGTATGTTAGATACTAGCTACCTCATAAGGTAGAATGGCACGTTCTATACGTACAAGACAGTGAAGGTCATGGAACACGGTGAAGACAATCGGGTAATCTTCATCAGTACCTGCTTTTGCCGCAACGGTCTTATTATGAAGGCGCGAGGCCTCGGACTTAGTGAGACTCGTCTCCCCAACATAGTACAGGGCCTTCCATTTATCATTACGCTCAGGTGTTGGAGGCCCAGCGTAATCATCTGTTTGGCCTGGGATAGGATTGTGGAAGAGTTCGTTGCGGTACCCTATCGCATCCTTTGCCGGCGCTATTATAGATTTAGCTTTGCTCGACATGGCGTTTGGGTTAAAACTTACTGTACAGTTCCAACCTCTGGAATGAATCACTTGCCCGGTATCGACTTAAGGAATGGCTGAAACCAAGAAATAGGAGAAAAATGTTAAGAAGTAAGGACACAACGAGAGCCGCTTTCAGGTATGGTCTTGGCTTTTCTCGAATTATAGTATGTGCGTTCTTCGACTCAAGGAAAGGTTCGTTCGTCTCAGAAGAATCATCTTCTTCATTGCGGACGTTCCGCTGGCCCCAAAGAGCAGACTTCATGTTCGATAACATGATTAATGCTATAGTGAAAAGAGAGGAAGGAAAAGCTTTCAGCCCTAGGTATTTTACTCTTTTGCTCCGCGAAGGGGCTACTTGGTAGTAACGATGTTATTCTATGATGGGAAGGTCACATATGGGGTAGACGCAACACAACTTAAAAGACGCTACTGACTAGTTGCTTCAGCTCATACCCTGTTTCAGCTCATAATACGCCATTTATCGTAAGCCCTACGTGGCCCCCACAAGTCCTACATGACTCCTGTAGGTCTTTCCTGTGCCTCCGTACGTGATGTCTCCTCTTAGAATGGTACGCTTATCATTTTCTGGGAATCTAGACCCATGGCAACATTAATAACTAAGTTCAAGAAAGAAACTCCGTCGAAGATCCAACTTGCATGCGTGTCACCGTGCCTCACGCGAAGGAACAAATTAAAGTATTAGGGTGGTGGGAACTCGACGAAGGTCGGGATAGAGATCCCGATGAAGCGCTACCTGACCTCCGGTGTACCCACAATATCAACTACCGGGGGGACCGACACGAGACAAAATGCCTTATAAGTAGTCGTGGCAATCTTTCGATGATCATTCGACTACAGTCAGGCTTCGAAGTAACTCAGCATCCCTCGAAAAGAACGTAGAACGTCCGCAAACAAATCCTATGTACGTATATCTGCCAAGGGTACCATATAGACTGTAGCTTACACCACGCAGCAGCCAAAATGAAGTCCTTCTCCGCCCTCGCCATCTTGGCCTTCTTCGGCAGCCAGGTTTCTGCCGCGGCCATCGACAATACCCCTCGGGACGTCGAGAGTGCCGACCAGGTCGAGTCGCCCGCCTACTACTTCTACTTCAGCAAGCGCGGCGTCGAGACTCCCGAAGTTGCTCGCCGGGAGGTCGCCGATGCCGACCAGGTCGAATCGCCTGCCTACTACTTCTACTTCTCCAAGCGCGGCGAGGAGGGTGCCCCCATCGTTCGTCGGGAGACCGAGGAGGCCGACCAGGTTGAGTCGCCTGCTTACTACTTCTACTTCAGCAAGCGTGAGGAGGAGGCTTTCAAGAAGGCTGCCCGTCGGGACGTTGAGAGCACCGAGAGCACTGAGGCTGCTGACGGATCTGCCTACTACTTCTACTTTAGCAAGCGCGACGAGGAGACCCCCAAGGTTGCCCGCCGGGAGACCGCCGAGGCCGACCAGGTCGAGTCCCCTGCCTACTACTTCTACTTCATCTAGATGGTAGCGCTATTCACCATTGACACTACACGGACACTCCTGCTATATTGGTTTCTGGCTTGGACTGAAGACAGACAATCGGGATGCAAGTCTACAAGAAGCTTGTCCAGCGGATTTATCCTTTGTATCTATCATTATAACAACTAGCTTGGCTATCAAATGTGAGCAAGTCGAGCCCATTGCAAAAAGAAGTTGCATAGTGAACCCGTCAAGAAATCGAATAGTACCTAGGCACCAGCTATCTACTATTGAAATTTGATTTCAATAGCGCTGCCTTCAGTTTCCCATTCCCTCTGTTACCGTGCATCAATTAAAGAAACGTATAAGACGAAGGATTCCTTCAAGGTACTCCGGATTATATGAGCTCTGCATACAAATCCTTGTAGCTTCAAAGAAGCTATAACTTCACCTATTTGATAAAGTAATCAATTATCGGGGTATGTAATAACAGAGGGTTTTCCCCCTATTTTCACCCCTCTTTTTGTTTTCGGCTATCATAGCTGTATTGTCTGTAACTTCAAAATGCTACAAACTTATCTACTATTTCTGCCTACTGCGTTCCTTCATTGATATACCGAGGTGCGGGCCAAAAAATGTTGCACATGGGTGGAGGTACTAGCTAGAGTACGAAGCCAGGCACGCTACACATTGGCACTGTATTGTCATCGAATGAAATCTACATATTTCACTCTTCTTCTTCGCCATTTACCTAACATGTTGTTCTTTGAAATATGCGTTTGCCTTGTACGTCTTATTAAGTGAGTAAGACCCCCTGAAAGCCCGCTGAATCCTACTATAAGTCTTACACTGCGACTGCTGTGTCTGGTACATCTGCCTATGTGCAATCCTTTTGGCCCGCATCTTCATACTCGTTGGAATTTTTCTATCTGACTCCAGCCTTACATGCACCTGGCGTTAGGATGCAGAATTAGAAATACTTAGTGGCTACCTCCTATATTCCCATTGGACCTAGACTCTTAGTAATGATCTAAACACTAGCCGCCCTTGTCTTCCCTACTAAACTTCAAGACACCCCTTTCATCTCTCGTTAATCGTGCTGTCATATCCCCGGCCAACATCTCCAAGCTCTCTGCTGTTTCTGGCTGAAGTATTTTCAATTCTTCGGGAGTCCAGCCGGCCAAGCCATGGATGAGAAGCGCTATAGATGAGTTTTTCAACAGCGGCTGATTTCGTGTAAGGACGACTGTGACGGCAAGGAGGACGCACGTAAACATCGTCTCAAAAAGGGGGAGAATTAACCAAGGCCATTCGATCTGGATGTATGTGTCGTCGAAAATCATATACCCCGGCACCGTCGTTACATTCATGTTGTCGCCTTTGGGTGTCAACATATTGATCGTCAGTACGTCTGCGAGATTGTTGGTGAACGCCTCTATATCGTTCGCCCACATGAACTTTGATAATTGGAACGCCTGACTCGGTATCCCGGGCTCCGGAGTGACGAGTCCTGATGCGTCTGTACTGATTATTCCCGTAACTCCTGCATTGAGGCTCTCCCCAATGAGAGATCCTAGGAACTCCGCCATGCTCTGGTACGTTCTCCCTGATATATTGTAAGTTGTTCTGTTATCCAAGTTGAAGAAATAGGGGAACTCGACTCCGGCCGCGGATAGGCCCTTAGGATTTGATATGTCGCTAGAAGAACAACTTGATCCGTCCATGCCTGCCCAAGGAGTAGTTTTCACTGAAGTTGTAGTCAGGCCCTGAATTGAAGTTCTGGTGCCGCTTAGGACCTTGTCACACCAGTAAAAGTCGCTAGTGTACGATTCGTACTGACGGAACCTTGCTCCATCAAAGTCTGACATGACGTCCATAACTTTCACCATCCATATCGACCCAATAGACGCAGAAGTGTTAGCTATAGATACATCGAAAACTGTGCCATCTACGTAGAAGGGGCTGCTGGAGCTGTTGGAGCTTTATTTGAAGTAATGCAGTGAGATTGGATTAGGATTCGAGGAGCCACACGCAGAGTTTCCAGCAGAATTAGGGTACCAAAAATCACAAGTCGTGTTATGAACCGTATCAGGAATTCCAGAAAAATTCCGTCTCCAGGTGTCAGAAGTGCAGTTTTGCACAACGAGGTCCGTGATGTTACGAAATCGACTGCAGATCCCAAGGGTAGAGAAATCGTCCCAAGCACAGCTTGAGGCCGGCTCTGGACAAATAAAATATGGTTCCGGTATAGAGCCGATTATTGCGCTGTATAACGCTGCTTGGAGCTTTAGTGACTCTCGGCTTCTCTCCGCCTCGCTAACTGTAGTGATAGGAGAATTAGTGTTCCCGGATCCTAAGAGGATCTAGCGTATAAGAAATTACATACAGATGTCCACACCAGGAAAAGCTTGTGAGAGGACCTCGGCATTCAGTTGATCTTGCGGCTTATTATTCCATATTTGGGAAAAGTAAGCGGCAGCCCGACTCGTCATTACCGATGCGTTCCTTGTTTTGATTTCTCTGGATTCGAAGCTGATGATCTGCTGAGCACTAGGATCGATTCCAAGAGCTATAACACTCAGCAATCCGAGACAGAGTGGAACCAACAAGGCCGGGACGCGGAATAAGAGATTATATATCATGACAGCAGACCCCCAAGGCCCACGACTGGCCTCGTCGTACAGCTGAAGATGATCTAGGGATCTTCGATGCAGCATAAAGTGCCTCCATTTAAGCTGGCTTATGCACGAGGCAACTGGGACCAATAAAGTAGTCTTGGCGAGCGTAGTGAGTACGGCAAGAACGGAATTAGGCTGTATTGGAAATGTCCAGTTTGATAGTGATGTGTTATTAATATTCAGGAGCAGGGCGACTATTAGTGTCATACTGATGACGCTTAGCAGTGCCGCGCTGATTTCCCACCACCACCACCAGGAATTCAAGGATTGTTCAGGCGAGAGAAAGTTATGTTTTCTCTTCCTTTTTCGAGCTGTGGCATCTGTCTCATGTTTCGGATGTATTAGTTATCGTTAAGGATCGCCTTGTGGCGAGGGATTGGTTTCTCTCACTGTCGTTAAACTTTTGTTGAGTGGCCTCAGGCATATTGATAGTAATTTTATATGGCAATGTGTAAGAAGAGATGAGAAGTCCAAAGTCACATTATAAATATTATAGTTATTAATTCTCTGAAACTAGGTAGAGTGAAATAGGCGGAGGCGTATATATATTATTAAGGAATGAACCTCTACCGGGTCTTGAGGTATCTGAAACACTTTAAGGGGCGGTAGTCTTTTTTTACCCAAATCTGCCTTTTGAAGTTCTTCAGCCGCTAATGGTTGCATATCATGCGGCCTGGTGTTTCATATTTGACTGAGATACAGTATTTGACCTACCGCAAACATATAATTAACCTATGTACTCCCACATGACACAAGATAACAAAGTCTCAACCTGTACAAACCATAACTTCTGGGCGCAACTGTCAGCAGCTGCCGGATTAGCTACCTA
Organism: Hypoxylon perforatum; assembly: GCA_028571165.1. NCBI lineage: Eukaryota > Fungi > Ascomycota > Sordariomycetes > Xylariales > Hypoxylaceae > Hypoxylon > Hypoxylon perforatum. Next base: position 22,153 of record JAOXNQ010003611.1, read on the forward strand.
GATCTGACGACTCGTCTTTCTTCGCCTCCAACCTCACCTACAAATCATGTCTTTATCAGCAGAGGATGATTCCAGACTCCGAGAGTATCTCTCTCAATGTAGACTTGAACAAGTCGTCACCATAGCCCTGTGCGGTCCCAGAGGGGCAGGCAAATTATCTTTGCTCCGACGTGTCAGTTTCACCCTGGCCATGTTTAGAGACGATGACGAAAATCAATCATTGACGAATTGATAGCGCTCTACCGGCATGTTGGACGACGATGATGATGACCAGCTCAACCGCAGCCTCTGGCAAAAGAGAGAGTACCTACACGGGGCTTGGTTCTTTGTCAGGTGGACGACGCACACCGAAGCGAAGGAGACCGCAGGTACCACGCACTCAGATCAGATTGCGTTACGGGGGCACGTGGCAGAGGCCGATGGATGCTTGCTTGTTTACGACGTGGCTAGCAAGGGTAGCCTCGAGGGACTGAGACAACTCTACGAAACGATTCACGAGCCCCTTCACGTGGGTGATAGGAGAAAACCGGTGGTTGTGGTGGCAAACAAGGTCGATTTGGTGAGGGAAACAGAGGAAGTGGTTTTGAGGGAAGGCATTGCTTTTGCAAAGAGTATCGACTCGATCCTCATCAAAGCATCTGCAAAGGATGCTATCGGTTTCGACGAAATGCTTGTTGAAATTGTGAGTCGGGTGGTGCTTTCGTGGATTTCTACTGGCAAACGTCCAAGTTAACGGTGTCCTGGTCTATTCCGTATAGGTAATTAATTATAGCTTAAGATGGTATTTTTTCTTCTTTCGCGGTGGTATCGGTAGTTCTAGGCATTGCTTTTAATTGCCAAGTCCTTTCTATATCATTCAAGCATGATTAGCACTAACAATACCCTTCGGGCTGTACATTCACTAAGTGTGTAGTCAAGACTGTGTATTCATTTAACGTACCTCGGACTGAATGAGTTGTAGAGATGAGATTCGGCGACATGCTTCACGTAGATTTCGTGATTGACGGCATTCAAGAGATGCCACGATCTTGAGAACACTCTAGCCAATAACTGATGGACGCAGGCTTGTGGCGTCATGGGAATTCTATTAAAGCTATGGAGTTGATGAAGCCATACTGGATAACATGACGTAAATAGGTATGAGTAGGTACTAGGTAGGTGAAATTGATGCCAGGAGAATAGGATGAGGTCAAAATATGGCGGGACAGAATAAATTTGACTCCGCTTTCGGGTCACGCCGGTACCTAGAAGTTGTACCTAGCCCACCAGGGCTGCCAGGGAGATCCCTACCAGGTAGGTACAATACTAGCCCGGACCTAACCGCTAGCGGGTAATCTTACCTCATCCATGGGCCCTGAGTTGATGAATTCGCTAACTCGGGGCCGCCTTAACCGTCCAATCCCAACTTTGGGCATGACGTTCGGCAGAGCGCCCTCGAGGCGTTTGCGTGTTGAAGCAGAAGTCTGTAACCAGTCAACAAAGTCCTACCAGTTCCTATTTACAATGACTGGCCAATGGGATCAGTATAGTGACCTGTGGGATCATGATTCAACTACTTCTGAGACATGCAGACATTCTGCTGGCGTGGAAAGCCTTGACAGGACATGTTCCACGGCTAAGTTGCCGCCTAGCCAGACCGTTACCAACATGGCATGGCCACCGCTAGATGTTGCCGTGATTCCCGCGCGACGCACAGAATCAATGGCCCTTCGGTCGGCACATGTTTTGATAGCCTCGGACATGGCGATAGAACTAGGAGTTCCGATTACCCGTGCCACAGTATCGGAATTAAGTGGCCGTTCCTAATGGTCGCCACATACTGATGATTAACCCAAGCAATTCGTCATGGGTCGCGTACGTGTTCTGCGTACATAAACTGGCTAGGTAGGTACGTTAGATGCTAGGCACCCAGCTGCATCAAGTTCAGCAGAGTTTAGGCGGCCCTTAAGAGACGATCAGATCACTAAAGAAGCTCGGACAAGACAAAGAAGGTTGGTGTTTTCCCAATAAAACCCTAACGCCGCTCCAAAAGTCTAAGACATGCAGTCATATACAGCAACTCTACTATCAGTCACCTGTTAGGACGCACTTACTGTAGAGGCCAGTCAGATTCCGAAGCTAAAGCACGCATCTTTCCTGCAAGCCCATGCTGTAGCATTAAGCGAGCATTATTCACGTTTTTATTTTGATTTAAGATTCAAGAAGCATCCTCCTGCAGCAGCCTTTTTATGTACTTCAACCTTTCCCCGCCCTACCACCACCTTCTTGGACTTCCTCACCGACCTTGCGCCCTCTCCGTCTTCTCTTCGATTGCCACCGAAACCAAAAACCTCGAAAAACAATATCTACTACCCTAACGAGACGATATCGATATCGAAGTCGACGTCGACCGGAACCCGGCACTGGATTAACAAGCCCCATCTTTTCGCCGTGGAATTGCTCAAGCGCGCGGTTGATTCCCAGCTTGCCAAGAATCCAACAGAAAGTCGCCGAACCCAGTCATTTTCTTGGCGTTGAGACCAGCCCCGGGTTTCAGCAGCTCCTTTCAGGTGAGCCCCAGCAATTTCAACTTCTCACTTCTAAGTTCTCACCTACCATTCGCACCCGTCGCGCCATTCGTCAGCTGGGGCGCAGCCAACATCGTCAGGCACAAGGAACAAAGCCCGCTCGTTTACTTCGTCAAGCGACATTGATCAGTTACTTCATATAACCTATTTCTTGTACCAGTCAATTCGACCTATCAAGTTTAGTCAGTGGCATCAAGTACAGTGCCTCTTACTATTAGCGACAGGGTTTATTCTACTCTCCTGAACATTCCGGGTCCGAGCGGACCATCAGGGGCTAGAACAAAGAGGACTACGATGTTTATCATAACTTACTAGAGGGACCATGTCATTTTTGCATCGTTCTCTTCCATTATATATAATAATCATGCTTTCTCGTGTTATCTGATTCGTCCTTACTTCTCTACTGCCTTCTCCTTTGTTTTCATCAGCCTGTCCGAAGAGTTTTCGACCTCAGCCACACAAGTCGTAGGGCTGAGCCTCTATTAATCATCTTCCATCGATTTTAAATATAAACTGTCGTTCTCTATTACAACTAGAGCTAAGCAAACCTATAGAAGTACCCGGTGCCATGTCAAGCCCAAGCAGTAGTCGGCGATCGAGCCGTACCTATGACACAGGCTTTCCAGATGCCTTTGCAGAATATACCACCTCCCTACGCCATCCAGAAGCAAATGTGAGCCCAGGAGCTTGCATCTCGGCAGAAGATGTCGACCCTTCAAGAACGTTGCAGCGAACCCGTAGATCAATCCTAGCGAAGCACAAGCGTATGATAAGCCACGGCATGATCACGCCAGAGCCAAACCAGCAGCAAGCCAACGGTTCACCTACTGCTGATAGTGGCGTCGATATGGGCGATGTCAAGTCCGCGGATACTAATGTTAGTGGGCGTTCGTCTGGGGACGGTGCTGAGAGCATCAACAACCTCGACTTCTTTGACGATGGCGAATCCTCTCCACCCTCACCCAGCGCACCAACGGCAGACGGATTTGCTAACGATGGGCGACAAAAACTCAGGTTATTTCGAAAATGGCGAAATTAGAAGGGCTAAGGGGGTTTGGGCCCGGCAGCCGACGATAACAGGAGTTGAATCATGGGAGAACATACCTGCCTACCTACCTATGGGTATATGTTGGACTTGGTCATAAGGGAAACCGTGGTGCATGGGTTAGGGAACGTGAACATCAAAAGCCCTGTCTTGCTTTCGAGATTGATTGTTTTTCAGCAGGGAGTTTGGCTCATCAGCGGATCAGGGGTTTTTTCCTTTTTTATAGGAGTAATGCCGTTTTGGGGCAATTACAAGCAAGTACGTTGGTATTACTTCTATATACGAATATACTTAATTCCCTAAGTCACTACGTAACGCGGGCTTGTAGCAGCAAGAGTAAAACGTCGGTAGCAGTAGCGGGCAAGTACGTTAGCGTTATTTCTCCTTGCGAATATACACCCAGGTACTTAATTCCTCCATTTGCCGCACAACGCTGTTTTATAGTAGCAAAAAGAAAACAGCAACGGGAGAGTACGGTTTAAGAAAACAGGCGCTACAAGAATAACAGCAGACAGCAAACGTACAGTAAGCGTTGCAATACATTGACTTACTGCAAACAAGGTCTCATAGCAGCGGCGGGCAGCAAAGAGCAGGAACGTATATCGTTAGCGTACACCGTATAGCCCCTGACTTACCGCCAACGCGTCGATACACATCTTTCCCACGTACGGTTTGTTCGCAACAATTTTTCTTTCGCGTACGATGTATCAAAACTGTCAAACTACGGTACGTCCACAACTCGCTAAGGATAACCCATCTTGGGAAAAATCCGTTCACTTGCCTCTTCGTGACTAACAAGAACGTCCAGCTTCACTTAGGACTTTTCAGTTAATATCGTTCCTTCAACTTTAGACTTAACAATCTTAAGAAACTCCCTTCCTTCTTGTGTCTTGACTACCTTAGGTACCTTTCAAGATGTCGACTCAAACAGGTCAGCCTCTCAAGGCTTTCTCTCTTTTCCCTCAGCTTTCTACCCAACTCCAGACCACGATTTGGAAGACCGCTGCCGCCCAGCACTGGGCCAACTTCCAACAGCACCATCCGAACTATGACCGTATTTGGGTAATCGAAGTCAACCACCCCTACACTACCTTTCACGGTCGAAGCCTTACCGACAACGAGTTCAACGCCGCCATGTTGTTCTTCCCGATGCTACAGACTAGCCAAGCCAGCCGCAACGCCGCGCGCGAGTATGTAGACCTCGTGTATAATCGAGGTCAGCAGGCCAGACTCGTCCTGAAACAGACTGACAAGTTCATCTTCGAGGGTGAGATGATCAAGTTGCTGATCAATACATCGGACCTATCGAACGACTTCCTGAAGTCTACCTCGCTCGTAAAGAACTGGACGAACACCTTCACTTTCCCTGGTGTGATTGGCAGAAACCTCGCGCACAACGTGAGCGTTCTATCATCGGTCAAGCACGTGGTTGTTCCGTCTTGTGTGTTCACGGAAGCCCACGGAAGCATGCTCTGTCGCCAATTCCTCCTCCTGATTCCGACTCTGGAAGCTGTCTACGTCGAGCATCCTCACGCTCCTTTCGCTGGCCCTCTAGGTACTTTCACTGGCCCTCTAGGTACTTTCACTGGCAAGCCTCAGGATTGGGATTTGTTGCCAAACATTCGCCGTTTGACAACGAACTACGACGGGTTCTTAAATCTGGGTCATGTTCACTTCGGAAATTGGTTACTATTCTTCCCCAGCAAGGACATGTTTAGGTCCGCATACACGCGCAAGTATGACCTACTCATCGACCGTTCGCCGACAGTTCCCTACACCTCATTGGAGCGCCAGAAGCTCTTTTCCGGTAGCGAGGAGGCATGGAATGCTCACCAAGACTGGATTCAAAACCGTATGGACGATTTTTTTGTATTCATTCAGCTATTCATTGAGAATGGTATCGACTGCATCCCCGTGGCCAACATCGCCATCCCCGACGGCTTCAACTTTCCCAGAAATAGAGTCCGAGTGGTTTAGGAACAAAGCCATCGTTAAGCAGAAGATGCTTCGCCCGAGGATGATTGAAGATATTGGCTGAACCCATTGCCCTTACGAAACCAAGTATTACTTTTCTCATGGTCGTATCCTTGTCGAAAGATAATTCAGATTTCAACACTTCCCTTTATTATACCGAACCTAAGCAGAAGAAGAGAATTGTCATTGTGTTATGGAATCAGGAGTGGTTTTGAAATCGGGAGTGGTTATGGATAAAGCATCGAGAATGCGAAGGAAACGATCGAGGGGGTAGTCTGGGACTTTCAAAGAAATCCGACATTGGGTCGGCTATTCAGAAGTGATGGTCCAGGACAGGTAGATAGTTAGTGAGGATTGATTAATGTAATCGTCAACGACCTTTATAGATGCTTCGTGATATTCTTGCCAGATGCCACTACCTTCACGGCTCGTAAACTACCCGCCGCGCCACGCCACGCCACGCCACCCGATTCTAACCTTGTGCTACATGATCGAGGTCCAAGTTCCCCGATCCAGGCCCCCTGCTCTAGCCGGGTACCTGGCGGTTATGTTACATGGCTAAGATCCCTTCGCGATCTTTGATACCCGTATATCAGCCAATCCGCCAGGAAAATAAGACAATTGTATTGGAGGCATTGGAGGAATCAGTTTGGACTCAATTAGTAGAATCTGACTCTAGCGCGCATCCTTTCGCAACGTCCTTTCTGCCTCCCCATGCCTTCTATCTACTATCAAGAGCTTACAAAATCGCCGTCCTTGCCTAATTTTAACAATATCTTTCAAATCTTCCCAAGCTTATAAGTTGTCAATTTGAGATCTTTCCAAAATGATCACCAAAACGCATCTTCGAGTCCTCTGGGCGACGAGTCTTGTTTTGACCTCTTTATCGGGTTTGGTTTCTGGAAGCGATAGTGTAACAGGCTTGGCATCGGCTGATCCTAACGACACCATATATCGGGATGTCGTCGTGATCGGAGGAGGTTCGACCGGGACGTACACTGCAGTTAGGTTGCGAGACTACAACAAGACCGTGGCCGTCATCGAGAAGAAGGGCTTTCTAGGCGGACATGCCGAGACCTACGTAGACCCCACCACCAACTACGCCATCAACTTGGGCGTCGTCGTCTTTGCGCAGCTAAAAGTAGTAACGGATTACGTGAGTATAAAAAAGCATGTCATGTCGCTATCTTATTCCTTATACTTCAGAATCCCCAGGTATCTCGAAGGGAACGCTTTCTCAAAGCCTCTAAATATATGCTACTAAATCCTACAACGCTAGAAGAATGATGCTAACACAACATGTTTAATACGCAGTTTGCTCGGTTCAACGTCCCAATCGAAACCTTAGCCGCGTTTGGAACAAACGAATACGTCGATTTCGCAACGGGGAAAGCTGTCAACTACACACCGCCAAGCTCCGAGGCTTTTGGTGCTGCATTGGGCACCTACGCAACCCATCTTGAGAAATACCCAGCGCTCCAGCGCAGCTTCAATCTGACGTACCCCGTGGAACCAGACCTCCTGCTGACGTTCGGCGAGTTCGTGGCCAAGTACAACCTGAGCGACATGGTGCCGCAGACCTTCCGAGTAAACCAGGGCTTCGCCCCGCTGCTCAACATCAGCATGCTGTACATGTTCAAATACTTCAACTCGGACGAGATCGACAGCTTAGAGCAGGGGTTCCTCACGACGACCCACCACGACACCCAGGAGCTGTACCGGCAAGCGACCGCGTTCCTAAGCTCCGATAGCGTGTTCCTGAACTCCAGCGTCCTGTCAATGGACCGCTCCGGCTCCGACGTCCGAGTCCGAGTCCAGACGCCCGCCGGCCCCAAGCTGATCGTCGCGAAGAAGCTCGTGTCCACGCCGCCGCCGCTCGTCGCCAACCTCGCTGGCTACGACCTGTCGGACGACGAGACCTCGCTGTTCGGCCAGTTCTACGCCAACGGGTACTACGGCGGGGTCCTCAACAACACGGGCTTCGACGTCAGCATTTCCAACGCGGGACCCGGCCAACCGTACGACGTCCCCATGCTACCCGGCCCATACGCATTCACTATCAACCAGGGACTCGCGCTGGTCCACTATGGCAGCCCGACAGTACTGCCCGAGGAGGACGTCAAGGCCGACATCCTGGCGACCGTGGAGCGGATCCGGGAGGCGAGGGGTATCGTAACGGACACGGCGCCCGAGTGGGTGGCGTTCGTGAGCCACGCGCCGTTCAACCTGATGGTGTCGAACGAAGCGATCCGGGACGGGTTCTACGAGAAGCTGTTCGCGCTCCAGGAGCGGCGGAACACGTTCTACAACGGCGCGGCGTGGCATACGCAGGACTCGAGCGTGCTGTGGCAGTTTACGGAGGATTACGTGCTTCCTATTCTCTTGGCTGCGTTATAGGGGGGGTAGCAGTGGTTCATATATATGTATATATCTACCGGATATAATGGATCAATAAGTGTGCGATTCGATTCGTATGCACTAGCAAAAGCGACACGATGTAAATGAATTGGATGCTCAGAACTTGAAAATCACGATTTAAAAAACTTGCTTCGTTGCTTCACTAGAGGATAGGCCATTTTAGGTTCGCCAAAGAAGCATCTAGACTAGCCAGGCAGCCTCCTTCTTCATAGACTCCTTCCACGTCTCGCCGCCCGCCCGCGCAAACTCCTTGACGCTATCGACGTCTTCGACGCCGAAGTTCCCGTACAGGTGCGGGCACCCCTCGACCTCCCATGTCGTCGCAGAGTAAAATTTTGGCGCGAATCGGATCTTGATCACCCAAAGGGCCGTGGCTTCTTTGAAGAAGAGATCCGCGGTCAGAGGAATCTAGTCTCGCGTAAGCACAGAAGAAAAAGGAAAAGAAAAAAAATCAGAAGACGGAATCCCTCATCCGAGAGCTGAAAGCAGGAATGACGAGGAGGCGCCAGCCACGATCTTGGCTGACGGCTTGGAGCGCTTACCTGTGTGCCAGTGGATAAGTGGACGAAGCCATCTTTCTGATCGAGCTCCGAAGGCGGATAATGCGACGGTATCGGTGTCGGAGGTGCCGAGGGCACGATCTTGTAGACGAACTCTGGTAGAGGTTCTGGAGCCATTGCTTTGGATTTGAAGCGGAAGATGGTGGGTGTTAGGGGTAAGATAATGAATCTCCGAATCCCCTATGTCGGAGCACGGCGATATGATAGCTTGTGGTCTCGACAGCTGCCGCATTGCTTGCCAGCTGGCAGGGCTCGTCGTGAAACTCCATGAAGGCAGGTTGGTAAGGTAAGGTAAAGAAGAAGATTGATCGTAACACGAGTATGAGCAGGCAGTATGCGGAGTATTTAAGACTGAATAGCCACTCTTGGAAGCTCAGAAGAAGTAAGTGGGTAGAGCGAGGGGGGAAAGGGGAGAGGAGGTCCAGATCACAAAACACCGAATGCTAAAACCATTCAAAACTAGGTACCTTTAACAGAATTAGGTATTCATGGTTAGTTGTCCTTGTAGGCTTTCTTTATTATCTCAACAGTCAGATGCATATCTGTAAGTTTCAATTCAAGCATTTACACGACTGCTGCAAGGCCAAAATCAATGATGTGACTCGCCGCCTTTTGATAACCAAACCGCAAGTCCTAGTACAGGTAAGTAAAAATGATAAGTTATTATGGAAGAATGAAAGCTCTGTTGGGTTTTATTAGACTTGGCCCTTAAGCAACATAGCCTCGGCTCAATCATACCGTATGAAATTTTCATGTAGTGTGATATGTAACCTCAGAATCCTAAATATGAATTGGACCCCAGCTTGTGTAACCACCATTTCGGCATTTCTCGTTGCAAAGGGGATATTTCTCAGCCTTACCATGCCGAATGAAAAGCCAAAAGGAGATCATAGGGTTTCAGAACCTCCGAGCTGAGACAAGGGGCCGGATCGACCGAACGAATCACTTCGGTATAACCCTAGACATAGTGAGAGTTCTATTTTGGGTAGGAAACCGATACCTGCTACGTTATGCAGGGCGGGAGGGATGTCTATGTCATAAAATGTTACCGCGTGGTAGCATAGCTCCTTCAACGGTACGTCCTCGGCCCCTTACAAGTTTATCAAATAGGTAACTAGCTGTTGCGAAGGATGGGGTTTAGGGGGGCATGTTCGACTACGTAAGGTATTCAGCAGAATGCAAAACCCAGATATTCTAGTTCCGTTAACTTACCTACCCGTTTGACTGCCTGATCTAGGTGGTTACCTTTTACATCTTCGAAAATTTAGGATGGGGCGACGTATTAGGTCCTCGATCTTTCCTATAGTGAATTTAATCGCGGCAGGACTGGCAGAGACTAGCGACTTTCAAACATGCTTCAAGATTGATGGCTCTGTCTTGCCCGACACATTCCGCTGCGATAATCGCACGGCAGGTCACTCGTCTTGCTGTAGCGCGGGTCGAACATGCTGGTCGAATGGAGTCTGCCAAGGGGAGAGCTTTGGCGTTAAAGACTGGTTGAGAGAAGGCTGTACTGACTATACGTGGAAGGATCCAGCATGCTTCGACGTCTGCTCATGGGGTAAATACCTGCCCGCCTGGCTATTCCCTATACTGTCATATCAGTGGCAAGTTGTGCTAATAAATGAGCTCTAGACACAAGATTCCATGCCTTGGGAGTCCGGCCATGTGGAGGCATTACGCAAAGCAATGTGTACTGTTGTGACAACGGAACGACAGGTCCTGGGTCCTTCGCCTGCTGCAATAATGAGTCGAGTACGTTCACTTACGAGAACATAACATCTTTACCCACCATAATCGCTACGCTCCCACTTCACGACGTGTCGCCAGAGACGTCAAAGCCGTCGTCGACGCTCCAACCCACAGCTCAATCCACAGCTCAATCCATAACGACCAGTACAGGCTCAACTGACAGCGTGAATCCACCTAGCAGTCCTGCCCACTCGGTCGGGATAGGCGTTGGTGTCGGGCTTGGTCTACCTGCAGCTGCGGTCATAATTGGAGGGATCTGGTGGATGATTTCGCGGTCCAAACGGAAACAATTGAGTATGGAGAAAGGAGCACATGAACTCGCCTCCAGCAACTACTCAAATATCAGCGACTGGGGCCAGCAGGGGCAGCAGCAGCTGGCGTGGCTAGCCGATCCTCAGGAGGTGTCGGAAATGAATAAGCCATCGGAGTTGGCATCATCCCACGAGTATTCAGAACTGCCCGCACTTCCGCCACGCTTGTTACGCAATTCCTAAGGAGATGCCCACGAAAGCTGGCCTCTTGAGTTAACGTCGAATTATGGGTAAATATTTTCAGAATAAGGCTGACGTTCTTACGGAAGGGTGGACATCAACAATTACCTAAGTCGCAGATATGACAAGACGGACGCGTAAAGCTATGATGAATATTAATACCGAGCAGTCATGCTTAGGTAGTTGAAATCTTTGAATGCTGCGACTGGCTAGCCAAGTATTCATACATCTTCAATATAGGATAGCACGGTAGAGACGACGCAGGAGGCGAGGTTTAGATGATTATGAGACAGACGTTTCCAACAATATATACGTAGCAATAAGCTTGCGCGAAACGTGCCTTAAGAACGCCTACAGTGCCGATTACCGTACTTGCTTAAGTTGTTTGCGTTGCTCCCATTCGGTGGATGGCCCGCACTGTCTGATCGTAGCCCTCCGTCACATGATCTTATCTTCTGCCAGCCCTAGCCGCCCTAGCCGCCCCACTACCCCTCCAGTCCCAAAGTTTATATGTTGCCTTTCTTGTCTGTTCCCTTTCCTCTTTTTTTTCTTTTCTTCTTCAGCTCTCTTTGCCTTTTGGCTTAGATCAAGTGTAGTATCTGTTCTTTTCAGTTTAATCTCT